>QNGE01000680.1:89447-118301 GCA_008508345.1 Paragonimus westermani
GTTTGGCCTTCTTTTATTAATTTTTAACCTTGGTAGTAACGTTTTCTTCTAGGATACTGCACGTCACTGTTGAGGTGGGTGGTGGCTCGAGCCGCATTACCTTCTCTTCCGCTTTCTAGCGGTTACAATGATGGTGATGATGACTCGTCCTCGGTTTGTCAATCTGATGAACGTATTTTCACTGTGCTCAACGTACATTCCGTTTGCGCTTCATGCTTGTTTTCTGTTGAAGGTGTAGTCGGTTGCTATATCGAATGCCGATGTGTCACTACCGCTCGATTCTCAGTGCAGGTTTCTCGTTTTTGATTCAGTGCGATTGAGTGAGCGTGACTACTTTCATGATGTATTTTTGTCAATGTTTTATGTGATGCGTTCTTCTATACAATACTGTTACGTCACGTGTGGAGGATAGATCTTGTTAAAGTGCCAGTCCACGGATAGCAACAGTCGAACTTGTTGGGCCCACTACCAGATTGTTTTTATTTTCAGCGGTTAGCACTGGCTTTCTTTTCTGCGTACTCCATTCCTCTGCCGTCCTCATCATTATCATCATAACGACCTTGGGCTCGACCAGACGGTCCGGGCCCCCTGCTAGTCTGGTAATTACGGAGTACATCCCAAAGGCCTGCTAGTAACGACCACCTGAGTATAGTGCACTAATCTAGACTCCGGTGGGTATTCTTTTAATGAGGGTCGAGAACCACAAAGCAGCCTGAAACGGTGAAATCCTTGTGGGCTTTAGCGAAACACCTAGTTAAGCATACCGACATCCATCTCTAGACAGTAGATGGACGTCCACAAACTGAGCTACAACGATTGCTCCCCCTGACTATCTCGGGAACTGGGTTGAGCGGCAAGTACGATTGGTTTCGCCGATTTATTCAGAATGTCCGCACATTTTGCACTAAAGTGCAGGCCTAGTAATGTTCAAATTATCCTACGCACTGACAGATCAATGGGAACTGGATAGCCGTACGTCTGACTTACATGAATCAGAAACTGAATATCTGTAAACATTACCAGTGCATGTTGCTTGCTTCTAGTAATCGGTTACATCAGTAGCTTTGACGTCATTCCGTTTTGGATTCTAGAAAATAGTACATGGATTGTTCAACATTCCGGACTGGTGTCCACTTTCACCATCGAACCATACGTGTGTCAAGGGTTGAATTCCAAACCAGATGCTAATGTTATGAGAGGTCGGTCGGGTTGATGGTGACGTTTTACTCGTTGTGTCATATGATGTCAACAACTGCAATGTGATGAAAGTATTGTTCGATGTTTGCCTGAGTGTGATTGGACGCAGGTAGGTCAGGTCATCAACCCCGTCTAACAGCCTTTTTGAGCGGACTGAGAAACTGTTGTTTGAACCAGTGTGCTCATGTTGTCATTCAATAAAAACATGTTGAACATCTTTGCTAGAAGTCCATCATCATGTCACTACTTTTCTAAAAACTAAAACACGATTACCGGTAGTGTCGACAAGAAAGCAACCGACTTTATCTCACTCCCATTGGAGTGGGGTGGTTAGTCCTTCAGGGTTAGCTGAGCGTAAATTACATATGTTGACGGTGGACAGGCGAGGGTTCAAAGGAATTTAAAGGCTCGAAGGGATTTCCTATGATAGCACAACACGGGGTGACGTAAGTAAATCGCAATCGCTTCAGTTTTCGCAGCGTTCTGGCGTTACACTGACTCTGGACGTTGTCATGGTCTTTAAAAACTGCCCATTATTGCCCGTGTCTTATGGGTATTCCACAACGATTCTTATCCCTGGTTTCCTTTAATACAATCACCGGTTTAGTTGCACGACCAGAAAGTGCCACTTCTGCCTAGCACGAATTTACACCCGTTCGAATGGAACCACAACGTTGAATCGAAGTGAAATTAGCTAGCAATCGTGCTCTTCGCATATCACTTTGATTCTGGTTGATTTGATAAGTTATGAGAGTGAAAACGGTGCTTATTCGAATAATAAACAGAATCACATTCCGATTGTGTTGTGATTGCTTAACAGTTCCCATGTGTAATTTTATTCTGCTCCTCCGAAACACTTGAAGCCGTTTTTTCACGAACAGGTTATAAGATGCATTAATATTTTGCGTGAGAATAGGAGAAGTTTAGGTAAACGGGATTGGATAGTATTTTCACTTGAAATCTTCATGCTAACATTGACACTCTTGTGCTGTACAAAACAGATTACCTCTTAGATCGAGTTTTCGAAGTCATTACAGCTGAGGCTTTTTATGTTTGTCATTAGTTCTTCAATAACTCGGCTATCCGGATAACTGCGTACAAGAGGACCTATGGTGACAGTTACCTAGACGATGGTTGATACGTCCGAGGGGTGGATCCTCATCACTTTCAACTTAATAGGTTACGTTTGATAATTCATGTCAAATTGAAAATGACTGATTCGCTTTCAATCCTCAGTTTCATTCAACGACTTTGTGTATTTCGGCACATCTCTCCACATATCTGTAGCATCTTTTACTGAACATCAATCGTGCAGTCACGTGGCTGCCAATCACGCTTCAAGCCCGACTTTGTCGAGCCTGGGCCGACACTGTGTGCCTTCCACTTGCCAATTCTTCACGTTCCCCTCTCCCGGAGCAGACAAATTTATGGTCTTTGCAAAAAATCCTGCTTCATCACATCACATTGCGTTGTCTGACCACCGACCATGGGGTGCCCAATGAAGACAAGCAAATATGCGAAGCAGCACTGGTCCTACGAATCGTCTACTATGCCAGCCTCTTGGCCGGTCAAATGGACGATGCGAAGTTGCTACAAAGAGAAGCGATTGAGAACAAAGAGTTTGAAGCCGTCATGCTGGCACATTCTGCGCATGAGGTAAGTTATTATTGCCAATGTCTGACAAAATGCAAGTTTCCCATCAGTTTGAGTGTAACGTGTATCAATTTCGTCTTTCCCAAGAGCTAACTTTTCTCATGTCTTCTGACCCCACTGCGTTTAGTGTGAGCCACTCGACGGATGTACTTTCTGCATTTTACGCTTGGTAGCAAAATTTAGTGTCAGTTATACAGCCGTTGTCATATTCAATAACAGTGTAGTGTTCCGTTTGTTTTAGTGATATGCTGTTCGTCTAAGCTTTGTTTCGCGGATTTTCGAGTACCATTTTTAGTTTAATCCAGCATACAGTGGCTTATTTCTTATTCATCCAACTTAGTAGGGATTTGTTTCATTCCGTTTCATTCTAGAGCATCTTTTTTTATACTTAATTCCTCCTTTCCGATAGCGATGGTTGCGGTACACTTAGATAGCATTGCTTGCTTCGTTTTTTCAAACACTTAAACATCAATATGTACAAATGCACAGTTAGAAATAATATTTTACATAGCCTCGTTCTCCATCTTTTTACCGTTGGGACTCGGGAAATCTCAAAGCAAGGATGGTTCCGATCAAACTTTATTCCAGTGGAAACCAAAGGTCCATTCATGACGAATGCACCAAAAAAGTATTAATCATTTGCACTACCTTCATTAGCTGACCACTTATATGGTCTCATTGGTTAAAGTACCGTTTGTGCTATGTTCCCAGCGTTGATTGTTAGATCTATTGGTTCCGTCCGATTTCCTGGTCGTTTTTTGTGTTCTGATTGGTTGCACTATGTCATTCGCCTCATTCCACTGCACCGGTCGACGCACGTCGTCGTTCAATCCACCATGCCACTGAATTGCTGGTGAATGTACGTTACTTTGCTGACCATTCTGACTTTGTATTACTAATGAATAGTGTGGCAGACTTATGATTTTAGATGAGACCCAACTGTGAAAAGTCAGGGCCCCGGCTGGATTCGAACCAGCCTACTTTGATTAATCCTTTCTTTCAGTTGTCATTACAGTGTTTTCTATTTGGATTTTTGTCTAGAGTCGAAGTTTTATTGTTGTGTGTCAGCATTCTTAACAATTTGTATGCGTTAGGGTTTTCCGGTTGATATCGGAGATTTGGGTCTGAAGCTTATTACTGTCTAAGTAAACCTCGATGACTGGGGAGTTATAGGCTAGAATAACGGGTCTGCTCATAATCAGGGCTATGAGACAGCCAAGTAGCTTTATTCTCATCAGCATTTCAATTGCATCCTGCTTGATCCAAATCAATCGACTGTTTCTAAACAAAGTCAACCTTTTTGCGCTTTCACCTATTGCATTTATTTTGCCACTTGCTTTGTTTGAGGGCGGCAAAATTATTGTTTCTATCTTGTTGTCTGTTCCGAAGTAACTCCTACACATCGTGTTCATGTTACACTCATTCTTTCAGCCTCAAACTAGTCGTTCACGAGGTACTGTTCTGGAAGATCCGTTGGGTAAAGCCTTACTAATTTCCCCTCACGATTGCCGAAAGCCGTTCATTCCTGCGAAGGATTTCGTCAATGATACGCTGAACGAAGCGTTGAAGGTTGGTAATTCTTCCCATGGTTACCGTCGTGTATGTTCGCTTCTGACCTTTCAGAGGGTATGATCGGTCTCAGATTTCGTTTGTTATTCCGGGTGCTTCTCATTTATGTATAAAACTCCACTACTGGTCGCTTAAATGTTTTTCTGTCTTGACCACTATTCTTTTTTGCTGATAGCATGAAACTATGGAAAAAAAACATTATACGAGTTTGTTCACCAACTCCCTTCCGCCTAATTCACTGACGAAACAAAAAAGACTAGTATGGGGTGTACATGATTGTTTGCCGAGATTGCACCAAAGTTTAATCAAACTGTCATGGTTAGCCCATCATGTATCCACAAAGTGATCTCTGTCGACGAAAGCCGACCACTTGATCGCGGCGGAACCCTGCGGCGAATGTGTACGAATTGCGTTACAAGTGCATGAACGCTCATACTTCGTGCATAGAGTCTTCCATCATATTGTGCCGCACGGTCATTTTCGATCTGCCTCGATTAGGACCACAAGCAAATAGATTCTACTTTTTTCCCCACAAAACACCCATATTCTCTGTTGATAGTTATTTTCGATTGACTACTTCTGCGTTGGCGTTTGAAATAGCCACCTTTTCTAAACGTGTTATTCATAAACACAATCAGTATATAGCATCTTTTTATCCAACTTCCACTCTTATGTTCGTGTCACACATTACTGTTGGTCACGTTTTTGTCATTGTTCTCATCACACAAAGTTAAGATGTGCACTGGAACCCAGACATGCTCTGCCCTTTCTAAACATAGATTACGGGTATGTCGCAGAATGACACCACATATCGGATAGGTCATTTTCTGTTTGCCTATTTGGATAGCCTTGTCAGTCTGACAAAATTTGGGGATTCGTTCGATAGTGGTTTAGTTACATTCTTTATCGCGTGTTTGGGGAGCTTTCTTCACCCTTGTGTACGTATATATGCTTAGATGTGTCTGTCGACTTATTGTATAACTTCTTGCGAGTTTGAAGATAACACCTGTGAATGCGAGTTGAATGAAAGGCAGTAACACGACTGTTTCTTCGTCCAAGTAAGTGGTCATTAATAGTTTGAACGGGTTTCTTAGAGTTTGCCCGTACACTTTTGTTCCTCAGCCGTTGTGTTTCAGCTGGTCGAAGTGGATGTGGCATTTTTGATCAAATCTATAGATGTTCGATATTCAGATTGTTTCCAAGGTTCTTTTCGATGCGGCCTTTGTTATCCGTGTACGAAAGCGTCACATAATAATACGCCGCCTGATGTCTGTTCGTAGCTGCCGTCTTCTATACCGCTTAGATTAGAGTATTCATCAGAGCTGAAACTCCAGACAATTTCATTAAGAAGATTGGAAGATCACCCGTTCAATCTAAAGTTCTGCTTACTCGTTCTGCTTCCGAGTTGCCTGAGTTGTTTGTGTTGTTGATTATGCCATAACTGTCATCTGTTGGGTTGGTATGGTAGGAATTGTGTGCCATTATCACCATCTTGTTAGATGAAGAAACTGGGATGAAATACGGGTAGCGCAGCTTTGCCAAAATGAACGTGAATATTTTACGAAGGGTTGTCTTGACCTAGGAGATGAGCAATGTTAGCCTGTTCGAACTCTTTCGTTGTGGTGGGTCGACCGTACAATTTATTGATGAGATGCAATATAACTCAATATGTTGAATAACTATTAGTGTTGTGAGAACCGTTTCCTCTTATTGAGAATAAAGGATCTGTGATATATGGTTACAGACGAATTTCAGGTCTTACAATATGTTGAGCTCCATCCCTTTTTCCGTCTGTACTTCTTGTTGGAGGTTGTCAGTACTTGGGACACGTTTTGATCGTCTCCTCCTGTTCTTCAGAAGTGCAATTACCGTAACATGATTAATCTGCCGTTACAGAAGCATGTGTTTTCTTATGCAGATGCACCACATAAATATATACCGTGATTAGGGCTCTGAGATACTCGATGGCTGACCGGCCACTTGTGCACAGATAAGTCCTGATTGTTTCTATCCGTGGTCATGTACACTTCGTTCGAAACCTGAATTTGGGTCTACCCACTGCGGTTAAGGGTTGATGATCTTTGCTGTACCCGTGTATGTCATCATCGTCATCATCCTACTCCTCATCACCATTTTCAGCTCTGAGCCGTAATAATGAGTACAGTGTTTCGGACTGCCGTTGTTTCTGATAATCGTCAAAGAAGTCGCTTAGTAATAAATAAGTAAAAAAGTATAGCCAACCAAAGTAGAGAAAGAAGACGAACAAACAAAACGAAGATGGTTGGGCTCCTTGAAGGAGTAGAATCCACAACTCTGCGGACACGGACTCATCACTGACTACGACACGTCGTATAGTGTTTCCAACTAGCGGTGTTGATGGTTGCGAACTTCCTAGCAAGGTAGAAGACATCTACGAACCTTGTTCGGCGGAATGATCGGAATCCTCAAAGTACGTGACCACATCATCGCCTGGCCACACAATCTCTATCGACCACAGCTGAATGAGCTTGCTAAGGCTAATTTACTGCTCCTTTGAAGTGCTCGGCTTATCCGTCAATTAACCACAACAACCTCTGAATTCGTGACTCGTTTTCCTCTTATATCTAAACCCACTAGCACTGTGGTGGTGATGTTCATGGATGAGTTGCGCAGAGTGGTCTCCACGTAACGCTTCAGCGTGGTTTTAGCTGGAGTGCTCACCTCGATAGAACGACAGTGTGAAATACGTATGATTGTAAGAGATGATTGTCATTGTCAGTGCGTCGCACACGACCATCGAACACTGGGGCCAAGCAGTTATCAAGCCTAATTGCAATATGAAACCCGTCATCGCACATGCGTGGTTAGCTATACGCAGGTTACCAATCCCAAAAAGGCAGTGAGANTGTGACTAGCGATTTGGACAATAAAGATTGTGCTTTGTTGGACGCCTTCTCGCTACAAATTGTTCTACCGAAAACTAGGGAATTCTCACTGATCAAACGTATGGCTTTAACATTGACCGAACCCATTTGTTGCTTTTGTGTACCTGTGTGCTCAGAGGCCTCTAAGAAAGTATCGCAATGATTGATCAATTGTTACAAAGACTTAGTGTTATATAGCGTCAGACACGGCCTGCTCGCTTGATACCATCAGTTTCGCTTCGATACTCGCTGTTGCGTACTGGAAGACTTTCGTGAGCTGTTAGATTGTATTCGTCGATAGCACTCGAAGGATATCTTAGAGTGTGAACACTCGTAATTTGCTTGAACAGGGTGAGTGGTTTAAAATCGCCGCAGTGTTTAGTGTTTGAAAGTACGGAACGTTCTGTTTGTATTTAGAGAACTTTTTCGTTTTGTCCTTGGATTCTTCTTTAATTAGCATTTAAGCCATGTGCAACCTGTGCACCACCATCCGTGACCACATACCCTTAAAAATTTTCACCTGGTCGCATTCTACCATTAGCCCGATTATTTGTAGGTTGATATCCGCCTTCGGTTCTCGTCTGACCAAAAGGTCAGCTCAAAATTCAGTATCGTCATCCTCATCAGATTACAAGCGACATGATGAGGATTACACTGGAACAAGCATAGTTAGATGAAGTCGTTCTTTCTGTTAGTTAGTCGTCTTATTGTTGTCTGCGTTGTTTGTGACAAACATTTGATATTAGGACAAAAGCGCACATTCGTTTAACCAACTGACAAATCACGTGGTTATTTAAACATACGTGTTAATTCGTATTCATTATTGTGTACTTCCGTTGATAGATTGCCCTACACACCTACTTATCTATCAAGATGTTCGAATTCAGCTCGACCCAGATTGTTAATTCGGCTTTTCTTTGGCAGTCTGTTGGATTGATGTATAAAATATCTTGAATGTTCACGGTGCATCACGATTGCATGACACTCGGTGATTTTCATACTGCCGGTTTGTCGACTGTGCAGAAACAACTAGTTTGTCATTCGATTTGACCGTAAATCAACTGTTGTGAAAACTTACCGGGTTGCTGTGTGTTTATTGTGTTTTTCGTACAATGGTTACTCGTTTATCTTTTCATTCGCGAAATAAACCTGGGCAGAGTGATCACCGGGCGTCATCGCTCATTGAGGCAGGCCGAGTTCATATTACCGTCCTTGATAAAGGACTGTTTTGTGTATAAGACGTGAACGTTGCTTGTGCAAGGGCAAGTCAAAAAATCAAACTTTAGGTCAACATACCTTCATGGATTTTTCTGTATATCTGTCACTTTTCATGCGGTAGCATGTATTTTAGGTTCGTATCGTAAACGAATGGTACAAGGGCTCTACTGCAAAATATAATCAACTAGTCAACACTGTGGATTAACTTGGCTGTTTGGTGTTTCATTTCTGCATTTATTTCGTGTGGGCATACATCTATGCGTAGTTGGGAGGCAGCCTACACACTACGCAATGTTTGATGCTACGCGGATAGGGTACTGTCAGGGTGCTCCAATCTGAACAGAGACAGCAGCGATAACCTGGAATTTGGGCCCGCGACTCTGGGATTGGTAGACCATTGAACTACGTTAACTTCGTTCATGACTTGGATTTTCAGCATTGCACGTTCTGTTTTTCACGCTGCTGACCTCTCACCTGTTCGTTTCGCAGCATGCAGTTGTTAACTGTTTGAAACATCACCAATTTGGGTGCTATTTTTCTAGCTGTGGTTGATGCTTTGATAACGGGCATAGTGAGACGTGAAAATCAATTGAGTTGGATGTAGAGGATTGTGTTAGATTCGTTTAGACCACCCATGTTTTGCGATGCACACTACAACGTTTACTCTGTTCATTCGTTTATAACGATTATAAACTTGACCAGAAGATATCTTGGTTCAAGCCGCCGTTCACTGCAGCATTGTCAGGGAATTGCCCCGTATAAAAAGTGGCTAAAAGGGATATAAAAAAGGTAAAACGAAGCTAGGTAGAAGATCTAAAAATGGCATGAGTGCAGTTACCCCATTGATTGCCGTACGCCTCTATCGCGGATAACGTTTGTCACCAGCGCTTCGAATGATCACGGGGCCCCCTAACCGGGCAGGCAACACCCACTCACTTTACTCAGAGGAACTGTTAAAGCCTTCACATTTCGCAACCACCTTGTCAGTTGACCGCTCTACCGTCCAACATAACTGTTGGCGGTTTCGACTTATAATGCCGGATACGGTAAACGCTCACCTAGCATACGGATTATGTGACTGAGTCGTCACAGACAGTACAATCAGGTTAGTTGACTAATTGATCACGTCTGTGAACGCTTGTGAACTGCCGTACTGCACACTCTGGATGTGGATCAATAGGCCGCGACAACAATAGTCAACCGCTGCACCCGTCGATATCTTCGTTACGAACAGGCTATGCTCCCTAACCACAGAACACAACTGATCACACTCTTTCTTCCAACGATGACTGAATGTCTCTTCGACATCACAGGTGACGCTGGTTGGGAAAGATATTGCGCTTCTTTACCGTTCTTTCTGATCTCTCATCAGCAACATCACAGACTGATGAGGTAGTGCTACACAAGTATGTGAAGTTGTCCCCAATCTCTAGTGGACTACCTACGTTAAAGAACGTGAGGGTGTGGTTGTCTCACAATTTGGAGATGTGAAACACATTTCACACAAGGTGAACCAGTCACTCCTCTTGATCAGCACAATTAACGTGTCTTCGCCAAAATGAATGACCACCTGCTTACTGTGTTCTACATAAAACCGTTATCATGCATTAACCAACGTTCAAAGAACAGGCGTACGCTGTTATTCATGGTGAACACGCAACGCAGTGTGCGGTTGCACTTTTTGACCGTAAGGTTGAGAGCGTAGAGTTTCATATTCATTCGGCATAATCACTGTCAAACTTGACCTGTTCATATTGGTTTATCTGCACTTGCAGTGTGACATGTTTCTCAATCAGTTATGCAGCTTTCCAAGCCCATACTGATTGTCATTGTCGCATGGACCGCCCATTCAACTCCGACTTTCCATATTTTGGTATTCAGATAGTGTTGCTGTGGTATCAGTCGAGTTTTTAGTTCGCTCTCAACTTCGACCAAGACTGAAATGACAACTACGCTAATCGTTATATTCAAGATAGCTGACGCTACCTGTTTTAACACAGATATCAACATCTTCTTAAACATCTAACATGTCGTATGGTCTTAATCTTCTTGTTATTTATTTGTTTGACTCGTGTACTATTCTTCTTATTTGTTAACTGGTTTCCACTTTTTCATCACGAGATTTCCTCTGTCGTCTGACATACAAAGTCACAGGGGACTTATCAAAAGCAGATGGTGGGTATAGTCTTGTACCTGTTGCTCAAACCCTCACCCATAATCCTCGAACTGGACGGTGTGTTTGCATGTGGCGCCATATGGTTTTTTCTTTTAAATGGCCGGCACCATCAACAACGTGTTTTCACAGATAGAACGGTGATATGTTCAAATTGTATGTAAATTTGCTTAGTTATTGCCACTTCACTGACATTGTATCTAAATTTATGTCAACTGTGCCCATTTTTGCTATAGCCCAGACGCGACTACGTCAACTATCGATCAAACGACACTTTTGGGGAGCTAAGTTTCATGCGATTGCCGTTCCTGCTACAAACTAGTTCAAAAACCGTACTACTCTACTACGACAATCGCATGCGTATGTTAGATGAACAAAGGGGAGCATTTCTACAATCGCTGATAGTCAACAATCCGGAATTGCCGTTTTTGAAACTCCATATCTGTCGAGAACGTGTTGTGGAAGATGCACTACTGGCGGTAAGTTGGTCTTTCCATCTTGCAGGTTACACCAGGTCATTCGCATTTGAAATCTTGCCAAACGCGCCTCCTTATTTATTAGTAAATAGCCAATGAACCACCAACTGCATGATTTTTAAGAATATATATATATGTTTATGTATATGTACGGTTTGCACGCCTCAACAAACGGTGGACTGAAAAAAGAAGTGTGCACAGGGAGAAAAGGCGCATTCAAATCAACGCTTACAGAGGCTTGCAACGCGAACACTGTTGATCTTCATTTTAGCCTTGTCGTTACCCTGCCCCTTGAATCCGCATCTCGGAATCAAGGCACCAAGGTTCGTGCTCCCAACGCAAATCATGACCCGACCACCTAACGAACTGCTTGTTTCACTATTCACTAACAAGTCACTACGCGGCAAACGTCGAGTAGGTGTTAGTGAGCTTTATCGAAGCCTATGGGACAAGAATATTAAATTGGTTAATCGACGAAGATGCGTTGATGGAATTTCCCATTGCGGACACAGTGTTCCCGCTACTTTCCGCTAACGCTTCTGTGAAATCGACGGTCGAAAAAGGACACTGTAAGCAATCTCCGCGCCAATTGGCAAGTTTTCGCAAAATATGGCGTTGCATCCTCAGCATTTCGCCGTAACGACCAGAAATATACGGGCACTACAAATGGCGCTAGCTAGTACTCGTCATCCGAGCTTTGGGTATTCAATCACTTCGCACATTCGCTAGTAAGCGAGCTTCTGAACTACCTCTGTTATCTGATCATTGGTAGCAATCGAAATGTCTTGCCACTCTTGTAACTATTTCTTTCACTCAATATACAGTGGTCATACTTAACTGATAAACGTGTAATTTTCTGGGTCTCTGTTTAACTTTCCAACATCATAGTAGTCGTCTGTACTTGGAGTTCTTTGCGCTTTTGCGCATTTCCACACCCAAGCTGTCAAAGTGCACTCACGGACCTCGTCTGCTTTAGAGTTAAATGGGATAGAAGAAGATTTACAACACTTTACTTGTGATGTCCCGAGGCATGACACTCTGGATGTTTTGCATACTTTTCACACATACCCTTCCTGGATTGAAAATCTAATGGTGCAGCTCCCCTTTGTCATCCAAAAACAGCGATTGTTGGTTTTCCCTACCGCTGGTGATGTGTAACGATCTGGTAGATCGTAATCAGTGCATACCATTGTATGTTTGGAACCCACAGTCTTGGGAACAGCCTTACCGTTGGTGGCTGATGGCCGTACAGTCACTATGTGCTCACGATGGACTCGGCGGTCGGGGTCTCAAGGTGACGCACTGTCACCCAGATGGCTGAAAATTTTGTTCTTGCCAATTATCAGTGCACTGTAGCGTTAAGTGTTCACCGTTGTACGTTTGACGATTTTCCTATGAGTGCTGGCCATCTGGATCATGCTGATTAGCACTTAATCTGTCCATTTGAACGGTAGACTTTTTGTCCAGGGTTTCAATGCGCCATGTGGTGTTCAGCAGTTTAATGAGGTGGTGGTCTACGGCTTATAGGAACCAATACTAGCATAGCAAACTGGCAGCGTTTGTGATCGGCATCTATCCGTGTTCTAACCGTCCCTCCATGGTTCCGTGAACCCATGGCTGTTGATGAGGATTCAGTCCGTCAACGCTTTGTTTACTTGCGGTAGTGACTTGGGCAGCGATGTCTCCAGGCACTTACGGTCTGTACACTATGTTACCTGCGGCAAGCTGTCTTTTGATATTGTGTTAGCTGCTTTTGCTATATTCCACATGTTCGTGAATGAGGTGCACCTGTAGTTACGAATCCGAGGTGGCTAACGGTTCAGATTTTATTGTGAAATATGTTAAGTAGAGTGCTTTGAATCTTAGAAAATGAACAACCCATTCAGAATTTTTCAGCTAGTTGTCGCGACCCTTAGGGCCGGTGGATGATCTTATCTGATGTGAGTGAATACAGCAAGCTGAGTTATACTATCCTCACTTTCTTTGATTAACTGCACTTATTTGGGGTTTGTCGCTTTTAGCTATGGACAATTAAATCATTCAACTCGGCAGGCTCACTTCATGCTTTATCCTCTAACCTCGTATTTCAAATGCGACTAATTGTTCGGTACAACTGAATCTGCGTATACTTGAGTTTCTCGCTTGTACCTCTGCCATTTGTTGAATGTTTGAATTTAGACATAGAATTTCATGTATTAAGTCTTATTTCTTCATACTCTCTCAAAATTGGAGAGTCGTTATCTCCCTGTCCTTCTTTTGGTTGTACAGCATTCAACTTGTGTGTTGTTGTCGTCGGTGATGATGTTTCAAACTTAGTTAATTTCCTATGCTTCTGAATCCACCCCGTCTCTCTGTCACCCATTACCTCAGTTGGAGATAACTTGTTTAGAAAGACCGTCGGATTTGAAAAAACAGTTGCTGATCGAATTTGAAGGTGAACAGGGCGTGGACGAAGGTGGTTTGAGCAAGGAGTTCTTCCAATTGATCATTGAAAAGATTTTCGACCCAATTTACGGTGAGTTGTCTTAATACACTCAATGTTAGTTTAGTTGACTTTTCCTATCGGCTTGTTGATTACACAGGAAATCGTGATCGGGCAGATCATGTATCGGCTTTCGTTTGGATCTGCATTTCTGTGCTCAGTTGATGCTATCCTACTTCATATTTCGGTTCAATTTTCCTCTGTTAGCCGAAGCTATACCTTTCGATACACTTATTTCATGGCGACACATACGTTATCCGGAATAACATAAATTAAGGCATGTTCTATTTGTAATTGTTAAACAATCATCATGGTTGTCACGTAAAACGATAGTCTTCTGTTATAATAATGGTTTTGGAACCATGGTTACTGTTGGCATTATCCACTCAGGGAACGATTGACAAATAACTAAACTCTGGTTGTCGTTTTTATGTTGCATTGCAGCGTTCAAACACACACTTCTATTACCTAACCCGGACACAGAACGTGCACAGCACGTGTCCTCGTTGGTACAGTCGGTACACTCCTAATAAATTTTCGATCGATTTTTTGCACACAAACATACGGTGTAGTTTACGCCAAGTATGATTCCTTTGGTCACTCTGATTGAGCGGATAATTGGCACGCATTTGCACACCGCCTATTTGTTCTGATCATAACGCTGTCATATATGCGTATGTTCAGATAGTCATCCAGTGGAACAAGAAACGTAAGATTCCCTCGTGATAAATATTCCGTTGAGACGTTTCATGCGTTGCACACGCCTTCATTGTGCGCTGACGTTTTCCTCATGGAACAGGTGTCCTCTGCGAAACGAGGTTGCACACACTGTACGTGTGCTTACACTATCGAAGTTTGTAAATCTGTCTAATTTTTTCCGGGGTTTACACTCTCTAGTGTGCCCCGACTGCGGTTGGGAAGCCGTTCATCTAGTTTGTCTCAAGCGATAACGTGTTATGAGGTTGGTTGTTCTGCAAACATGGTTCTAATATCGTCATCGCTTCAGTAAGAATGCATCAGAAGAGGGATAAGATATTCAACTGATTAGCCAAGTAACCAGAAAGCCTTGCAGCCAGCGTGTTGAGTGACAAAATGTAATGTGGTAAAATGTTATTTTGATCGTTCAACAGTCTTTTTTGTGTAAGTTGTATATGTGCAACGAGATCCATGATCTTGTCGTGATAGGTAGCGACGGTCCTAAAAATATGAATGAAGCTGAGCCGGTTGATAAGTTCCCATATGGCTTGTGACTAAATATGTACACAAGAAAGGCTGCAGGTTATATGACTATCGTTTCAAATCAATGCAGAATGTGCTAAACTCTAGCGGACATGATAGATTTATCAAAATAATAATTGACGCTTCCTGAACAGCATTCTCGATTCCTAATTAGTTAACCGAAGGACGCCTGTTGTCGCCCGAATGATCACAATTGTTCGGTTTCCGCATAGTCCGTTTGAGTTAACGAATAGGGTTGTTATTCATGCGATTTCTAGGGGCGGTAGCACTATTATTGAATGGTCCTCAATTGTCATCTTCTGTTCATTCGCATGGGCGTGATTCATCCTCCATTGCCAGTCCAAACACTGATCACAGGTATTCAGAATTAAACTAAAACTTATTTGTTACATAATTTTGCTCGTCCTTTTATCAACACTCCACGATTGCTTTCTTCCATGCTTGAATCCTTCGAGTGTAAATGGGGAGGGCTTATAACACAGCTAGGAATGCTTGTTTCATGAATTGAACCTGATATTCGATCGTTTTTGGCTGCCTGCTCTATGTAAACGCGCTGCTTTTTATGACAAGACATGGGATAAACATGTGATGCCAATGATACGGGTTCCTTGTGATGTTACAAAGATTGACAGACTGTGTTCTCACTATTATCGGTTGTTGTAGCACTAAACATTTCAGAATTGGGTTCAAACTTTCCCGGCTGCGCAAACTTACAGCTCTGTATGAAATTTTTGACGACGGCTCCGGCTGATTGTACGACATGCGGACGCCGCTGGATTGATTTAGAAGATCGAGTCTGATCGATTGTGATCGCAGTGAATGTTTAAAGAACTAAAAACAGATCTTAGGAAGCACGTACACATCGTCGCACTCACATTTTACAGTAAGTTCATTGATAATAAAGGCACAGTGTCAGGATACCTTTTTCCATTCTGAACTCGTTGTCAGTTTCTTGATGCCCGCTTTCACTCCAACACTGTACGATACCTGACCCCACTTTATGGCCCAATCAGATGGTAGGACGTAATTCTAGACTAGTTACCTGTCGAAGTTCCCATTCGATCTTTCGAACCCAACCGGAAGTGGAAACACTAGTTCGATGCCGTGATACGAGTTGGATAGGAACAATAGGGCTACCACAATTTTTCGAACAAAACTAGTATCAGACAGTTCGAAACTGGACTGTCATTTGTTGAATACAGATATACATAATTTGAGTTCCCTAGCTATTCATCTGGAGATAGTTCCCATCATGGGCAGTTCTTTTAACATAAGTCATCTTGAGACAGAGGATTTTGATCGCGTTGTAAGTTACGAAATCATTTGCAACCGGCGTTTGGGAAAGCGTTTTCGTTTTGGTATGCGCTCACGTTTACAGTGTCCTAGTGAACAAGTGGGAAGCAACATACCAAGGTATGATTGATATGAACTGTTAGCCGTATTTGCCATAGGTCCCTTTGGATGTTAACTTGTCCGATGGAAGAAATTAATTGAAAGAAATGTATGTGAAACAAGGTTTGAAAGTCACTAAGCATTGCCTGTTGCCACGTGTTTTGTGCACACTATCAGCAAGCCGGTGTTCAGAAAAGCTCTCGTCCTTATGTGTGGTTGGCTTAGAAGACAAATTCATTAGAGATTAAAAAATGATAGAACGAATTTATATGGAAGAATTAGTAATGGTTTGAATGCAGCTGCTGTTGTCCTCCGAACGTGATCTCTTCCGGGTAAATTCTCTGAAAAGAGTGAATCTTACTAAATCAGCTAACTTGAGATGTCACGAAATCGACCGGTGGATGAGGTATACACCGAAGAATCAATACAGAAATGTAAGCGTTGTTAGTGTGTTATAAGATGTACTTTTTAATTAATGTCGTGAAAGTTCAGTCTCTGGTACAACGTTTGCAGATAATCAACAATCTGCCATTACCTAGCCGATTCTTTGATACTGTGAATGAGTTGTTCTTCTTTTTTCATGCCTTTTGACTGTTGAAAACCATTTTTCTGTTCAGTTTGATACAACTCTTCGTCACACATCTAGTCTACTAGTGTGTATCCCCTGGGCTGTCTTCAGTCTTGTCGGGCCAATCTCTTAACATGAATTCCCGAGTGTCCGGTACGTCAGGCGAAGAAACATTTGTATGCACTTGTGGTGTCTCCACCTGTTATGTACCAATAATTAGAGGCCGATGTTCATAAGCGAACATGCCTCGACCGTTTGAGTCACGCGTAATTTCAGTCCCTGAGAGGCCAATCGCGTAAAGTCGACACATTGACGTGCGATACCATTGCAAACACCGTACCAACTTAGTTGTAGCCGCTCTGGCAGCAATACAAGTGCAACCAAGGCTCATACACAACAGGACTTTGCGGAATCAAATGAACGCGCCCAACCGATTCCGAGTCCTCTAGACAACAAGCTAATTAGTACGCACGGAAATGCGTTTAAAGATCAATAATATTTACAGAGACAGATTGAATGGTTGTTGTGGGCACAAAGAACACGATTGTGAAGGTGGCAGATCATACGGAGAACCAGAGCACGGAAGTACGAGTAAGCGGTCAGTAGAGAGGTAGACTAAACGGGAATAAACGGCATCATTGTTAAGACAACGTGATAAATCAATTTACTGTTTTGGACGCAAGGGCAGGTCCGGACATGGGCATATGTTTTGTACAAAGTTACCTACACTCAAAATCACTTACCTCGTGTGTACAATATTTCGAGCTATGAAGAAAAGTATTGGCTGCTACTATCCACTTTGCTAAACTAGCTGGAGAGTTCAACTGATGTTGTGTACTAAGTTGAGTACTTTTTTAACGCTCCTTATGGTCACTTAAGTACCCGTTTATTGACATTCAGATGTACTGGCCGTTGTCTTCATATCACTTGTTTGCTTGAAGGACTTAGTATCACTCTGTTACTTTATTTCTCCGTTCTCACAGGCATGTTCGTTTGCGATGCCGATTTGGGTACCTATTGGTTTAACCCGGTACCTCTAGAAGATTTGGACCGTGAGTACTGTCTTATCGGTACCCTGTTGGGTCTGGCCATCTATAATGATATAATTTTGGATGTGCGTTTCCCATCTGTTCTATACCGCAAACTGTCTGGCAAATTAGGTACCTACGAGGACCTCAAAGATGCGCGTCCCGTAAGTTATCCTTGTTATTGATATTTCTTGTTTGTGCTTGAATGTATAGGGAACGCGTAGATCCATAAAATGAATCTGAGAATGCATTAAAACTCACTTATTTACTGGCGCTAACTACACTCCAACTCAACGTATCAATGAAGAGGGAGAGTCATATTCCTGCAGACAATTTTTTTGCGCTAATTCACCTCTCGAGTCCTGCCTCATCCATTCTATAGGCTTTTGGTCCGCTTTCGATCCAACGAGTAAAGTGTTCTGTCATGACCAGAACGTACTGGTTACCGCGGGCGCTCAGTGGAAATGGACCCATAAGATCCGTCGACCAGAGTTAACCGATTTCGGAGACTGGTATTGGCTGTAAGGGTTGTTGGGCTCCCCGATTGTCGCTTTTCAGTAACTGACATTGTTGGCAAGCAAGCACGTAGGCTGTCACATCCTCTTTCATCTTCGGCCAATATGCTCTTTGTTGCAGCAGGTCGTACGTCCTAGTGCATCCGGTGTGTGCCATTTCATGGCAGTCTGCCACCACTTTCCTCCTCAGTTGTCTCGAGATGACTACCACGCGAGGGTGCCCAACGCCACGCTGCCATGTCAATACGCCTGCACTGTTTAAGCCAACTCTTTTCCATTGGGACGCGATTATTTTCAGCTCCTCATCCTTAGTATTTGTGGGGATTCTCACGCCTCTTGCCAGAGCTTCAATCACTTTCCGGAGGACCTTATCTTGACGTTGTAGGCGTACTAGCGTTTGTGGGTCCTGCTCCATTATTAAGCCGTTGACTCCAACGGTCACTTTGGGGAGTTCGTCGTCTACTTGTGGTCGAGAAAGAAAATCCGCGACGCAATTGCTCAAACCAGGCACATGGTTGATCGTGAAGTCATATTCCTGTAAACGTAATGCCCATCGGGCTAATTTGCCTCTCGGGTCCCTCGCAGTCATGATCCATTCCAGGGGTTTGTGATCCGTCTCCACGTGGAACTGTTGACCCAACAGGTATGGCCTCCACTTGTCCAGTGCCCAGACGATTGCCAAACATTCCTTTTCAATAGTCGAATATTTCTGCTCCGTTGGAGTCAGGACTCTGCTGGCATACTCGATTACTCCTTCCTTTTGCTTGAGTACTGCCCCAATGCCACGGTCACTGGCATCTGTTGCTACGATGAACGTTTCTTTTGTGTTCGGTAGTTTCAACGTCAGTTGTTGCTCGTTCATCGCTTGTTGCACTCGCTTGAACGCCCTCTGGGCATCGTCGGTCCATTCAAATTTCTTGTCTTTTCGAAGGAGTTCGTACAATGGCGATGCAATGGAGTGAAAATTTTTCACGAACCGACTGTAGTACCCCGCTTGACCCAAAAATTGTCTCAGGGTTCGTTTGGAATTCGGAGCCACGGCCTCTCTAATTGTCAGTATTTTCTCCGGCAGAGGCTTGATTTCACCTTGACCCACCTTGTGTCCCAGTAACACCACCGATGATCGTCCGAGCTGTGACTTATCAGCATTGATCCGCAGTCCTGAGTTCTTAATGCGATTCAAGACAGCATCTATATGGGCAGCATGTTCCGATTCCGTGTTGCTGTATATTACGATATCATCTCCGTATACCGCCACATTATCCAGTCGTTTTACCAGCTGAACCATCAGGCGCCGAAATGTGAACGGTGCCCCGGATAGGCCAAACGGCATGCGCTTGAACTGATACTGTTTTTCGCCTACCGTGAATGCGGTCTTCTCACGATCTGTGGGTTTAATTGGTACTTGCCAGTATCCGGAGCGTAAGTCCAAAACTGTGAACAATTTCGCCTGCTGTAGCTTGTCAAAAATATCAGCGACGGACGGTATTGGTACGACTGTATTCTGTGTTACCTCATTCAGCCGTCTAAAATCCACACAAAAGCGGTACTTCCCGTTGGACTTCTTCACCAGGAGAACAGGCGAGTTGTACGGACTGTTGGCTTCTTCGATAACATCCTCGCTCAGCATGTTCTGTATTTGTCTCCTCAATTCCTCCTCAAGATGAACCGGTATCCTGCGGGGCCCGTGAGGTCGAAATGTTCCGGTTGTTGGTATTTCATGGGCAATCCAGTTGCAAAATCCGTACGGATCATCGTCAGTCGTAAATACTTCCGCGTATTTCTCGACCGTGGACTGGAGCAGGGGGGCTGTGCAACTGGGGGTTTTAACCTTGCGTACTTGGTTGACGCTATCCTTTCGCTGTCCTATGAGCGTCAAGGAGCCATACTTGATTGACAACGTTTTGAGCTTCAAGTCAATCACGGCACCTTTTACAGCGAGGAAATCGACTCCGAGTATCGTTTGCCTTGTTTCTGGGGAGACAATGAACCGGTGCTTCACGATGTGGCGGCCGATACGTACCCCAAATTCTTCCACACCGTCTACCAGTAGACTATGACCTCTAACCGTCCTGATCATCATGGATGTCGGTTCTAGGTTTTGCTTTTCGGCACGAGCAATCAACGAAATAGCTGCTCCTGTATCGACTAAACACTGTTCTACCTCTCCATCAACTTCAACCCTTGTATGTACGGCCCCCTTCTCAATCGCTCCCATTACTAGTTGACCCGCCCAACAAAAAGAACAATCACGAAACACTTTATTTTTAGACCTCTGAGACCGCCGGATTGGGCAATCCTTCTTCCAATGTCCTTTTTTTCCACAGATGAAGCAGCCTCCTGGTTGATCGTTCTTCCGTGCTGCTGTTTTCAGGGCAGCTACATCCGCTGCGAGTTGCTCCATTGCCTTCTGCATTACCTCCAATGTCTTCTTGTCCGTATTGCTGTTTGAATCCACTGAGGCCACGGACATTACTGCCAACTCCCGTGTCACCTTCGCCAGATCGTCAAGGTCCATCGGCCGGGCGACATGGGCAATACGGACTTGGTCGCGAACCTCCATCGGGAGACCTTCAATAAACTGCTCCGTTAACAACTGCCGTCGTGATTCTTGATCCAATCCTGGCAGAGCCCTGTCCAGCAAACCTTGCAGAGTGGTGGCAAACACGGACGGGTCCGCTCCTTGTCCAAGCCTGGCCGCCTTGAACCGCCGCATGGCCTCCTGGCGGTCGGCCGGGCTGTCAAACGCAGCCACCAGCGTCTCCTTCGCAGCGGCCCACTCCATCTCCGCAGGGCCTCTTCGCGCTGCGTCCAGCACCGCCTTCGCCCTGCCCTTCACCAGCGTCCGCAGGGCAGCCAGCTTCCCACGGTCGGTCTTGACTCCGACCCCTTCGGCCACGTCCTCCAAGTCCTCCAGGAACGTCCGGACGTCTCCATCTTTGAACGGCTGTGGCCAGGGAATCTTCATCCTCGCGTTCGTCACGGCGCCAGTTGTGTCCGCAAAAGGCGCTTGGACCGCGAGTCCGTTTATTGCGCAAACTTCCGTATAGATCATGTCAAAAACTAGACCACAGACGCGTGCACCCATTTGCACGGCACACATGCATGTACACACTGTTCCGATAGTCTCTTCTTGTCCGTCGTGTTCGGGGCTTGTCCTTTTGTTCCTGAATGTCGTCTTTGTGTAATACACTACTTGTGAGTAGTATACTACTCGCAACGAAACTGCCTGTTATACAACACATTCCTTTATCACTACCGGTGGTCGTCCGTTTTCATGTATTGTTGCGTTGTCCAGTCATTTTACCGATTGAACCATCAAGATTCGAAGTTTGAATGGCGCTTAAGACAAGCCGGATAACCAGCATTCGATTTGGTATGGTTTTTCGTCGGGTTTTCTTACATTCCACTGATTTTTTCACCATTGCCGTCAGCAACCTAACCTGCTGCAAGATATCAAAATTATGAACGATGTTGATACAACTGCATTCTGCGTCACCTCGTTCACACTTCTAGAATCCACCCAACAACGGCTTTTCCGCTTGAATTTGTACACCAAGAGAACAGTCGAGTTGTGTGAGTGTCGTTGATACTCCGTATGCAATCTAGCTACGAAAGCCGTACAGATCACTATCATTCGTGAATAACTCAGGATATTTCCCGATCGTGGGCTAAACTGGGGTTGGGCGGATCTTTGGTTCAGGCCTATGGCCAGCATGAGTGGCCGGGAACAGGACATATCTGACAGCTTCTTGAGCTTCTGTTCATCCTTGGAGTCTGATGTGGTCAGAACATAGGATCTAGGGATCATCTGCCTGATCCACGGAGGCACAAGGAAACGGTGCTTCACAATTTGGCTGTCGATGCACGTCCTACGGTCTTTCACACTGCCAGTTATCAGGGTAAAGCTTCCAACCATTTTGTTCATCATGGATGTCCGTTTTAAGTTTCGCCTCTTTCTTTGAAAAATCAACGAAATAGTAACTCCATTACCTACCGATCGCTGTTTAATCTTAATTCAGTTTTAACACGTGCATGTGTAGTCTCCTCTCAATAGCTTCCATCGCCAGTTGACTCACACAGGGAGCAGAACAAACACGGAACACTATTTTTAAACCTTATAAACCATCGGATTGAGCATTCCGTATACCAATGTCCTTCCCTATGACGGTTAAATCAGATTATTTGTTTTCTGCTCTTTCGTGATGTTGTTCTCGGCAGTTACATCCAACTCCATCGCTTTTTTGCATTTCTTCCGGTTTCTGCTCGTCTCTATTGTCGCTGATCCCCACTGATCCTCACTTTTTAAGAGCCCATCAGTGTCCACCCGTCTGGTGGTCAGCGCGGACCTGGTTGTAAACAGATGTCTGGAGGCCTTCGATAAACAGCTCCGTCAGCAACCGCTGGCTTAGTGCCCTGTCCAACAATCTTTGTAAAGTGGCGGCAGATACGGTGGTTCTTTACTCTTGGATTTGCCACGGCACTAATTATTGTTGTCACATGAGACGCTTATCCAAGGAAGTTTATTATTTCTGAACACCCATTATAGTGTATGTAACAATACACAATCGCGAACGGAAACTTTTATTGTTACTCGGTTGGCTCGTCTGTTGGCCATAGCTCACCGTTGCGCTCAGTACATAATCACGTTTGCAACCGTCGTTTCCAACTGCTGATCTTCGTAACGCTGAGAACTTCACTTCGATCTTCGCGCTTTTGGCTCGTGCTGGGCTGTTCATTATTGACGCTTTGTATTACACAGCGGTAACGGGTTGTGAGTACAGGTGAAGCAGACATGCGCACCTGAGCCGTTCGAACATGTATTTTAATTTCCGAACGATCATCAGATTCTTTTCCCGTTTTACGAGCATTTTTGCCATCGGCATGAATGGAGTCTTGCTATCGAACATACTGCTTGCTATTGGTGTTTTAAATGGCTATCGCTCTCTTTTTATTTGATAGATACAGACATTGTGGAGGCTAACTGTTAGTTAATCATGTATTAGCAAGCTCCAAGACACGCTGACCGTTTATTTTACTTAGCTCATATAGTCAGTACTAGTACAGTGTGCTAACGATAGGAATTACTGCGTTCACAAAGCTATTTTTGAACATTCAAAGTGCAGTGTGCATGTACAGATCCCTTACTGTCATAACATTGCGCACGAACCTGATTTCAAACTCGACATCTACGTCGAACGGCGCAGCAATATCGTAATATTTCAATCTTTTTTGGACAACCCGTGCATTTTTACTGAACACGATCCACCGAACCCTTTTCCTGGGGGTGTATTTCAAACGTCCATTGGCGAGACCATCCGGAACTGTGGGCAGGACATCGTGGATTGTCAAGATCGCGTGCACCGACTGCACACTACCTAACCACTTCTTCTAATGCTCGAGTCTTCGAGGTACCTGAAGTTTGAATTAGTCGCCTTATTCTTAATAGTTGACGTATTTGTCACTGGACCGACCAGCGGAGCTTATACAAGCAGACGCTACACTTGTTGCATTCTCAATCCAATGGTTGTGAGTTCGACCCTGAGCTATGCAGTTTTTGTTGGCGTTTTTGTTGTTTGGTAAATTACACCAAAGGGGAAGCAGCTTGTCAGGTTTATGTTCTATTGTATAAAACAGTAAAAGGTGTAAAAGCCTTTTATCTAACGGTTTTCCAGTTACTGAGCCGCCACATTCTTCCTAATTGTTGCCAAGAAAACTGCCTTACATCTTTCAACCTGGTGATTTAGTTTCCAACACCTGCGCATCGTTCTTATTTTTTTCCTTGCAGGATCTCATTGTAGGTCTGCAAGCTCTTCTTGACTATGAGGACGATAACTTTGAAGAAGCGTTTGGTTGCACGTTCGTCATTTCCTACCAGGATCCGTTCGGGAATACGCTTCAGCACGAATTGCTACCGAATGGAGCATCCATCCCAGTTACGAAGGCCAATCGAAAAGTCAGTTCTGCTGCTCATATTTTTCGCTAGACGTTTTTCATTGTTTTTAGCCTTCGTCTTTTTGGCTTTAGTGATTTCGGTTTCCACGTTACTTCTTCACATTACACTGTTGCTAGTGGACACGTCATTGATTCTTGCGTAGACTGGTCACTGTCCTTCGTTGTAGGTGTCCGTTTATATCGGTGTTTGATGCATAGATCGCCCGTAGGTGTACTTTAATGCAAGTTTTTACGTGTATATTATGCATAGCAAGGTTTTAACAGTCTTGGATAAGCATACGCTTCACTGTATCGCGCGGTCACATCGTATCAGTTTTTGAGTACGTGTCCCTTCACTTGTCACCGCTGGTTTACCTTTGAGAAACGTATGTTACCTTCAGACCAATATCTTTTCATCGGATGTACAATTTTTCTTAACCCAACTGATTCCTACCACCAGTGTGCTTATGTGAAGAAAGCGCTGAAGATGGAAAATGTTTGTAATTCAAGTTGCCTGTGTTTACTGGCCAGGATTCGTCGGTGGTGTATACCTGGTTTATGGTTCTGGTCCTTCATCAGACCTGTCCACCGCGTGCACTTCACCTACACATCTTACTGTGTAGATGGTAAATTCAAACACCTGAAAACAATAGCTCGTTTATTGTTCCCTCTCCCCACCAGATTCCGTAAACTCCGTAGAACAGTTCAGTTTTGCAAAACCTCAGTCTACTTGATGTTCCCAAACAATTTAAATGTTGACCAGTAAACATGCCATTTACACCACAGTTGGCCTAAAAATATCACTGGATTTTGATGCAGATTGTGTTTCAGCACGTTCTCTTCTGCTATTCATGACACCCATCTTGTTCTCGTTAAATCTGAGCAGCATAACGAAATGACTCGTTATTGGGTTGTCACCTTCCAGGGGAATGTTTGTTTAATTGAATTATTTTTTATGTTTGCCAATTATCTGTTTATTAGATGGTGCCGTATTTTTTATCACAAGTCTGGTAGCACTCATTTACGCGCTGCTTCCATCGAGATGAACCTTTCGTTCAGACTGCTTTGGACGGCAGCACTAAACCTGACGATCTTCTGTCGACGGCTGATGTGTGCCTGCAGTTGATCTGGTGAAAAGGCTACAAACGCCAAGATGAAAGATTATGTTTGCTCAGCCTTGCTTTTCAAAAATGACAGCATTCTTCTGAGTGATTGGGGAAACTGTGTTGGGGACCTCTTGGTTGTTGCCTGTCAGCGGTTTCGCTCGTTTTTTTTTGAAAAAATGCAGAAATGCATACGTTTATCTAGTTTACTCTTGCACGCATTTATCACCTACAGGATTTCGTGGATCGGTATGCCGATTTTCTTCTCAACGAATCCGTCAAAAAACAGTTTACTGCCTTTCGTCGCGGATTTCAAATGGTTGTGGATGAAAGTCCGTTGACGTTTCTCTTTCGACCGGATGAAATTGAATTGCTTGTACGGGGCAGCCCAGTGAGTTTACCTTGTTCGTCATGTCGTTTTGGGATGGTTTGAACAGTTCACGTTACATGGCAGTCTTTCCCTCTGTCATCTGCACTTTGGCGTAATAAGACGCATTCACAAAGAGGACCAATATCCCATATCTGAACTGGAATGAATGATTTGACTGACTTGGAGAAGGTCACAACCTTCATATTCAGGATCGATGTTCATAGGCTTTATGTCATATCGCGGAGCGACAGAGTGGATGCAATTGAGCTGGAACGATTCCTGCGACGCAGTGATATGGTACGCACTGTTTTACACGGAAGAGCCGAATCCCCCAAAGCCGACTATGAAAGGAAAACACTGGTCTCCCGAAAACAGCGTTTATTGTTTCAGCCCGAAATTCCGAGTGCCCAAAAGTCGAAGTCAAAATACAAAATGCAGCTCTTGCGTTTTTATAGCTGGTCAAGCGATCGGGTGAAAAAAAAACAGGCTAACTAGCGTCCAGTATGTGAGTCGGCGCCAGGGCTAGAAAAATTGTTGGTACATCAAAGGAATTCGGCTTTACAAAAAAAAACGGTAAATGCTCATTCCAGTTAGTGGACAGCTTTTTGGGGGTATATGACATCCCCAACACTTTACATCTAAGTAACAGTACACTCGACATCTGCTTGCTGGTCTTCCTTTACATGTTTACCTTTCATGCTTCTGTTTCGTCCAATCTCTCTCGAGTTCAACTCAATCTGACCTTATTCTGTCCCGATATTGTTTGACCATTTCCTGTGGTGAATTTATAGATGTCGCAAAATACTTGATCAGTCTAGTCCATTCCCACTGCTTATCAGTTGGCGTACGGGTTGTACAGTTGTCGGGACGCCGTTCTCGCTTTTGTATGGTATAGCTCGCAGTTATCGCTACTCTGTCATAGTTATTCTTCTGTAGTGTCCATTGTATTTATGGCTACCCTCAACTCGAGTTGTTGGTGTCCCACCTTGATATGTGACAACCTAAACAGTTTGTTCTTAACAGATTGCACTGAGGATCTGTCGCATCTCACTCAGTCAAGTGAGATGTCCTAATCTGCTTCGCTGGCCCCCATGGTTTGCCAGTAAGATACTGTGTCGTCTTGCTCATTTGACTGTATACATTCGGACCTGTTTTAACTTAAACAAACCCGATAGCAGATACCATGTGCGTACTCAGACTATTCCAGACCGATCAGCTGTTGCACAATAAAGGTGCATTCAATACCGCATTAGGTAAAGTGGAGGAGGTCAAATCTACCTTTGTTCAGGTTTTTACTCATTTGTCCTATTATGATTGCAGGTTTGTCTCGTTTGATTTCTAGCCTATCCACACGATTATTCTAACCTTTTCTCATCTCTAACTGGGTTAGTTCCTCCAACACTAAGTTGGCCTGTTCAGGTGGGAACTCTTGTGGCGGATTATCATTATCCATTTTACGGGTCATACTACATGAACAAGACCACCTGTTACCTCCTTTCGAGTCAGGAAGCCCTAAGATTGCTCCCGCACTTCTGCAGCCAACTTCCACTAATGCAATCCCTGCACCAATGTTACCTGTGCCCCCTTTTTGACTATTCGGTCTGTCTGCGTTAGTCGGCTGACAAAGTGATGTTTGTAGATCACCCTCCAGTTTACCGGATTAGCAGTGGATACGCCCACAGGAAGTCTACGCTTTCGGTTAGTTTCCACTGTTGTGGGGCTATCATACGTGTGAACTGCCAGTTTCGGCTAGTTCTCACCATTTGTTAATGAATTGCATCATTGTGCAGCAAAGCGTTTTCAATATCAAACCTTGGCGCTTTATACCTTCTACGAAAACAACTGGGTCGGTATGCACAACAATGCAGTGAACGTAAGCCTAATGTTATGCAGCAGATGATATCCCAGAGATCATTAGCGATTAACATTCCTTTCAGGTGTGCGCACACTGACCACTATTCCGGATGGTTGCGGATGTCATACACACAGTTAACGTTAAAATGTGACCAGCTGCTGTTGGAACCGCTTAACACGTGGTTCAGCATAGGCTTACTTTCTTCGTAATTACAAATTGTGTCCGAAATTGCGCAAGAAGTGGGTATTTTTTTTAGCTCTTATTCAAAAAAATATTCGCTCAGGTCCTCTGAATGACTTATGTTCTGTTGGCTTGCCAAATGTGGGCATTTTTTGTGCGGTTTTGGTTTTGACTGTCGAACACGGAAACTTGCCCTGAACTTTTTCATGCTGGTGCCTACGTCACTCTGTCCTGTTCAAACGTAATCAGTGAGCACATTAAAGTGACTACCTCACGGAATTCTGCGTTTAACAAACAGTTCGTTGTTTCACTCACAGGAGTACGACTTCAAGGAGCTTGAGCGTGTCACAAACTATGACGACTACACGGCTGAGTCACCGGTGATAAGGAACTTTTGGCATGTGGTGCACAACATGACATCTGATCAACAGCGGCAGCTACTACAGTTCACTACTGGGTCTGATCGCATTCCGGTCGGTGGTATGTCCAAAATGAAATTCACTATTGCTCGTCAAGGTGCAGACGCCGAACGGTGAGTCCGCTGGTCATTCATCTTTCACGTGCGTTGATATTCAACGTTATGAGTATCGCGCTCCTTTCGAATGAATGGCTTTTCTTTATAGGGTTTTCATCGTCTTTTTACTTGCCGGCACATTTCACGTTTATTTCAAACTGAAGGCAATATGAATCGAGATAAATCGCCTTCGCTCTTCGTCTAATTTATCCTTTTGGTTTCATTATAACGTCAGTTTGAGATTGTGTGATCTGTTTTGTTACCTCTGTCTCTCATTGTTACTGGTGGTAGTGAAGAAAATATTACAACTCGTGTTTTTGCTGACTTATTACTCACGTTTTACTCATTCCCATATGAACAGTAGTCTTTGTAATAAGACCTGGAAACAACTCGTTTCCTCAACGCTGTCGAGAGGATCTTGTTCTGACTTTTGCTTCAGGAAACATTAACAAACTGTTTAAGCTTATCCGTGCCACTGGTCCCAG
>QNGE01000680.1:122313-168461 GCA_008508345.1 Paragonimus westermani
ATGATGATGATGATGATGCCGGTGATTCGGAGGCACCGACAGCTGAAAACGTACGCCCTGTGAAATTCTTCGCGCAGATGGATCAGATTTCGCAAGCGTCATTGCAAACTCGACCATTCTCAGAAAGAAAGCTTTCATGCTGACGCCATAGGTGACGTAAGATGGCTATGGAATTTGTGATCTCGTCGGACATTCCAGCAGTGCTGATACAGCTCCGAAGGTGTACGAACTTTTCGAATACCCTCAACGTCTATATACTCCCTGTATCGAAATCGAATGTCTGGGAGCAGTGCCACATCATCACATTCGCAGCTTAAAATCCTGCGCACTATAAGGTTGAATGGGAAGGCGGAAGCGGAACAACTTTCTCACAAGCCATTAAAGACACTGGGGGTCGGTGACACATTCTGGTCGAGTGTGGACTTCTTTCTATGAGAGCATGTGCGGCAACAGCAAGTGGGTGATGTTCGTGATGAGCATTGCTCAATGCTCTGAGAGTACATTCTAGTGTGAGAGTGCAAAGACGGCTGTTGACGGGCGACCAGCTAAGAGACGCCGTCTTTGCGTATGCGCTTAGGGCAATTCCAACATTGGCACGGCCGGTGGCTTGGACTGCAGAACACGTTTTTGGAACTGAATGACGGGAAATGAAGGTGAATTACCGCGCTAGAATCCTGTAACCACGTTCCGGCGAGATAGCAGACATCGATCGTGGAAACCTCCGGAGTGCATGCAATAGCTGCCAGCTGACTTGTCAACATAATCCTAAGTGATGTTTTAGAGGAGAGTAGAGGCTGCTGTCAGTTAGGTGTAGACAGTACCTTAACAGTCAGCATATATCATTCTGGTTGAATTCCGCTGCGAATAACAAATAAGGCAGATATCCAGTGTGCGTACGATAACGATAATGAAGAACTACCCAACAAAGAAAGGGAAAATGAGGATGCTTAATTTGGTGCGGTAGAATGTGACATGGGAGCACAGGTGGTCGCCAACACCTCGGCTGAAGAGTCACAACAGGTACATAAGATGGAATCCACTGTGTACACAGGTTCATAGTTATGGAGGCAGCATACTTCTCGGTTGTCCAAAAGGGAGAACGAGGTTCACTTGGGGTGGATAACCCGGAGCTCTAATTTCGAAACAAACGTAACACATAAGGCATCGAGGGGAAGCACACAATCCGCGATCTGTCAAGAGCTGTTGAACAGTAGTGGTATGGTTCATATGTCATTCGTGCATAGGCCATCTATCTAACTTAAACATTATCTCTGCACTTCAGAGTGATGCATCAAAAAGCGTCAGGTGAAGGTTCTCTATGGTTAACAGCAACAATTGAGCGACCTTCTAAAGTAGTGGGCAATATGTCTTTCCCGGAGTGAAGTTTCACATGCGGTCAAACATTAGCCAAAACTACGGTTGGATCGTCCGCGATCCACTGCAGTAACCCCTCGATGTCTTCCTTCGTCTAGATACCCAACCTCCGGCCACCTCGTTGCTTTTGTGTAAAGACTCACATTAACATACAAACAATTGTGGGCCGTTTCTAGGTTGTCGCCGTTCACTTCAGCTGTCGGTCGCCAGTATTCGCCTCGCTCACAAGACTGTACTGTGCGCGGACGTATCTAATCAGGGATCCGATCGCTCTCATGAATTCTGTATGTATTTCCGAATAAATTACGAACATCAAATTAAACCAACTTGGTGTATGTCATGGCTGTGTATGATACGTGCATATGTTTATGTCTAAACTTCCGCTCCTTTGAGCGCGAACAATATCACCCCTCTGTAATGACGTATGATGAATTTAACGCAACTTAGTACGGATATGTACCTATTTGGGTCGATCATCTGCTATCCTTACGTAGTCGTCATGCTTGTTGGATGTTGCTGTCCGGAAGGCTACAGTGACTGCAGCTTCAGTCTTCCCAGGTTTAGCAATGCTGAACAGGCCAAAGAGGGATCATCAGAAAAAAGCAGCCACGCTCAAAGGTTTATATGTCGACATGCTTGTTGCGTACGGTTGTTTAGACAAGGACGTATAAATCTATGAATGTACAGGATTATAGTTACCGTTCTGCTGTCGTCCATGTACGGAATTAAGGGGTACGGATAAGCGCTCTTAAACGGAGACGACACCTATCGCCAAAACATTGACCGGGACTGCCGGCGAGCTATCCTACAAAGTTGAAAAGCCGACAAAAATCCTGAGATGCTTGAGGTAGTTTAAAATGAGGCACCACCGTCCAATTCGCTGAGCCCGTGAGCTGAGTTAATCTCTCATTGAGTCAGGCTTTCAAGTCACTGGATGAGGTTATGGATCCGGTTCCTACAGACCGAACTGTCTAGTCAGAGACCTAAGCTGTGGTCATAAAGGCAGTTTGATACCTGTGCACAGACACAAGGCGCTGTCCGTCGGGAACTGAAACGTTCGTACACTGCTGAACCGATGCAACACTACAGGTTTGAGAAACTCCACCCCACCGATCACCATGAGAACGAGACACTACGGTATCCATGTCGCAGCTTTGAGTGAAACAAGGCTTGTAGACAAAGGTAAGGTTCGGAGGCAGGTGCTAGGAGCACCACTCAGTGGACAGGCTACCTTGAAGAAGGTGCCAGGGAGCACAGTGCATGTTGCAAAGTCATCCACCGTATCATTTTTTTATGACAGGAGGATTGCCTGTGACTAAGTCGATATGAGTCTGCCATATATCTTAGCATCCACACAAAAAACACAAAGAACCACTTCAATGATCGGCTGTTCACCACAATCGGCTGGACGCCGATGAGTAACCAAGTGTTTGTTTCAGGCGTTCTGAAGATGTGTTGGATGCGACTAGAAATCCTCGCAGGGAGTCCTTAAGCCCCACGGGAATGGTGCAGTTGGTGAAACTGGTGTTCAATTGCCCCTCCTGTAGGCTACTCATGAGTAAACAATTACCACTCAAATCCATCCGGACGCAAACAATGTCACGACGTGGTCTCACGCAGGAACCGACATTCACGAAGTGACCTTCTAAAGTAGTGGGCAATATGTCTTTCCCGGAGTGAAGTTTCACATGCGGTCAAACATTAGCCAAAACTACGGTTGGATCGTCCGCGATCCACTGCAATAACCCCTCGATGTTTTCCTTCGTCTAGATACTCAACCTCCGGCCACCTCGTTGCTTTTGTGTAAAGACTCACATTAACATACAAACAATTGTGGGCCGTTTCTNTCATCATACGTCATTACAGAGGGGTGATATTGTTCGCGCTCAAAGGAGCGGAAGTTTAGACATAAACATATGCACGTATCATACACAGCCATGACATACACCAAGTTGGTTTAATTTGATGTTCGTAATTTATTCGGAAATACATACAGAATTCATGAGAGCGATCGGATCCCTGATTAGATACGTCCGCGCACAGTACAGTCTTGTGAGCGAGGCGAATACTGGCGACCGACAGCTGAAGTGAACGGCGACAACCTAGAAACGGCCCACAATTGTTTGTATGTTAATGTGAGTCTTTACACAAAAGCAACGAGGTGGCCGGAGGTTGGGTATCTAGACGAAGGAAGACATCGAGGGGTTACTGCAGTGGATCGCGGACGATCCAACCGTAGTTTTGGCTAATGTTTGACCGCATGTGAAACTTCACTCCGGGAAAGACATATTGCCCACTACTTTAGAAGGTCGCTCGATTGTTGTTGGATAACCATAAGGAATATTCACCCGAAATCTTTGGCAACAGTGGAAGAACGTTTTCTTTTCCAACTCACGGAATGCCACAAGCAACAATTCATTTGTCGGAATGACGGTGAAATGAATTAAAGAGTGTTCTGCACAGCACAGACAACCGGCAACTGTTGCGGGCGTAGTCTTTGGGTGATCAGCACTCTGATAAAAGCTGCGGCGATGCGTCACGTACTCAAAAGAGGTTCGTAGGAGGGTGAACATCAAAAGCAGTGGCTGGTGGTGGTGTTCAAGGGGCTAAACGCACACGCCACTACGAACAATACTGCGATAGGCTATGAAAACGTAACTTGCTATTCAGCATTGAAATGGACGTTTCTGCATACCGAAGTGGACAGCTGTCCAGACTGGCACCGTACACGCTCATTTTGAGCACCATCAAAGGCTCACAGAGTGCGACCAAGGATGAGATGAAGCAATCGCTGCAGGTGATTTTTCTTTATTTTTCACGAGGCGGTGGTTCAAATCAGCATTTTGCGTCAACAAGAGTGGGTGATGCGGTTATTGGAGAATGTTACCTTAACATAATCAACGACAGTCTCTGCTATCGGTTTGCCTCACATATCGGGATTCTGTATGAATGTCACTGACGAATGTCATTAGGTGACGTGTTTTGTCCTGTGATTACATCACTGATCTCTTCAGGATAAACCTAGTTTTGGTACGACATACACGCTGTTCATGAACATAGCCTATGGGTATCACGTGCATTGAAAATTTCGATGGCTCATTCACGGTATGAAGTAACTGTGAGCTGGAGTCGGATGTTGTACACGACGTTCGTAGTGATCAGAGCTGAGGGGAGCGAAAGCCTCGTTAATCGGCCTGTGCCAACAATCCAAATGCAATTCAGAGAATTAAATTACGTGGTAGCAAAGCTACCAGAGACGCCTCTTTTCGGCACAATGAATAATACTGAATATGTAACAGTCTATAGGGTGATGCTGAAATGATAAGTTTTGCGTTTAAATCACACAACTCCTCCCGTGGTGGCGCTATGTACCAGGCACTTTTGTGGTTGGAACGAGGTTGGGTTAAACACTTTGGAATGCCAGTGCGCTACGGCTTCCAGCACAACTCGCCATTTGTAAACCAAACAATGTGGCAAAAGGTGAATTGGCAATCGTGAAATGTTGCCAATCCAGCAAAGTCACGATCATTATGCACAGGAGTAGATAGAATCTATCCATCCGGAAGGCACGTACGTGAACTTCGTTACTGCTGAAACGATACTCTTACCAAAAGTTGCCGGTGATTCGGAAGCGGGTGTTTGGTAGTGATTGTCAAACGAGTTCTCTTGTCCAATCTCTACGTTTACCCAGGCTTAGATGGTTACGTCACGTATTCAGGATGCCAGCTAGTCGTCTTCCACACCGAGCACTATTCGCTGACACTGCGACCGACTGGTGTAAGGTGCGAGGTGGACAGACAATGACCTGGNCACCGACAGCTGAAAACGTACGCCCTGTGAAATTCTTCGCGCAGATGGATCAGATTTCGCAAGCGTCATTGCAAACTCGACCATTCTCAGAAAGAAAGCTTTCATGCTGACGCCATAGGTGACGTAAGATGGCTATGGAATTTGTGATCTCGTCGGACATTCCAGCAGTGCTGATACAGCTCCGAAGGTGTACGAACTTTTCGAATACCCTCAACGTCTATATACTCCCTGTATCGAAATCGAATGTCTGGGAGCAGTGCCACATCATCACATTCGCAGCTTAAAATCCTGCGCACTATAAGGTTGAATGGGAAGGCGGAAGCGGAACAACTTTCTCACAAGCCATTAAAGACACTGGGGGTCGGTGACACATTCTGGTCGAGTGTGGACTTCTTTCTATGAGAGCATGTGCGGCAACAGCAAGTGGGTGATGTTCGTGATGAGCATTGCTCAATGCTCTGAGAGTACATTCTAGTGTGAGAGTGCAAAGACGGCTGTTGACGGGCGACCAGCTAAGAGACGCCGTCTTTGCGTATGCGCTTAGGGCAATTCCAACATTGGCACGGCCGGTGGCTTGGACTGCAGAACACGTTTTTGGAACTGAATGACGGGAAATGAAGGTGAATTACCGCGCTAGAATCCTGTAACCACGTTCCGGCGAGATAGCAGACATCGATCGTGGAAACCTCCGGAGTGCATGCAATAGCTGCCAGCTGACTTGTCAACATAATCCTAAGTGATGTTTTAGAGGAGAGTAGAGGCTGCTGTCAGTTAGGTGTAGACAGTACCTTAACAGTCAGCATATATCATTCTGGTTGAATTCCGCTGCGAATAACAAATAAGGCAGATATCCAGTGTGCGTACGATAACGATAATGAAGAACTACCCAACAAAGAAAGGGAAAATGAGGATGCTTAATTTGGTGCGGTAGAATGTGACATGGGAGCACAGGTGGTCGCCAACACCTCGGCTGAAGAGTCACAACAGGTACATAAGATGGAATCCACTGTGTACACAGGTTCATAGTTATGGAGGCAGCATACTTCTCGGTTGTCCAAAAGGGAGAACGAGGTTCACTTGGGGTGGATAACCCGGAGCTCTAATTTCGAAACAAACGTAACACATAAGGCATCGAGGGGAAGCACACAATCCGCGATCTGTCAAGAGCTGTTGAACAGTAGTGGTATGGTTCATATGTCATTCGTGCATAGGCCATCTATCTAACTTAAACATTATCTCTGCACTTCAGAGTGATGCATCAAAAAGCGTCAGGTGAAGGTTCTCTATGGTTAACAGCAACAATTGAGCGACCTTCTAAAGTAGTGGGCAATATGTCTTTCCCGGAGTGAAGTTTCACATGCGGTCAAACATTAGCCAAAACTACGGTTGGATCGTCCGCGATCCACTGCAGTAACCCCTCGATGTCTTCCTTCGTCTAGATACCCAACCTCCGGCCACCTCGTTGCTTTTGTGTAAAGACTCACATTAACATACAAACAATTGTGGGCCGTTTCTAGGTTGTCGCCGTTCACTTCAGCTGTCGGTCGCCAGTATTCGCCTCGCTCACAAGACTGTACTGTGCGCGGACGTATCTAATCAGGGATCCGATCGCTCTCATGAATTCTGTATGTATTTCCGAATAAATTACGAACATCAAATTAAACCAACTTGGTGTATGTCATGGCTGTGTATGATACGTGCATATGTTTATGTCTAAACTTCCGCTCCTTTGAGCGCGAACAATATCACCCCTCTGTAATGACGTATGATGACTTTAACGTAGCGTAGCGCAAACCTGCGCCGTATTTCGGTCGATCTGCCACGTAGCAACGAAGCGCAATTTCCAAACTGCTGATATCTGTGCAGTCACAACGTGTAATGAAGTTCATCCAATTATCTTAATTAGGTGGTCGCTGTCCACATTTTATTGTCGCAAACCGGAGACATGTGCGATGATGGAACCCGCACGTTTGATATACAGAGGGTTACAAACAATGACGGAATTAAGCTTTTGTGCGCATCAGCTCAATTCTCTGTAGACTGAACTGTACGTTCCCTCTGATTTTTCAACCTGTGCTTTCTCCGTTCTATCCTGTTTTCCTCGCCTTCTTTTGCATATAGTACTCACTCTCTAATCAGTCAATGGAGTTGTCTAAGTCTCAGTTAAATTTTCTTATTTCTCCGAGCATTCTCATCACGTTACCTTCATTTGTGCAGTGTCTGTGAGATGTGTTTATCTGTGATTGATTCGTACAGATTAATTATTCTTACTGATATCAGATCCGTTAGTGGTTTGTGGACTGATCGTTCAACGGGCATGTTCTCATGTTTTTGTTGTACAGCAAACTCCGTGTATATTTTTAGCCGTCAGTCTTGCCCAGGTTTATGGAAACAAATATCTCAATGACGACTTTTTGTTTCCTGTTCTTGCTTCTTTGGTAGTATTCTGCGCCCAATCGTAAACCGTTATAACCGGTTTGTCTCTTTTTTTTACACATCTTCAGTCCGTCTGAGGAGTTCTCAAGTATCAGTTTTTCCTTTTGCAGGTTACCCACCGCTCACACATGCTTCAATATTCTGCTCCTACCGGACTACCCAACTTTGGAACAACTGGAACGACTACTTCTGCTCGCCATCACTTATTGCAAAGGATTTGGCATGTCATAATTATACGCTTACAAACCTGGATCACCAACCTTTCTGGTAGTCGGATTTCCATCTACGTCTGTTCCAACCGGGCATCGCCCTGTTTGTTGTATATAAAAAAGACTGTCGTGCCACTCAGTTTTCTGTGGACGGTGTGTGTCCATGTTCGGATTTCTTTCTCCTGCTAGAATTCTGATCTTCATTCTTTCCCTTCTTGTCAGCTGCTCACCTTGGTTTGCTAATGCTTGCCAGCTCCCTGTCTATTGCTGATTGGGTTGTGCTACTCGATGAGTTCACATCACTTCACCGCTTCTCTTTCTCCATTCCGCACAAGATCATTTTAGTTCACCCCTAGTTTTCTCTTCCTTCCCAACCCCTGAATTTTCTCAACGTTCAACTGTACTTATTCGTAAACTCTGTGCTGTCTACTGATCTACGGTTTCACAGTTGTGATTAGAACCGATGTTCAAATGAGTGACAACTCTTTCCTGCTTGCGGTCGTTCCGAAATAGACAACCAGTATTTTGACTCATTTCTGCTTGTTCACACTTCACGTATACGACAACAATCACGGTGTATGAGTGAGCAGGTATCCGAAATGTAACGCTGGCGTTCTCGTCGGTATCTTTTTTCGGTCACAACATCACATAAATTCATCATACTGGTCCCATTTTACACAGTTGCTACGACGACCTCACTGCGAACCATCTTCGTTTTCAGCTATGGGTCGTTTACTTACTTCATAGCTCCTGGCACCGTCTTGGTTTAAAATGATTGGTGAAATGGGGCTAGCCCACATACTAGTGTCATTTGTTAACTTCTCCCTACTGGTTTTTCTTCCGAAAAAGTGTTCATCCGCACATACTCAAACGAGAAATGGGCGTGTGCTTCTCGACCAACCCGTTACCTAAGTAGTGCGCTTTTGTGTTGCTTGTGATTGCATGTTTATCAGATTTATGTCGATGTTACTGGTTGACACACCGACAATAGTTGATTCACCGAATGTTTGTGGCCACATGATGGAGCCTAAGTATTTGTTTCTCTACGCCTCCTCCGGCTGGTTGTACATTGCTTCGATATTCATTCGGGCTGAACCCCAGTGGCTGTTAACCGCGTTAATCCCATTGGCTCTTACGTTACTAAAACCAGCATAAGTACTCAGGAATACCTGTTAGCCTGTAAACGTGTTTTGGATTCAACAACTTGATAGTGCTTGTGTGCCGATAAACTTCTCTTGTGCATAATCACCCATGAAGACTATTCTTTTTAGCTGATCTTATTTCATGTCGGATCGTCAGTTAATAGACAAGATACGAGACGACTACAGCTGCTTCAATGTCGTCCAGCTTGCCACTACACGGGCTGCCGAACTAGCTGAGTTCGAAGCCACTGTCAACGTACTCACTACACATGCCCTGACGGGTCTACAACGACTACCGGTGCGTCTGCGACGGCGTGCTGCCAGTCACCGTGTGAATCGACTGCCCCGCCGACTTCACCGTCACCATCCATCCAGTCAAAACGAACAGGCTCAATTGACAACCAAGAAACCTGTTGAGGTAGGCAGGGTGTAGTTAACTATCAGTATTCTTCAGTTTGCTATTCACATTCACGTGATCGACAAAGTGTGCGGACTTACTAGTTGTTTCTAGGTGACAGTCGATGAGTCGAAACGGTGTTCAGATTCCACTTGACTTCTGAGAAGTGTTGGTCAAATTATTCCAAACTTACCTAAGGGCAAGTATATGGTGACCGTTTCATCATACTCACGTCAATCACGTTTCTCAAACCGCATTTAACGGAACACTAGGCGGGGGTTGGGTGTGTAGTAAGTTGTCAAAAGTAACACGTAATGGACGTATGCTTGACAGTGTTTGGGGTTCGAATTTTTGTAACTCAGGCTACCTTCTTTGAAACTGGATGCAGATTTAATATGAACAACTACAGTTCAGAAAATTTCACGGTGAATATCCACAAATTACTACAACAAAGTAGAATCAATCTTCAAACTTAAAGTCCCGATCGATGACATACAAAGGTTAACACTATCCTAACGTCCGAAATCGTAGAGAATAAGTGTGGTTTGTTTTGCTGTATCGCAGTGTTTAACTATCCCCCTTTGAACGCTTCTGAAAGTAGTCCTATCAGGAGGAATTAGGAGGGTTACACTGAAACCCGGGACTGCTGGGGCACGAACCACTAAAGTATCTTTTCATGAGGTCGTTGTAAAATACTGCCTGTTTTACGAATGGTTGGGATTGTAGCCGAAAACTTGTCTGACTTTGCTGTCTGTCCTGTTGTGATGGCGTGTTGGTCTACATCACAGAGTGGAAATGTGGCAAGTTTTTTGCAGTAATTTTCAGCTTATATCCCCCAAGATTTCTGTGAAAATTCCGCGGTTTTGTTTATTCATTTACTCGGACGTTTAGGAATTTCTTTTTGTGGACTACTATCAGGAGCAACGGCAACCTCGGTCATTTAGCCATGGGTACAGCTCATAGCTGAGAGTGTATATGTTCGATTTAGCGGACTGTAAAGCGCTCGAATACTCTGCTCTACGTATCTAATCTTTTAAAACCTTGAGTCGATTGGCTAAAATTTGAGTTGTATTACGGAGACACGCTGTTTGCAAAATGTCCCATCAACGCGTGAGTGGAGCAGTTTTCGCAGTTTTTCTGCACCAATCAGTGAAAGACGGGGCAATATGTGATTCTGAGTCAGTCATCTGCTAGTACACACACAAATCGGTCTCTCTCAGGGTACGGAAAAGAACACAACACTGAGGTTTTCGTACGTGTGTGTGTAGGATTGATAAGCAAGATCAAGTAGCTATTTGAGGTAAGTTGCGAGAACGGTGAAAGGGGTAAGTAACGTGATATAGTATGTGAATTTAGAAGTATGACTGACCTCAAATTCGATAGTCGAATCATTCTACTGCCTGATTGGTGCACCACCCAGACGGTAATACTCCTACTCAAGAGAGCTACTGAATGACACATTTCTTCAGAGTATCGTAGGCATTCACTACTCCGTGCGTCCAAATCAACTCATCGTGTTTTTTTCCGACTCACATGGGTGAAATAACACGAAAGAGGCTGACTGGAAAGTCTATCTGAATGCGAAGGCTACAATCAAATGTGAGTGATTTTCAACTTGAAAAAAGAAACAGAAGAACTAGAAATGATATGGATGCAGACACATCATTGGCTGCGGCACACCACCATCTCGGATAACGCTTCTGATCAACGACTTGAGAGATGACGAGAATCTCAGTTAAGAAGGCCACACATACCCACTGTGTTCAGTGGACCAGTCAGGGTTTTCGTATTTTGTGACCACGTTGTTGCTTGACCACCACTTGGTTTCATCCAACTGTTGGTGGTCTCAATATATAATGTGACCGTTGGCTATCTATAAGGGTGTCTATGCTCTGTGGCTCGTTGCATGGTAAAAATGTGATCAACACACCCTTGATCGCATTGAAATACTGTTTATTCTTCGCGTACGTGGCTGACTCTGGGCTCATTGAGCCGGCTCGGAATGAGTTAGTAACTTGCAGTGCGTAAATTGGACACAACTGACACTAAACTGATGCCTTTGTAGATGTCACGTAGACATCTGAAAACTGTAATTAATTTTAGTAAGCACCTTTGACGAGATATCTCTTCAGATTCCCGAATCCTCTGGAACAGTTCCTTCAGTTCTGTTATCATCCGCTGCTCACCCTCCTTGAGAAGAGAAGGAGGAAGAAGATCTGGTCCAGCAGCTTTGTTGCGCTCCAGAAATCTCAGCTTCATCTTCGTTTCTGCTTCCGATGGAAGACGATATGAAACGCAGTAATTGACCGTTCGTGTTCCGTCGTCCACATAGCCTGGTTGCGACCAGCTGAACTGTTCTTCAGAATGTTCAGCTGACCTGTCAACTGGGTATCACTGGCTGATGAGGAGTGAATCATTTGTTCACATACGGTCTCAATTACATCGATTCAACAGCCAGTACAACTACATATCAGGAAAGAAAGCCATCTGCTATTCCCAGATTGTATAACCAAGTAATATCCACTGTTTATGCAAGCATTTGGTCAGTTTGAGTCCAAGTTCTCCATGGCCTTCATCATACCCAGAGCGATGTTTGTGCATACGTTTTGCCGTCGTAACTGCACAGCTCCTTCGGAGCATACTCCTTCAAAGCATGTTTTCACACATGCTGTGATTTGTTCCCAATGTTCGTTCGATACTCTTGCCTGACTCGAACTGGGCAATTTGTCCACGAATGCATCCCCGCAAGCTTTCTTTACACTCCCCCTATGAGAGTGCCTGTTAAGTATCGTGCATTCACGAGCGTATGACAAAACAAAACATGCACTCGGAACATGGTTTTCATGATCCAGTTGGTTGATCCAAATTGCATGACGTTTGTTGACAAGGTGGCACCACTCGTTACTGACTGGTCCAGGTGTGTCCACGACTGGAAAGTACACGGAGGTCTCCACGTAATACAGTGCCTCTTCCTGTGTTGGAATGCGGTGCTCGGAAGAGGCAGATCGTGGGGTGCGCGCAGCTGCAGCGACAGTCTTTCGCCAGTGTCAGTGCGTTATGTCCGGACACCGAACACAACACCCGGTCACTTCTCCTGTGACAGGAAGATGATCAATCTCTGTATTCAAATGGCCCGCTAGTATGATAATGTAAGGATGTTTAGTGTACCTCAGGAGGTCAACGAGGGCGTTATAGGACGCATCTTTGCTAGCATTCGAGCAGCTGTCCGTTGGATCATATGCCGACAGACTTTATCCGGTGTATTGAGTCCGACAGCACATAAACAACTTTTCCACGGGAACCCACTCGAGCAATCATTGATCTTCTCTGGAACTCAGTGCGGTTCCTACCCCAGCTTGACCACGAGATTCAGCTTCGACGTCATCAGAGACCCTGAGGTAGGAGCGCTTGGATCGACAGGTATCAAGAGTTGACCTCAAGTGGGTAACAGTGCTAGAATCGTAGACTCGCGCCTCCGACATGCAGCATACATCAGGCTCCAGACTCAAGAGTACTTGCCAGAGTAGCTTGCTGACCGACTTGTCGGAGAGTGTGGACATTGAGTGTGCCAATGTTTAACAGTCGTCTTGGCTTTAGAAAACAGTTATCGCACGGAGGCATATGGAGGGCATAAAATTTGAGAGGAGGCGAAATAGTAGGAGAAAGTCGTAATGGATGAGCACTGTCGCTGTCAGGCGAACAATAACTTCCGACAATTCCCGGTCGTTTATGTCGCTGGAGGAGGCCGACTTGAGAGACCCACCCGGCGTCTCTGACTCAAAAGTCTGGACTGTCAGACAACAGGATACAGGATTTTTTTGGAGAACTCTACTCGGGGCCGACGACTTAAGAGTCTGACTCGCTCGGCAGTGAGGGGCTTGCCTAGTTCGAGACTGACATCTGATTCTGAGCACTGGGGCGCATAGTGGATGTATTCGAAGCTACATCAGGCTTCTAGATGATGCCGGATATTCTTCGACCGTATTGGATAATACGCTGGCAGTCACGGTCAGGTGGTGAGCGATCGCAATGCGCTTTGTTTGAGGGCACCTTTTCTAATCCCCTACTTCCTGATTCGGAAGAGAGCAGTGCGGCAACCTTGAAAATAGTTCTGCTGTATGTCCATAGGATCGTGCCTCACTACCTAAACATTCCTACGCGGTTAGTAGTGCGATATACAATCCTTTGAGTGCATGTGCTTTTCTTTTGCTGCTTCCCTTTGGCCTGTCTGAGATGGTTGCACCTGGAAGAGCGGAAGTCCTAGTCAGCATAGCCCGCCGTATCAAAACAGCATGGAAGCTTGATCTCCATGATAAGGTAGCCGCTATTACTGCAACTAAATATGCGAGGATGCGTGCCCATTCACATGCATCGTATACAGCAACTGCAAGGATCAGTTATCACGATCCATCTCCACGTATTTCATTATTGTGTCGTTTGATGGGGAGCGACTGTCATTAAGTGTTTTGTATTCGACTGACTGTGCGGACACAGGTCACGAGGTCAACATAGACCATGCAAAAGTGGTCGCGCGGGCGAAAATGAAAGGGGAACGACTTGTACTCGAAGCTCTCTATTCGCGGAATTCGTTCAATCGACACGTTGACATAGACAGCCACTACGTCAGCATCGTTGACGGTGAAACGAAAAGCGAGCGAAGACAGACGGACAGGCGGACACGGTGAGCGGTAGAACAACCTCACTCCGACACATTTATTTGTTTGATAACGGATCCTAGTGTGGATTTGAAACGTCACAATAAATCGTTCACCACTCAGTGTCTACCCTCTTTTTTGATTTATATATATATACATATATATATATTCCATCATTCATTTGTAGATCACCTCATGAGCACCTTATCTTAACCAAGGAGCTTTGAAAGAAGATTTGTTGGACTGCATTAATAGCCTCCTTCAGCAAACGTTTTAGCACACTATCCATTCGTAGATTGATTGGCTAATATTTCATTACTTCACTAACTCGTCCCTCTGTAGACCGTCGAGCTTAACGGAAGACGTGTGAATAACTGTCTCAATGACCGAGCCTTGTTTACTTCCTTTTATTGACAGTATCAGTTCGTCGTCTTCTAGTTTTCGATTCGTCACCCCTATACGACAGAAGGTATGCCATATAGTTTCACATAATATATCTACGTTACAATGCTCTGTGGCGGTGTTAGTGAATTCTAACGGGAACTGTTGAGGAATTCTTCTTGGGCATTCACTCCGCTGAATCATTTGGTGGATTCCACATAGCACAGTGAATTGGGCATACAGCTGGTTCGAAATGTAAAATTTCTGAGCTCTCTGTGGGGCTTCCTAGCTCAACTGTTAAGGAGCTTACTGCGTTTGAGCATATTGTTTTTGTCGCTGGTTCGAGTCTAGCCGAAGCTCAAATTTCTCGCAATTAGGTCTCGTCTAAACTACGACATCCGCCACACTACTTATGAGTAATATCTGACGTACATTGCTTACAGCATAGGATTGTGCTTCTGCGTTTTCTGTGAACTCTACAACGAAGAGATCCTGTATACCGTTAATTAGCTACGGCTAGCTGTTCATATTTCAAATAAGGCCACCGATGACCTTTGAGCACTTCGGGCCGTGTTACGTATAATGTGCCTTCAAAAATAAGTCTCTAACACCGGAGCTATCATACTTAAGAAACAACCCGGAGTTTTGTCTGTGGAAAGTAATCAGGTCTACCTAACTAAGCCGTGCGTGGATTTAAAAGATCAGACCACGATTCCACTCCATCGTCTACTACACTGTGCACTTTTCATGGACCTAAGCTCGCTAGTGTGGGGCAATGAGGTGGTTCGCTGATGACTGGGCCACTAACATCAAGTTAGGAACAGTAGGTCTTGTCCACCTCCTTGGCTAAGGGTACTCTTCACCTACCCAGCCTTTGTCTGCGTACATTACGGGATGTGGCGACTAATGGGGTTAGGTGGTGTGGCGTTGTTGTTTCACTGAGTTGTCTGTTGAGTACTGAAAGTTGCTGGTACCGTGAGTGAATGTCGTTGTCTTCCAGCTACCGACCTACTCTGCTGTGTCTGCGGTTCGCTAGTAACTTACAGGTGCTTTGATTATGGTTCCTTAAATTTCTTCCTCTGGTCATAGTTGTGTCGGTTGCGTGTTGCTATCGAAGCCAAATATCCTATTCACTATCTTTCTGCCGTCTTGCCTACACTCGTTTTGGCGAGGCACAATCGTTGTTCGTGTAGTAGTATATCAGACATTCACGTCCTTTTAGTGGTTCTCACTACTTAACATGTATTTCTGCATGGTTTGCATGAGTCTACACTACTAGACTGACGATTTACGTCGCTTGTTTGACCCAGCCATTGGGAACCTCTCTACATGTTTGGCGCGACTGTTTCTGTGTAGTTTCTTTGTAAATACGTACCAACCGTTTTCCATTTTATTCCCTTCTGAATGAGTTTTCATGTGTGACAGTACCATTGTATGTAAACGCACTACCTTATTTCTCCTCACATATGTGTTCGGTGGACTTCAGGTCAAACATACTAAGACGAAATGTCGCAGATTCCGTCGTCGACGCCTCCGCTTGCTCGCATTCGCTGCTCGGTTCGCTGCATCAACAGCATCGATCAACAAAACGTCCGATCGTTCAGTTCCGAGTAAACCTCGTTGGCTGCCCACACACTTATGGCATACCAAGCGATTTCATATGATCACCGTCTGGGGTTGGCGTTTGCCTCAAGCTCCCACGAACAAAGTTTTCAAAGCGTGTCAAAGCGCATCACTTAAGTAAGTCTGTCATCGGAATCCGAGCTTCGCACATTGAATATCCTACTCACTTTGGAAGTAATGTTATTGGCTATCTCGTCCGAAATCGTGGCGTTGAACTTTGACTGGTACGGACGCGATTTCTAGCCGGCACGTTACATCGTACGTAGCGTAACAAAGAGTATTTCCCACGATGTACTGCATAACATCTAAGCACATCCTCGGACTCTGTTAATTTCAAGGTCTGCTATCAAACGTGCTCAATACTCTTATTTTTTAGTCTTACTACTTGCGATCAAGTGAGATTCAAGGCTAAGTTCGAACTATGTATTCTGATTTCACCGGTTAGATGCCGTATACATTGCATAATATTCAGAAGGCTCCTCTGATTCCCTTGTATACGCCTGGCCAATGTTTAACTTGGCTGATAAGGTGCTAAAAGCACTTGCCTATTAGCTAATTTGATCTCTATTCAATATGCTAGACGCCGTATGTTGCGAAAGGTAGGCCAGGCTTGTATAAATGTTACCTGTGGAACTGGTTGGTTCACTGGTTAAAATATCAGGTAATTTCGTATGATTATGTGCTTGATGTGATAGCGTAGGCAGCTCACACAGGAATGGGTGTTTACTCAGGATTGCGAATTTTCGGTCGACTGATGAACTTTAAAGGCGGCATACTCATGCTTCTTTTCCAAGTAATGCAGTGAACGTTATTATTCTTAAGGTATTGTTGTTGTTACATAAAACAAAACAGAGTGTGTCATGTTCCGTCCAAAACTTCAGGTGCACAACGAGATAAATCATGAATGACCTTGTGCTTTCATGGCTTGGACCAGTGAGATGTCACTTTTACATGTTTAGTAACATTCCCATCGAGACACTCGTGGTCTTATCACACTATAGTCACGTGAATACTCAATTTTATTTTGATCGGACACTCATATGCACTGCCGAACGAATACAGTTTTCGATCATGTAATGAATGTCAGGTTCACGTACTTTAAGCCATAGCCGTCAATTTTCGGGGCCCTTAACGGCCTTGGAATGGCCGGAGCTCAAATCCCGGCCGTGGCAAGGATATGCACTACTGACGAGCTCTAATGAGAGCGAAACTCGAGTCTAGTGCTTCTTTTCGAAAGAGGCTGGCTGGAAAGTCTATCTGAATGCGAACGCTGCGATCAAATGTGAGTGATGGTCAACTTGAAAATAAACCAAATCCCCGACTACTCATCAGTAATCTTCTGAAAAGCTTAAATCTGAAGACACGTGCAAAACATCCACCACTCGAAATCATACACCAAATGGAAAACATGGTTAATGGTTGCGAACGGCAGATCGTTGAGACGGTTCACAACGTTCCAGCCGCACTGGAACAGCTAGCTCGTCGTCTGTGCATAAAACGGCCTATTCTGCTCTCCATTGCTCCCCGCGGTGCCTGCAACACGTGTTCCGCAGAGTCAAAGCAGGTCTGCTATCTGTTGCCCTTTGAACCTTATCAATTGTCGGTGACGGACAAACGCAAAACCATTGGCATATTACGTTTGGGAAAGAATGAGAGTACTGACTATTGATGTTAATCCTGTATGTACTTGGATAATACGTTTAAAAAGCATCTTCTAAAGGATGAGATATCACTTTCCGCATCTAAACGATTCTACGTAAACTTCGGTTTAGCCTGCCCGTCTCTGGAAAACCTGAAAATGGACACCTGAACCAGTCCCAGTTGGCCAATAAACGTCGTTTTCCAGATAGTTCGTGTACCTGTGGTTGGAAAAATCGTGGTATCTGTCCAGAAAAATGTAGGTGTGTCCACTAAGGTTTTCGTGACCCAAGACGCCACTTGTCAACATAAGTGCGTACGTTAGTGTTTCAAAAAAAAACGATAACGGGCTATGTGTGCTGTCTGCAACATCCAGTGAACAACCAACAAAACTAACTGTCAGTCAATCAATAAAGTGAACAACTTATACCAGCGGGATGACAGTTATGGGAGCCAAGAACGAGATTTGTGTTGAGGCACATGCAGTTTTACCACATTACAGTCGCATTAAAGGTCGTTGATCATTGAATAAGCTACACGTATATAACAGTGGACGTAGGCTATAGCCTATTCAGCTAACTGTTAATGAAGGAAACAACAGGTTTTCAAGAACATTGGTAGTTGAAATGAATGAGGCGTAGTGGGATGTGGTCTCTGAATACTGGTTCGCAGACGAACACGCATTTCAGATGCGAACATTGTTGTTAGTTTAAGATGAAAGCCATGTGAGAGTTCGACTCCGCAATTCGCAGTGGCCGAAATCATATAACAAACCGACCAACTGCTTTTTATTCAACCTCCAGACCAAGTGATGGGAGTAAAAAAGAACGTTATAGAAATGTCTATTGCTCTCAATGTAGTTCCGGCGAAGGAGAATGTACTCGTTGGGCATACGAGAGTTGCTATGGTTTTCATGGAGAACTGTAGATTTGGGATATTCTTTTCGGTCTAGAGTTACTATCCTAGTCCTCTGTGTATATCTGGAAGCGGCTTTGACGATTAAGTTCAGTGAAAAAGTGAAAAGACGTCGAAATTGGATGGAAAAAAAGGTGAACACTTTTTATTAGAGGTTCTTCGTTAACTCCATACACTTACAGAGTTGATAATTTGAATATTTACAAAGTGAAACTACGTATTGTACACAAAGGTGACCAAGGAAATCGTCTTCGAAATCTACGCTTCTAGTGGTCTCTACAGCTGTGTTTCTGTGCCCAGGAGTTATCGAGGACGGTTGCTCATCATATGATGTCAGCGACGATCCAGGGAAGTATTTTGTAAAAAAGCTAAATGTGTGGTGGATTTATCGTGTAAGTGTGCGGTGTTTTATTTTACTAGAACCATCGACCGTGGCTTGATCCCGATCGTCCACCGTCTCTGCGCCTCTCCGTTTGTGTGCGCTGGTAACCGCTGTTCACACTGACCCCGCATATCGATCTACGCGCTGTTAATTCAGTACGGTCACGTGATCACTGTTTTATCATTGATTAGCAAAGCACGTGAAGCATCATGCTTAGATTACGCCCCACTAGGAGCGTTGTATACCGAACACTCATCAATGCTTAAGCGAAAGCATGGTGAACTCGACTTTTTAGCCCATATCAGTGAGTACCCAACCCTTGCTCACAAAACCCGTTCCTCTGTCATGGCTTTCGGCACAAATGCCTCACAACTATCAAACTTATTCAGTTTACAGGACATATCGGTTGCGCGCTGTATTTACCGTGATTCAAGCGATGGAGTAATCATAAATAGGTGTGTCCTTCATTGATTCCCCCTCCCTCAAATAATGGTATTTGCGCAGCAGAAACAAGGTTTACGGCATGTTCACTCGTATACTCCTTCGAAAGCACAATGACAACATGATCCTAAGCCGTGTGAATGGTTTCAGATCAGCGAGGACTTACTAACCTGATCTGTTAATTCCATATTAGTTTGCATTGAAAGAGATATCAGCCGATAGGTTCATGTTCAGAGACTAACCAAATAGAGACATGAAACGGAAGTGTTCGATCAAATTCTGATGTGAATCTAACCGTTTTTCGTAAGCTGTAAGTAATTATCAGTGGGATATGTGATTGAGGACTGAGGGCGTCTTTGAAGCCAGCATCCATTGACTGAACACAACTGCTGAGTGGCACATTCATACCAGTTATCGGTTGTGCAAGACGGTTGGTAAATACTGTCAACGTGTTCTTCGAATTTACTTTTCTTATAATGCTTTATACGTTTTTAGATGAGACCCAACCGTGAAAAGTCAGGGCTTCGGCTGGATTCGAACCAGCGACAGACACAGCATGACTCAACGCGGCAAGCGCTCTACCAGCTGAACTACGAAGCCATACCAGGCGCTTTATAAGTTGACGGCGTACAACTAGCCGTGTTGAAAATTTGGTGACTACTATGATAACAGCCACTGTGAGCTGGATATGTTATCTCTGAGATCTCATGGTCTCAAGGTGACGTCAATCGGGATTTTTATAACGTGCTGTAACTACTGAACCAGAAGTGATTATAAAAATACTTTTGCTGTTAATGCAGATAATTTTATCAACCATGAGATCGCTGGTCACTCCAATGAGATCCGACTTCCTAACTCGTCTAGGTAGACCTAGCCCCAGTCGCGTATTAAGTTCGAAAGATCGCCAGTAGTATTACAGAGTTGGAATGCAATGCTGTACAGTAGAAAAGCAGTGAAATCGAGTTGTTATTAAGGCAACTGATGGCTTATATTTGCACACGGATGTGTTTGTTTTTGGTGTTAATAACTTGTTCTGTCAGTTTGACACTCTCGCCCTGCTGTTAACCCTTACGGTGGCAAAGTAAGAGGTGCTGCGAGCCACGGTAATTGCAGCAACACACATTTAGGACCTCTAATAACCCATCTCTTCGAGTCACGTCAAATTATTCTTTGCGCTCCGATCATTTCCTCACTGTTTGTTTTATTCTCCATCCTGCCCGCGTATTCAGACGGCCGATTTTCACTCTAATCATCTCCTTGACTGTTAACTCCTCATTCACATGCAAACGGCCTTTAACGAAGTTGGATAATAATAATTCTTAAGGAGGTCACTGTTTTATGGGCTATGTAAACCCTCGGTTGAATCTAGGCAATTCCCAGTCATGAGGTGTATAACTTGGAAAATATTGTATCAAACAGGCTCGTTTTCGGTTGTCCACCGTCATACCAAATACATCAAGTTTATATGCAGCAGCGTTGTCAGGAGAAAGCCAACGAAACTAGTAACAAGCCCAATTAAGGTCAATCACGCCATAGATAAAAATAAGAACAACGCTTTAGTACGTTTACATCCCAATTATGGCGCAACTGGAACCGTCAATGTAATCAATCATGGTGGGCCATAGTAACCACAAGCCTTGAACCAAGAGCTTCTGTAAGCACAAGGATGGCTTACTCAATCGTTGCTGTTGCCAAAATTCGGCATCTCACGGCTTTCCACTGACTTCCCTTGACTCGGTAAATCAGACGGAAAGAAGAGGTCAGAGTGACTCTGTAACACGACTTGATGAGATGAAATGTGCTGCCGTTGCGCTTGTAATTGTCTTGATGACTCCGTTATTGATCCACGCTAGGTGATGGTCAGCTTAGCGCCTGGTCATGCGATTCACATGACTAGTTCCAGAGGAAAAAAGTGGAGGGATGTAGTCAGAAAGCGGCGGAAAGGGATCCTTTATCTCTTAGCCGTGGATGCACAGCTGAAATACAGTTGAAACAAGGATGCGATTTGGTAGCATGGAAGGTTCCATTGACAACAATATTTCCTCTTTTGATGACCGTTTCAACAAGAATGTCACGTTAGAATGGTAACGAAATCTACTTCATTCTTTTCCGTTAGAGACTCCTTCCCTTTTTTCTTGCGGCGTTGTACAGCCTTTTTTATGAGTCTGTCCGTATAGCCATTTTGTAAGACTAATGTGCGCAAGAAACACAATTCATCAGGAATCTCATCCTGTGTACATACTCTCATTGCTCTATCAGCCAAGCAGTTTATGCGATTTCTTTTTTGTATTAGTGAGATAGAGCTGCTGAAATCGATATACTGTCTATTCCATATCCTTTTCCTATAGATTTTGTGTTGAACAGATTCATCAACACGGTGCGGAATTAGTACATTCAGGAAGGCTAAGTGCTTCTTACGTTCAGCTTCTAGTGTTGAAAGTGACTAAGATATCCGTTAACTCAACATTTTCGCTAGCCGCACACAGAATACCTCGCCGCATATTAAGTATAAACCAAACCCATGAATGGCGTCTTCTGGCTTGTTATTTTTGAACCCCGTCGTGAAAATGTCGGCAAACAACGCTCTTATTATGCGTTGTGTATTCAAAAGAACAGTAGCCCTTCGATTCCGGTTGAAGATTTACTAACGTTTGGGTTGTTGGCCACAATCACTCACGAACAATCTGTCTTCTTTCAGTGGGATAGTTGTAAACAAGGATGATACGTCAAGTGAAAGCAGTAATTAATTCAAGCTGTCCGTTGCTTGTATTAACGCATTCGAATAAGTATCATAGACTATGTGCTGATAACTTCTATCTGACACATTCGAAGAGGTGCAATAACCATTTGTTGAGTTGCACTTTTCTAGATTGGGTCGAAAAGGTATACCCGCCTTGTTAACATTGGGTAATCCATAAAACCCTGAAATTATGGTTCCAGTGAATCGAATCCCTTCGAGATTTGCGAAGTCAATTATCTCGTTTCGTTTCATATAACTCGGTATTTTCCAGCCTGCCTCCTGAGCGTGAGGGACGTGCATTTTTCTCTACGTAGAACAATGCCAACACCTTTGTCCTGTCTGCAGAAAGTTGTTTTCATTTTTCCTCATAATTCTTTCTCCTAAGATTCGCTGTCTGGTTTGGAGATGTTCCCAGTTTAGAGTACTCCTTTGATGTAGATAACTGGGGTTAATAACTGTAGACTTCAGTCGCTCAGCCTTCAAGAAAAATGGCCGATTTATGTTAAGCAACTGGAAAAACAGGTTCCGGAACTGTACTTGCGAATCCAGGTGTCTGGTTTTATGATGTAGACAACCAAATCTAAGACCTAGTGGCACTACTTCGGGCGGATTTTCATCTTGTTGCAATAGGGAGAAATTGTGAACGTATCGCTCTGGATTGGCTGAAAGTTCAGTGACCGAGTGTCTTAGCAAAGTGGCTTGTTCCCTTTCTAGTTTTTTTTTTTCAAAATCAGTTGAACGTGCTCTTCGAAGTCGACACGCTCTTGAGGAGTCAGCTGATCTAAACAGTGTTAGCATTTGGTCAGGCTCGCCTGCGACTCCTCAAGTCGACATCGAGCAGTTTCACGTTCGTTATGCGCCCTTGTGGTGGGTCACTAGCATTTTTATGCCATTCAGAGCATGTAATTTGATCATTCCACTCACTACTTGCAAGTAGTCAGAATTAACTGCACTTCATATTTGTCACAATTCGTGACTCGAGTGGTGTATAAAACACCCTTCACATGCTCACAGCTGCCCTATTCAGACAGACCGAATCATCATAGACAGAAGCCCAATCACATTGGCTTTTGAGTAACATTCAAGTTGACTAGTTATTTCGAGAGTATATACAGTAACTGTCACGTTAACTCCTACTGATGGCCCTACTATTAGATGTGCTCATCAAACTCAAACCACAAAAACCGTTAAACTTTCTGAACACTGTTTGACCCTCCAGCGAATCGCAAATGGTCCGATTAGTAAGGAGTACGCACGATCCATATTTCGTAAAAGCTTTGTATTCAGACCGATTTTTGAGTCGTTTCTTAATAGGAAGTGTATGACGTTGTGGTCAACACAGTTCTCTCAATTCAACCACTTGTTGTGGCAAAGATATGCACTGTTGATGAACTCTAAAACGAGCTTCACTCGAGCATACTTCTGTTTGGAAAGAGCTGTGTTCAGATGTAAACAATTTTTAGGTTATGTAAAACAAATTCTTTACTATTTACAAATAGAGATAAATGGACCGGTGCGTGTCTGAGATGCTTTATTTTAAGCACAACGAAATTCGCTCAGCGTGGCTACTGGTTGTAACAGTGCTGATAGTCAATAATTTGAGTATACGTTACTGTCCAAAAATGAGCTCTATAAGCCACTAGTTGAGTGTTGTCATCACTGCGCACTCATAATTTTTACACCACCCCCCCCGAACGTCTCTGCTAGTCCTGCTGATTTCGTCTGCAGCAGTCAGACAGAAACAGACAATTTTAACACTCACAAGAAGAGAAATTTTCGTAGAAACGTTCCACCCAACTTCGGTTTAGAAAGTCCACGTGAATGTAATATCACCTTTGTGCATTTCCATTTTTTTCATGGGTATTTTCTGTACCACACACGCGATGGGTTCCAAGTATCCAACCACCGATCACGTTGAGTTTCGATTTTTCTTTCGCTATGTGGCTTCTGGTCTAGCTTTGAGTTCTTTCTTCTCATAGTCAGACGCACTCTATCTGATAGGCTCGTTACTTCGACTGCACAAATGTCAGCGACCGCACTGGAGACTCAAAATGTGGTAACGTACATCATCTAATGGTAGAAGCCTCGAATTAGACAAGCAAATCAATGTGATAAAAGCGGGTATATTAGTAAGGGAGGCAGGCTTCATGTATGTTAGTGGACACCCGCGGTCGTGTATAACAATGTTGTGAAACATTTCTCTGTTTGTCGCAGAGTGATGAACGTCTCGCGCCAGCAGACAGCTAGGACCATCTCTTTCTTAAACGTTTCAGATACCATAATCATCACTACAGTCTATGGCCAGATCAAAAGATACTGTGGTTCGAGCCGCCGCTCGCCTAAACAGTGAAGTTGAGTTTCTGATAAGAGGAGGGCGTTACTGAAAAGACAAAGACTAAACGGAAGCGATGACGTGTACGTACCATACTGTGTGTTGTATGTCTTCTGGTCACACGTCATTTGTCGTTCCCCCGAGCACTGATCAACTGTGTTTGTCTTGCCACACCCGGGTTTGGGTTCGTCATTTCCCATCGACCCACTTACCGATTCGTAGTTTCTCGGTCATGACGGTACATGATGGGCACCGCAAGATTTGTTTTCACGTTCACTTTACGTCTCTTATCGTTGTTCGATCTTTCTCTACGCGTTGCAATGTCCGAATCCCTTTGAAATTAGAGGATACGACACCCTTCATTCTGCTACATTCGTCAATGACAGTTGAGTTCAAATATGTTCCGTCGTCGAGCACGATGTTGTTGGATATTCTTAAACTGTTGCACTTTCTCACCATCATCATCGAGAGTACTGTCTAGGTGATTGTTATTCATCGTATAGCCATGACAAAAAGATTTGATCAAAGTATATTTATTCCGTTCATTATAATTTGTTTGCTCCTAAAATAACGCACTCATTTTTCCCTGTTCGTACCCAAACCTGGCCGAACGTTACTGTCGATCGGCGAAGCTGTTGCTGTCCGTATATCATAAGATGTTTGAAGAGCGTCACTATAAATACCGAGTTGTATTTATCTATGCGGCAGGATGATAAATCTCACTGATAACTCCGTGCACCTACTACTTCACAAACATTGATCAGAACAATCTGGAGTGGGTTCGTAACTCAGCCTTTTTGTGCAGATTTACAGTGTGCACCTTTTTTCTGGTTTCATCGGTTCTGTTTTTATATAGCGGCTGCCTCGTTTTCGATTTGAGTTACCTTTCCTGTCTGGAAATGTGCGGCTCCGAACGTGACTTGGTCAACTGTTTACAGCAGTTGGTCCAGTACTCCAGTCTGGCTGGTTCCGCCTGTGTGCCAATCAACGATTGTGGGGCACCAAAGTATGCTTGCGAACAGGTTGGATTGTTTTTGGCAAAACCTATTGCTAGCGATCTTGCTTCGTCTGCTGTGGAACGCATCCATCATCCTGTGCTTGGTCCTGTACGTGTGTTATGGGCTTATCCGAGTGAAGTGAGTGCTGTTACTTATTGTTCACAGTAGTAATCCGTTCACTAATCGTATTCAAATAACTACCATTCAGACACTGTCACAATTCGAAAACGTACTCGTCGTCTTCTATAGTTCTTTCAACGAAATGCTCATTTGTATGACTGAACTGCTGAAAGTGATGACTAGTTTCACATGTAGAGCTGCGTATTGAATGATCTCGTCGAGTTGTTGCCCAACTTTATAACGTACTTCTTAAATCATCACATAATCTGGTCGCGATAAGGTTCACTCGGTTTTATCCCTGTTCACTGCCACTGTTGATTGACAAATTAAAAAACTAGAGAAAAACCGATGATACATGATGCCTAAGTACTCCCCCACGGACTGCATGAACTTTTGTTATGGACTGTAATGCGGTCTGACATCCTGTCAAGAACAAATGTGTGCATGAAGCTCGTCTAGAGCCCGCGTCAATCATCGTTATTGAAACCGCCAAAATCTGTGGTTGATTTACGCACCTTCATAGCTTGATTTGAATTCTGCTCCCATAAACCACTAAGTTATGCAGCATTTGAATCGCATTCGTGAATTCCGAACTGAGATTGTGAGCGGTGCACTTAGTAGGGCTTTCAAATCGTCAATCAGTTCGGTATGTTAACATGTCGCAAGCATGTCTTCTTTCTGTACTAACAAAGTTTGTTATAATTAAGCAAGTATTGCTTGGTAAAACACATCTCGGCACGTGTAGTGTTTGCTTGATGACTGCCAGTTTCGTCCCAGCCCTTAGAGTTTCCAGTTCCATGCTCAACATTTCCATTGTAGCCCACAACAAAACACCGTCACGTCTACATTTGGCTTCATCCGGCGATGTCGGATGAAGCGGAGGGTTTGCTGACGGAGTGTGTTGCACGATATAACCGGGCATGCACGAAGGACGATTCCGTTCAGTTGTACAATCGGACCGGCCAGGTATCTCGCCTCTGTACTATAGGGCGCCAGGCACATCAACTGTTGGCCGACGTTCTGGTTCCGTCACAGTCGGCAGTTAAACGCGGCGACTGGAATCTATGGTCCGAGCTGATCACCAATTGCAGACAGGCTAGTTGTATACCATATGGAACCACCATCTTTCTGCCTGACTGTAGTGACTTTCGAACAAATCGGTAATTTTTTACTCATGATTTCTCCTCAGCTAGTGTTACTTACGTGTACGGATTTTCCAGTACCGTCACACCTTATCGATCTTTGGCTTTCATTCTTAGTTTTTTTAAACTTTTAGTTGTAAGTGGACTGGTAATCTGGTTATATAAACTATTTTCTGTTTGCGTCAACTATTTTTCATTGATACACCTGACTGGGGAACTAGACTATTCGGATACGATTAACCGTCAGTCATAGAAGGAAAACTCGGGGTTTATGAGTTCCAGTGATGCTGATTTCGAAGCTCTCTGGCAATAACTGGGTGAGCAGAGGCTCATTTTCTGAAACACTACAAGGTTGCTTTGGTCTTGGAATCCGTGTGCATTTGTTATACTTGGTTTTTAGTCTAACATTCTGCGCTGCACTCTGATGGTCCTGTTTTTACTACTGTTTATACGTCGTACACACTCGACCTGTAGAAAATACAAAATTATCTAGTTTTTGTTTGCGTTTTCTCCCTACAGTGTTTTGAGTGAATATTTAAACAATCAATACTTTCTCTCATCTAGACTCTGTTGTTTTTATCAAACTGAAGTGATCATGAGATCAACACTGTTCATGGGTGTTGCAGTGCGACTTAGGCATTTGATTGCTCACCCACCTTGGCACTCAGACTGCAAACGTCCCACCACCAAATGATGTGTCTTAATTAGTGCTTGGACGGTGAACGTACCTGTATGTTTAACCTCTACTAGCGAATGATAGTTAGGAGGTACGATCAAACACTAGAGATTGTTGCTGTCATTTCTTTTGGTGATGAAAAGTCTACAATCTGATTGGCAAGTAGGTTAAACAACTGAAATCCTAGACCATCATCCCGAGCCACCAACTCCACCAGTACTCTTAATATTCAGATCGTGGAGGATCTTCCTTCATCTCACAGGGATGGTACCCTAATCGCAAATTTGATTGCTCTTTGACGTGACTATTCAGATGAATTGAGCGACACAAAAGGTGCTGGTTATCGCAGTGATATTGCAAATCAGCATAGATCCTTGAATGGTAACACTGAGGCACGGTGCACACCGAACTTGCCTCGGTGGTGGGACTGTACAACAGGCACATTGAAAACAAATATGTCAGCTTAGCGTTCCATCCACGATTATATACCGTTCATTTTCTTTCGATTGCGGAATCTTTTTCCCATATGTTCATGAGGGATTAGGAAAGGTGCACTTTTGCAACTAAAAAACGTTTGTATTTGAACTAATAATTAAGCGTTTGCTCAGAATATCCGTTAAGCAATTAATACATCAGGTGTGGGGATTTCTGTAGTTTTATCATAAAATGTCTTCAAATCCATGATTACCTTTCGACATCAAATCAACCCTTTCTAACAGGTTTTTCTTAGTTGCACAATCACATGATTCACGCTGTGACTTTGAATCAGCGGGCAAGCGTTAATATGTCACTATACATGTCATGGTTACTCCACAACAATGTAGGTTTTCCTGCATTTTCTCACCAATCCCGATTTTCCCTATGTTCTGTTTGGTTGCTCCTGCCACCGACAAGTTTCTAAATATGGTCGTTGATATAAAAGTCGTTAGAATGTATATAATAATCACAACCAGGAGCCGGAAGGTACTGTGACTCGAGCCGCCACTCACCTCAACAGTGACGTGCAGTATCCTAGAAGAAAACGTTACTACCAAGGTTAAAAATTAATAAAAGAAGGCCAAACGGAAGAGCTAGAAATGATATCGATACAGGTACGCCACTGCCTGCAGTACACCACTATCTAGGATAATGCTTCTAGTCAAACAATTGAGAGATCACGAGAATCTCAGTCAGGAAGACCACACATACCCACTTTGTTCAGTGGTGCAGTCAGGGTTTTCGCACTTCGTGACCACGTTGTTGTTTGACCACCACGTGGTTTCACCCAACTGTTGGTGGTCTCAGTATAGTATATGGTGGACAAGAACGGCAAACGTTCAGCTGCCATACGGAGTACGTGACCACGTGAGGGCGCATCCCGAACGTTCCGGAATACGCGCCGACGAGCAGCTACACATTGTTCATGCGATCAGTCCACTCAGTATGGGCTGATCAGTGGGGACAACGATGGTCAAACACAGCAAGTGTGTTGATATCTCTGTTGCGAAAAGATCACGTTTTCAAACTACGGAGTAAGATAGAACGTACACAAGCATCATATGTCCTCTCTTTCAGCGACAACTGGATGTCTTTTCGACACCAAAGATGACGGGTTAGAAAAGACAACCCGTGTCTTTGCTCTGCTCATTGACATCTCATCGGCAATATTACAAGCTAACGACATAGTGCTACCCATCAAGTGAAAGTGTGTACAATCTCGACTGGATTACCTACAGTGAAGAGGGTACGAGCGGGAACGGCTCAGTCCTGGAGCAGAACTTTGAACTTTGAAACTGCGAAGCGCATTCCATATAAACCAGCCCGGTCAGTTACCCTGTTCAGCATGGTCTACATGCGTTCGGTAGAGGGTCTAAGTAAGTATGTGTTGTGCGCACACTCCAGGTTGGTCAACCCAGCTGCAGGCGGGAGCTCAGCAGCAAGCTCATTGGACACCTTGAACGCACTTTCCAGAATGTTGTTCATGATATGATTGAACAAGGGGAAGTCGGATATCCTTGATGAACACTACTAGAAGATTAAGCGTACAGTGGTCTCAACAGGTTCGTGTATTCCCCTGGAGCTCCGCTGCCAAGAAGACAGTTCTAGAGAATGTTACGAGCAACCGAATCGAAAACAGCTTCATGGGACTGTGTATCGCACGGCTGACCGCGTAGGAGTGCCTGTACACCCAGGCATGAGCCTATTGGCATACAACAGAATTACCTTTATAGTTAATGCACTATTATCTTTCAAGTACAGGAGAACGATGTTAGTAAGAGGCACTCAAACAAAGAGCACTCCGATCGTCAGACGGTTGACCACGACCGCCGGCGCATTATCCGATGTGGTCAAAAAAACATCCGGTGTTACCCAGAAGTTTGATGTAGCTTCTAATGCATTCATTGTGCGCAGCAGTGCTCATAGTCGGACATGAATGTCCCATTCGCTGCGTCCCCTGGCTAGGCAAGCCCGTCACTGTTAAAGGATTGGGCCTCTTGAATCATTGGATCCGGGTAGAGTCCCTCACGAATGTAAGTTGTTAGGCGAAACTGGTTGACTGCTATCAGAATGTATATATCGTTGCTCTACAGAATGATTCTTAGTATTTGTCTACGTTCTCAAAGTCGTTCAGTTGGAAATTGAGAAAATGACGTTGCCCATTTTCAGTTCGAATTTTTTTTATATAGACCAAAGTTAAAGATACGTAATCGGAACTGGGTCATTGCGCCTGCCGAACGTTCAAAAGCTGTCGCTCCAACCGGTGTGATATCTGGTGGTAAACTGTACACATGGACGGAACTCCGGTCTCATCAACCTGGCATCAACTTCCGAACGCTTTTCTCGAACTGTCCACTCCGTGATGTAAGTCCTAGGTTGCACAACAGCTTTTTTATCACGTTGTGGGTGTGCAGAACTGTCTGAAGGGTAAATCCAGCGTACATTAACTTGGTTTAAACCAAATTTTCATTTGCCGTGAAGTGGCTGGTGTTTCCATGATTCGTCGCATAATTTGTGATTCCGGAATGTCCACTTGTTAGTTGCCCGAAAAGTTACATAGGCTATCCATATATGTTAGCAGGGCAGGTGGTGCCTTTTCTGGGACAACCTGTGTGATGATTGCATGAGGGTTGTGCCTAAGAGTTCGAACTAAAATAACGGTGTGGATGTTCTATTTTGCTATGTGGTTCAGAAGTGTAACGATGATGTCCAAGGACCATGATTATGTTTGACTATCGTTGTCTTAGCCAGTCATTCCAAACCAAATAGACCAAACGTGACTGTTCGCAAGTGTGTATTCATAAAACTTCAGATACGCGATCAACTGGGCAAATAATCGGAATGCATCATCTGCATTAGTTGGGTCACGTACTACAATTCGCAAGGTGTTTTTGGGTAATGATTACAGAAAACCGATACAGTCACATAATGCTATGACTCACTGATCCGGTGGACGAAATTGATATGTGTAGCCTGCCATACCGGGATTCCATGGATATTTAAATCACTGGGTTCTAAAGCTGTTCAAGGTGCCACAGTCAACAGCGCATCTGTGTAAACACTACTGCCAATTACTTCAATGAACAGTATTCCGTCTCTTTTGGACTGAATCTCTTCCAGACTATCCTCCGTCATTGCCGTGGTCAGCTGGGGTTCGAGCTACACTATCATTTGGTCTAGCTCATGACCGTTCACCTATGTGGGTGCAGTTTTTTCTCCAGCTTTTTTGGTGCACCCTACTTTGAAGCACTGTCCCCTTTAACTAGTTTACCATAGCAGAAACAAGACATTACGATAGGTTGGCATTTCGTTTACTCTCAAGAGTGACAAACGTAATATGTGTCAGTTATATACATCACACAAATAACAACAAACGAGGACTAGACATGCCTACAGACACATAGAGTAATATGTAATAAAGATCATGGTAACCCGATAGGTTGCCCCAACCACTTTAGCGCACATAACGTCGACTAGTAATTTCGAACAAGCACCGCTTTGCAGAGAGCCAATAACTTTAGGTGTCGATTGGACAACAGCATCTTGAATAAGTTTAAGGAGTCCACGTAGTGACCTATTTTCATGCTGTGATTAGCAACTGACGACGTGGGATTTCTGCAGTCAGTTTGGTGCTGGTGCGTTATCACTTGTTTCAAAATTTCGCGATGTTTCGGGTTGAAATACACGCCCATTCGATTGCAGCGTTCGCATTCAGATAGACATTCCAGCCAGCCTCTTTTGAAAAGAAGCACTAGACTCCAGTTTCGCTCTCAGTGGAGCTAGTCAGCGTGGCTAGAGTTCAAATCTCGGCCTGGCAAGGATATTCACTACTGATGAGCTTTAGTGAGAGCCGCATTGTAGGTCATTTCAATTGCGAATCATATTCGGATCAAACCCGTTAGTCCACGTACAACTCAAAGATACGTTGCCTAAATATGTGACTTCATTTTGTTTACTCCTTCACATGCTCCTGTGGAGCAAGTCACGTCGGTCGCACAACCAGGCGCCTTTCTCAGAGGATACGTGAGCACCACCCCACTTGGCTAGCTAAGGGCGAGGTGAAGTCCATTTCGAATGCAATTCTGACGCACCTTGTAGACACAGGACACCAAATCTCCCCAGAAGTGGCTTTCCAGCCCATTTACCGCCTGCCCAGCCGTCAATCTAGAGGAGTCAAATTTCGTATTCTGGCCACCGCGGAAGCGATCGGAATCCGGTTGCGCAATCCACAGTTGTGCGCTCAGAGGAAATTTGTTCAGATCCTACGGTTACCATGGCCCCCCATTACCGACTTGACAACTCCGGAGGTCAATTTTGTCACATAATTGTGGTCCAATTCACAACCGTTTGGTTTTTTCTCGCTTGACAACCATGATGGTATAAAATGTTATGTAATTGGCCCGATGATGAATAACCGAAAACAGACTGTTCGCCAAAATCACCTTTCTCTTCTAATTTCCATATATGCCATTTTCGATCTTCCATTTTTCCACATGCTTCTGGTGAACTTTAGGTGATGCCGCATACTCGTGTGGATCAAAAATGAATATTCCATAAAAACCGTTAGGGTCTTCAACTGCACCTAGTCGAGTGTGGTACATGGTAACGTTGGACAGGAATACTGAAACCGGATACACACAAATTTTCTGCTTTCTCAGAACGATGTAGGTTTTCGACGTATCACTAGTGAGGAGATTTTACTCTTAGTTATTCGTTGAATTCTTCCGGAGCATTTCGCCCAGATACTTGATGGCGTCCGTGATGTGTGCGATTCATTAATCGAGCTCTCAACGTTTTTTAACAACTAACCGTTTTTCCGACAGGCTGAAAGTGGAACAGACACCGATGTGTTGCTCGTTCAAAACGCTGCTCCGACGCTAGCAACCAGCTATCCTCATTGTACGGGTTGGGATTTGATTCTGGTTCGTTCGCATCATTTGTCCTCAACAGAGGATCTATTGACCCTACGAGGAAGTTTGGCGGCCAGAGACTTGCTCATTTCTTGCGTCTATCGCGGTGCGGAAGTGGGAGGCCTACGGGATTGGCAATATTGGTCCACTATTGGAACTCAGGGATCTGCTAGCATGCTTTCCTATCCGGCCTGTTTGTGGCCGGACACATCAGGTGGCCAAGACTGGGACGCCCAGGTTGCGACCCGAAATCAACTACGTTACAGGCAAGTTTGGGGGGATTTTTTGTGCCATATTGAGAATTACACGCAGTCGGAATGGTTCATCCCTTTTTATTTACGGTTAATAGTCGACGCCCACCGAAACTACGACCGAACTACGCACGCTTCGGCACTTCCCATCCGTTTTCCGCACCTTGGAACGAATTACTGAGGCGTTATCTTCCATCAGATGACAAGCGTCCATACTTCGTCTTGCGTGATCCGGCAATGCTGCGTCTAGTCGTACAAAGGATGATTTCTGGTGAACCGAGGGCGTGTTTGACGATTGAACATTTGACAAGATGCGATGTAGCCCTGCCATGGGCACTCATCTTGGTAGGTCTTATTTCTCCGGTCAGTCTTTTAAAATAAATTTACACAGGAATCAGTAGTTGTCTTCAGTCACGCTTACTTTCGATTAATCAACTGTGAAGATGATGAACGCTAACGATCGATCATAAACAGTTTTCTGTTTGAAAGAACAACGGCCGATACGTGCATAATTAGCAGTTTCAATACAACTAATCTTGTTCATGCGGTAGCTTCAGAGGTCGTACCCGACAGATATCAGAGTGAAACGCAAACTTCCCTCCAAGAGTTCTTGGTTTACATCTCCGAACGAGCTAATCACGTTCAGATCATTTATATCACACTCGACCACATAGAGGCTACATAGTGAGTCTTTTCAAATCTAGACAGGTGCATCCGAAATAAACAGAACTGAAATCTACGGGTACACGATTTCTGGTCAGCGTTACGACAACTCAGTCATCTCGAGCATTTAGCTTTTGGTAAAGTCATCCTGAATAACAAGCTCTTAATATTTGTCTGTGATTGGTGCTGCAAACATTCGTACAAATTAGTTGAGTTTTATCAACAATCTTAACTGCAAACAGACGCGAGATGACGGACAAAAGTTTCGTTCTTTAATTGCACTCGCTACGATTTTGGAGTTGATATCACAGACACAGTAACCAAAAGTTGATGGGTCCTCCTGGCCAATAGGAACAACCTTTAGATTCGTAATGCAAAAAACTTCAACTTTCGAAACACTGCCCACTGAAACACTACTTATTTTAAAAAGCTTTGACAGTGGTGCACAGGCGACCAAACGTAAGTAGCGTATGGTAGAATGAATTTGCGCTGCATGCACGTCAAGAGACTAGCTATGGGTTCTCAAGGATGCGTTGCCTTGAAATTAGCCTTTGAATACGATCTTTAATCGCAATGAAGAAGTAAGTATTGGAAAGCGAATAGGAAGCAGCGACGTGGGAAAGGCGAGTTTTATCGATTTTTATTCTTAAAATGAGTCGTTTGTTGTCAGGTTGCAAAATGGTAGCACCTATCATCAGTGTTCCGTGCAGAATTCCATCCCCTGCACTAATCGTTACGTCCATCTGTTCATTAAAGCTTACTGTGAAATGTATTGAAAGAATTGGTAGAATACCCGCGTGGTGGACTTAAAAGCATTTATGTGACAGGTTTCCATAAACCTATCAAACCATCATAATCGATCATAACGCCGATCTGATCTCTTCGCTCGAGGTGACTTTCATCCTGCCTAATACCCATCATAATATTAAAGTGTTATCTTGAAGACCTGAACGTGATTTTCGGTCCCTTCAGTAACTGATGGATGCAGCTGGAAGGCAAGTTTTGTCAGAGCGGGCACACATTGTATCCCAACATCTGACTGACCAACCACGGAAGACTCGCACACCCCAGAGGAAACTAGTTCGCTCAGTAAGGAATACGACAGCGCTGTACATTGAATTGCAACCGGGATAATCAGCCATTTCAGCATCATTCACTTATTCAATTTATTTCATGTTTGCATATTGGTGATGCGTTATTTTAAATTCTTGGGCTTCATATGTAGGTTCGTATCAGTGCTGTGGGACGAGGGGTGCCGAAACCCAATGCAATCTTATACGCTGCGAACGTGGATGACGATTTGACCAAGGACTCGCAAGTGGACTACGCAATCTCCGAGTGTGATCTGAATCAGCGCCCAGTGCTGGGCTATGTCCAGACAGGAAACTTCAATCATGCAGTCGGTCACGGGACGGGGCTGGGGTATATTAGTTTGGCTGCGATTGCTACGGTTATCCAGCACCCCAATGTCGGACCGAATTTGACCTGCGTATGGATGAAAAATATCGCAACGACTCGATTAAGGCCAGTACGAATTTCCGTGGTCTTCTGGTGAAAGTGCAATACATTTTGCCTTCATGAATTGTTCTATTAGAGCACAATTTTTTTCGAACGGCAAACCGGTAGGAAACGAACTACAAACAGCCTAATGCCGTGCCACTTCATACGTAATTAAAGAACAGACAATTTGGAGTTCCTCGCGCAATTGACCAGACGGCTGATAGGCAGCTGCTTTTCCGTACGGGTAATTGTGTTATTCTGTCAAATTGGAACCGTCGCGTATACTACCGTTCGGTCGCTTATCAAGCTCACTGTTGAGATTACAAATTTTGTCGTTGAGCAAGACGAATATCATCAGTGTAGGGCTTGTGAGGTGTGATGCATACCCGTCGTATATGCCTTAATGGAGTAACGTTACATTAATTCTCGACTAGTTCATCGATGTTTACTTTTTACCCTGAACTTGCTCCATCTCACTCCATTTGGTTCGGCTGTCGGCTAGATACCTTATTGGTCATAATTGAAGCCTGCTAAGATCTGCCCTAGTTCCTGCTAGACCAACTGAACACTTTTAAAAAACCTAGCTTCTGCTTGCGTTAGCGAGAATCTCTGCAGTACCCACATAGAATGCGTACACTTTGTGATCCTCGTGGACGGTGGGGACCAACTAAACTGCATGGCTGAATGTACCATCGACAGAGTTTATCTACAGCGGAGTCTATAGATTTATCCTGTCCAGATGTTATTCGTGGTGAATGAATTCCTATGGTGTTTTTGGTTGGCAGAGAATAATCAGATGTATCCATCTGACAAGTAATGCCGTGCAGATGGTTCAGATGTAAAGGCCAATTAAAGCAACGGAAAGAAAACAAGGGCTGTGGAAATATTCAATATTTCATTAAATCAAAAACATTAGGTTAACGCTGTCAAAAAGTAAGCATAAGAACGGCAAATCAACTGGTTATTAAGATAATGAGACCAGTCAAAGACGTCATCACATCACTGTCTCTTACATGGTTCAACACTATACTATAAAGTTCACATGGTTTTTTGTTGGCACCAAGTTTAGTCAGTGCTTGTAACGATTTAGCCAGCCTTCTGCCTGGTGCGGTTCGACGAATCCGCGGAATCTTAGCGGATCGTAGTCAAAGCGTACACCGTATCCATCGCCGGTTCTTATCTCCAAGTTAGCGACAGCACCCTGTAATCAGGCGGAAAACAGCGTGGACAGGGAGAATGAGACAAAGAAGTGTCTTGTTTTAACGCACAATTCATTCTATCCAATTTGAGTTACAAACTGGTGTGCATGCTTAGAAGTGCGCCGAACAAGAGCTTCACTTGCTGTGACAAGAAAGGCAGCAGGCGACCAACAGTTCAGGAATGGAATGTAACAACTTACAAATAAATCAAACTGGGACTGTGAAAGTATTAAAACTGAGTAATAAACAGATATCCTAAGGGCAAATTTGTTGTTCTACTAGAGGCATCAACACGAGAGCACGAATCCGAGTGTGTGGTACACTTCGGACAAATACGGTTACGTGATGAAACACGTCAAAAGTCCATCTCGAGGCTGACTTACAGGTAACTGGTGGATATTGATCCAAACGGCATTATCCAAAATTTCTTTAACTTTTCTTATGCCATTCTTATTTTTATCCTCATCACCTAAAAGCATAAACCAGTTTAATGGGGTTAGTATCATAACCGAAAGTTCATAAATGTGCGAACAGTACTAAGGTATAAGCGGTACGTGGTGGGTTGGACGCCCAGTCAACAGGACAGATGTTTCGACAACTAGCTAGCTAACTTTAAAGCACACGTATGTTTATTCTATTTGTTGCAGTCAATCCTTATCAAAAAACAGTTATGGACTTGATCGGATGACGTTAGGGCTTGTGCCACCGTTCATCACAACACTAACCAAACCAAGTATAGAAGAAAGCCGTATGGGAACATGAAAAAGAGGTGAAGATTAAATTGAGTAGAATTAAAAGTAGGGTGTGTAAAATGCCAAAAACAGACAGAAGTACACGAAAACATCATTGATTTCCGCTGTAGATCAATGGTGTTCACACCAAGAATCGTTTCGTCGACGCTGCTTCCGAGTGTTATCGTTAAAATAGAGTACACACGTTGCGCTAACTGTCAGACAGCAAAACTACAACGGCAAATGATTGTTCAGTTCGAATATGATCCAGACCGTCTTGTTGGTCTGTTAGGAGACTGATTTCCACGAGGCATACAGGACTGTTAACAAACCGACTTACTGCCAGTTGCCGGACCCCACCATCTTGTTGAATCGCGGACAGTATGTTTGGTCAAAGCACGACCGCATACCGTGAGTGAGGATGAAGGACTGTAAAGCCGACAGAAACTCCAATTAAATAGAAGTGAATTGCAATAAGAGTGCACAACCCCATTTACAAATATACAGACAGTCCTGGCTCAAACCAGTGGTTGTTAGTGGTATGTCTTGCGTGAGAATGAGAAAAGAACAAAGTCTAGATTCCCCAAAACCTGAGTTTTGACGCGATAACGGCAAAACCTCTGAACAGGCGTTTGTCGCTAACAAACTGAACGGTGTTGACTAGTTATGGTATGTGTTTGTGCGCTGTTTCGCCACAGAAGCAGAATGCACAAAGACAGCGAGCGTTGGTGGGACATTATAAATTGCATTAATGCGCAAGCATCCCTAAGGTACGACCGCCAAGTAGTAACAACGATGCTGTCTAACTGAGTTGATCAATGTTGGAAACATCAAAGCCTAAGCTCACCAAACAGGATTGCTTACCGCTTATTTCAGGCTGACGGTTCAAACTAATGACAACCACTCCGGGGTTTCAGATTGGTCGATATGGTTGAAAGCTATTGTTAGTTGGATGATTCATATAATTCTCCACTTATTGGTGAATCTAAAAATGCATCATCGTCATCAGAGATAGCAATACACTAGTGGTTCACACTGATGCTTAACTGCCACAAAACCATGAAAAAAACAAACTCTACATAGGAAGAGAAGAGAAAAAAGAGGAGGGGAAAGGAACTGGCCACTGAAAAATAGCCGCGTCCATATTCAAACACTCAACATCAAGGTGCCAACACCTTGCAAACAAACAACCAGGTCGTAAATGAAAGTAAGGCGTCATCATCAAGACAGCTTCCGCATGGCTTTCACTGCCTCGTGTCATTAAGTGCACTCGCTTCACAGACAACCCGGCCAAACAACGACAACATTCACGCCACTGAGCTCGATCAGCCGCCATCTCACCTAACGTCTCTAACCACCGACTCTGTGAATCGTTAGGTCCCCAGCTCGGGAAATGAACCTGATCTACAGTGACCAACCCTTTCGCGAACGATTAAATTTCTCCACCCCAGGTCACCATCTATGCACCTTGAACCTTATGGCAGTCGGACGCGGCGTCTGCAGAGTGCTCAGTGTGGCAGGTAACTAGCTGGCATCCTTAATATTTGACCTAACCATTTAAGTGTGTGCAAATGCAAGGACTGAACAAAAGAATCAGTTTGGCAACCAGTGCCAAACGCCCGCTTCCTAACCTCCTGTTTGCTTACTCGCTGGTGCCACCCGATACGAGCGACTGAACGCAGACATCGATGGTTAAATAACTGAAGGCAGTTCACACCTTCTATCTTGAGCGGCCAAGTTTCTCTGCAGTGATGTAACACAGCTCTCATATACGCAACCCTTAAGCCTCAGAGAAATAACTCTTTGCCGCCAAAGATGCTCCAAACTAGCGAACGCTGTCTTAGCTTTAGGGATACGCGCTTCTAATTTATTTCCTAACCCCCCTCTTCGCCGATGCAGCTTCTCATGTGTATAAACCAGTCAACAGCCTCCATGACTTCGCTATCTGACATTAAATCTACGTAACCACAGCAATCTTGCAGAAGCACTTTGAGGCTGCAAAGTACATTCCGAAGCATTTAGCAGAATAGGAATTAGCGTTCCTTGTGCTGCTTAGAAAATGTCGAACAGTAACACCTCGTCGTCAACATAATCAAGATCAGTCAGTCTTCCATCAGGTAGGAGGTGCACGCCGGCATTTTATGGGTGCCACAGACACTCCATTATTTCGTCTATGACGACACTGAACAAAAATGGTGAAAGTGGACGTACGCCGCTCATGGTGCTGAAACTGTCAGACAGTTCACCGTAAACCCTAACCTAAGCTGAATTATGAGCATAAAGCGACAGTACGCTCACATTTTGGTCGGTACACTCCTACATTTAAGCAACTCTAAAAGTGTAGATCGCTCCACCGAATCGAACATACCTTCATAGTCGAGAAATATAGCGACTGTTGGTCGGCGGTACGCATGACGCCGTTCCAGAATTTGGTGAGGAGAAAAATGTGATCTATACATCCCCGCCCGGGGCGAAACCCTGTCTACTCTTTCCTAATGTTTGCCTCTCGAGCTGCAGTGAGTCGACGAAGCGTAATTGACGCCACAGCCCTAGTAATGATTGGAGTCAAACTAATTCTTCTATGGTTTTTGTAAGAGCTCTTGGTATCTTTTTGAATATAGGAACCATCATTCAGTGACCCCAACTCGGGGAGATGGTTTCCACCGTTCACACAAGTTGAAACAACTGAGTCAAAGTCTCTATTAACGTCTCCCCACCTTCTTTGAAAAGTGCCGGCACGAGGTCATCTGGGCCAGCAGCCTTATTGCGCTTGAGAGGCGAGATGCAATTGCGGACCTCAGTCTCAATAGGTGGTTCCAAATGTACCGACCAGGGTGTTACATTACAAGTTTGTGGTGGCAACACAACAGAAGCAGAAGGCCAGCTAAATTGACCCTCAAAGAATCTCGCGCAGCGCTCCAACGTTCTGGTCTTATTATGTATAAGTGTGTCATTTGCCTCGGTAGTAGTTTCATTGTCAGGCAATCTTTTTGGATCAGTAGCAAGAATAAGCTAAAAGAGTCTGCCGGTGTTTCGTGAAGCAAAGGCGGTCTCCATTTATTTGGCTTTTTCTACTAACCAAGTCTCACGATCAGCGACCAGTCTGCACCATTGCTTCCTACGGACATCCCAGGAAGGATACGTCAGGAGCAATGTCCAGTCTGGCATCTAACTACAGGGAGGGACTTTTCCGAACTGCGATGTTTGTTTACTGCATGAAGTACCGTGCCCCATGATACAGTACCTGGCTTATAAATAGCCTATGAAACTTGGTTCCAAGAGCTATTAGGATTTCCGGATTCAGAACTACTGGGACAGCTTTCTAAGCTGGTTTGACACTTATGCTTTACCGACGGTACAGTCAGTTTTTCAACAGCCAGTCGTTGCTGTCGATGGGGTCGTTGCCCAGTAAAAGGGAGCACGAAACGACAACGTCTGGTCTGAGTCCAAGTACGTGCTCCAATAAAAGCGACAGACCCGAAGAGAGCTCGGCCACTTATAACTAACAGCTATGTGATCTATCCGAGACCAAACTTGATTCGGTGAAGGCAAGCATCAAGTATAACAATGTCTAAAACTAGTGCTGGCTAAAAATAGCTTATACATAGCGTGCATATGTAACGGTCATCCGCCATTATCCGACCGATGTGGTGCTATTCAGAACGTGTCACCTAAACGACCCTCGGCCTCACCAAAGCGACCGACCTGGGCGCTCATATCTCCGGCCAGAATGACTGTATCAGAACCAAGTGTTGACTGAAGCAGGACGGCCAGATCCGAGCAGAAGGCGTTCTTGACACCGACTTCACCGCAGTCATTTGGAGTTTAGGTAGACGGTGGAAAGATTTCTGGAAGTTTCGCGTCTAGAGCTAGTCTTAATGGAACCTGCCAAGCGTACGGTGCAAAGTCTACTGTTAACAAAAATCCAATCTACTAGTGCAGCTGTGGCCGTCGTGCTGAGGACTATACCTACTCCAGCCTGACCGGTAGTGACGGTCGTGGAATCACCCGAAGTGTACAACCAGTATCGGGTAGACAGTACGGGTGCTGTTAGTGCCATAGGTTGACCACTGTCCTGGATTCTAGTCTCCCAAATTCAGCAGATATAGACATTTAACGAGTCTAACGTTCGTGTGAGAGCGGCCTGCTGGCCTATCTGTTTTAGAGTGTGAGTGTTGAAAGCACCTGTATTTATTCGCATTCTAGGCCTAAGCAAGGGCCGATGGAGGCCTGAGGCTGAGTGGTAAGGTATGAACCTTTTATGCGTGCCCATGGCAACCGGCAGATTTTCCACTGTATTACTAGTTCCAAACGCAGTAGCTGTAGGGAAACAGCAGAACAAATCAAAATCTTATAAAACGCAACCTGGAATCCATAGTTCGGGGCATAAAATATACTTTTAATAATGTTTGCTTAACAAGCCAACGGGGGCAGTGTCCAACAATGTCACGCATGGAACACTTCTTTTGAAGAACACTCAATCTAAGTCAGAATTTTGGTTACTCACTCATATAGTTCTTCACAAGCCCGAACCAAAAGGTGACGAGGAATCGGTAGCCTGTCTACGGTTCCGACGGTTCGGCGTAGTTGCAAGAGATCTAGCAGTCCCCGTCGTCGAAGACGCTACGTTATAAAGAACGAGGCACAGGGACAGGCGCAAAAGACGAATGAGGTGTATGCGATTTGTCAATATATGCTTGGGCACTGTATAATTACATCGGCTCTCGCTGTAAATCTGACACAAAAGATGCTGGATGGAATTAAAAGACTGATCTGCCATTCAGAACCCCGTAACGCGTTTTTTTTATCACGTTGAGTAGAAATCACACATCATGTCACTTAGAGCTAAGAAGTTCTACGCAGTAAAACCTAAACTAAACAACTCAGCAACATCAATCGAAAAAGTTCCGGAATTAGACAAAGGTAAAACAAAAATTTGGGTACAATGGCACGATATATTGTGGGACATTTGTCTTGTTACCCCATTCAGTATGTTTATGGGAACGCCTGATCATCCGACGGTGTAAAACTTCGGAAATGATATTTACCCTGAAAACTTCTGCCAACATCTGTATTTTCTGTTGGACTGTCCATCGATCCCACAAGGTTAAAGCACCTTGTAACTGCTCTTGTACAAGCTTCACTGTCGCAATTCTGGAAATAAGAGGAAAGGTCAAATGTATTTCGGATAAGCTAGGAAAATAGACGACTAGCAGCCTCTCTCTTGATCTTGGACAGCTTGTGGAGTATCCGTGCCATTGCTGTGGACAGCAAATGTATAGGCTGCACTCAGGGGCTAGCACGACCGTTCGTTTCATGCGGACATCTCGACGAACAGAATACGGAAAGACAGACAGGCTATATACTAGGAATAGCATTAGGAGTTTCCGTATATCTTTTCGAATTCTTCTTACTACATTCCATACATATCATCTGATTGGATACGGTAACATAAAGAGGACTAGTTTTCTAAGCCAAGTGTCAGCATTATACATTAGCAGTTTGTCAGCATTGTAATCTATGGTTTTCAAAAATTCTCATGTGATCACGCGGGAACCACTAAGAAAGAGCGCTCATGTAGACCGCCGGTTGGAGTTTGCTGTGATGAAAGGTCACTTTTGAAGAGAGGCAACCAACATCATATGTTTAAGTAATTGATAGCAACGACTGTGAGTAAGAATAATCAGGCTGACTACACACGTGGACTGCAGTCAATAGCAAACTCGACTAAACTGAATACTGAACTGCAGTAGACTGCTCGGACAACATGGATTCGAGACATAAAACCACGTCTTCGTGAATCAGCCGTAACTCAGTGAATAAATAGACAAACGCAATTTTTTCTCACCTTTGGTCATGGTAATTCTTTTCATCGAATGTGATCAATGGTGGTGTGTGTTCGATGGGACAATGTCTGAATACATATGAGCTCGATAAATAGGACATTACTAACCCCGTAGTCATTAGTAAAACAAAATAGCTGGCAATCTGATGAATCAAAGGTCCTTCGGGATAGCCCAATAGTTTCTGCTTAAAAACGGGACGGGAATCAGAAGGTTCATCGTCATCCAACAAAAGACTTTTCTCAACCGTTGAAAGATAGGTAACATGACGACTGCAAGAAAAAACCTTAATGCTGACAGTTAGTTGACGATAACAAATACCGATGCCAAGTGTTGTAGGAGTTCTTGAAAAAGCTTTTGCGCCTGCCTTTCATTAAGGAATGTATCGGCCATCACGAAAAAAAACAAACGCGGGAGTCACTGGACGACGTTCTCAAGATGCATTCCACAAGTAATCCTAAAACGTAATAAAGAGACTATAAATCGGGATTACAATAACGAAGAAGATTAAACTACCAATCTTAAACCGAAAATGAACCCGAGATGTCTACTTTCACACAAAAGTGACACGTTTATCGTCAACAACCAAACAAACATACGCGCGAGTAGGATATCTGGGTCACAACCAGCTTCAGTGGCCTATCTGCCGTTGGTCAATAATTCGAGGCGCTCGCGAAAAAGTTAACTCAAGGAGGTTAGCCGAAGTGATCTCTGCTGCAGAGTAGACACTTAACGGAGCGAACTTCGTCTAAACTTCTTAGCCGTTGATAGCAGATTCAAAGACAAGTAAATGAAGTGGGAAATTGTGTGGAATACGCTTACAACGTTCGGTTCCTCACCAAATTTTCCCTTTACGACTCGTACCATGTTGAACATAGGCTCCGTCACGTTCGACAGCAAACCGGTAAACCGTTTCAGAGTTGTTCACGGATACGAGTAGATGCTATATGCGTCATACAAGAATAGTCGTTTTCAACAACAGCTTCCGTATCGTAGTTTTCGTTATCATTCTCAGTAACGATGCTTGTCCCACTTTCTCAGATATATATTTCCTCTACCCAACGAAGTATAATGATCTGAAGTATTGTTCACGATATACGGCAAATGACAAGCCGGGATCGGAGTGGTTGGTTAAGTTTTGAAATTTGACAAATAGAACAATGCTGATGTAGAATGTCATATGGCCCAAGTCAGGGACAATATCTGTGGTCATTTACTTCAATTGGCTTCAGGAAATTAACTTTTGGAACGATGCACCTTCGAAAGTCACGTACACAGTTTTTTTTCAGGTCTCTATACGCTAATCGCCGTTGACCTAATGATGTATAGCTGCTTTTCTCTTCATCTAACCACTACAATTAGGCGTCTGCATCTCTTCCTGGAGTATTCAGGTTTGAGTCTTCCTGACTCCAATACTGGGTGAAGCGGCTTGATTATTTTCAACCTTAGCTCAAACCTGTCATTTGAGCTTTTTTCTTTTGGAGACAAGAATCTACTTTTTTCCAATACCGTCAGGATGCAGTCAAGATTGACCTACTTAGATTGATTGGTTGCACATTACCTAGTTGATGACCTCCGATTTCTCTGGTCTGTCGAATAAGCGCCAGCCAAATGCAACCGTGGCTTGGTAGAGCAACTGAGTCTTAAGGTAGACCTGTATCCACAAACTTTCCAGTCCAACAGGTATAGGTTGTTAATATCACATAAGACGCAGGATAACGATTGGGTGTACCTGAAATTCAGTCATTCGAACAACATTCCGGTTCAAGTTAACCATTACACATCTACCTGATAAATGGGCCGATCACGCATGTATGCAGTTGTGCTTGTTGTAAGATTTGCTTTCTAACGTCAAACATAATTAAGTGCGCTAGACACGCGGAAGTGCATCGCCCTGCAATCGGAGTAAGTCACTGTCTCCATGATTGAAACTATCCTTGGTGGTTACGGTGCTCTCTTCAGGGGGTTCAAAAATTTACTGTAATCGCTGTTGGGAGTTTGAGTAGTCTCTTAAGTGATAAATCTCCGACTTATACTGCTACCTTGACGTGGTGGTCGGGCTTGTGTACTGTTTTGATCCAGCGGGCTATGCTGACCAGGACTCCGGTCCTTCCAGGTGCAACCTTGTCAGACAGGCCAAAGGGGAGCAGTCAGACGAAAAGCACTTACACTCATAGGATTGTGTATCGCACTACTGACCGCGCAGGAGCTCTTAGGCAGTGAGGCACGATCGTATAGGCATACAGCAGAACTATTTTTATAGTTGCAGCACTGCTGTCTTCCGTATCAGGAAGAAGGGGTTAGAAAAGGTACCCTCAAACAAAGTACACTCCGATCGCCCAACGGTTGACCGTGACCGCCGGCGTATTATCCAATACGGTCGAAAAACATCAGATATCTCTCAAAAGCCCGATGTAGATTCGAGTACATCCGCTGCGTGCAGCAGTGTTCAGAATCAGACATTATTGTCTTATTCACTGCGCCCTCGGCCTAGGCAAGCCCCTCACTGTCAAGTGAGTCAGACTCTTGAGTCATTGGCTCCAGGTAGGGTCCCCCAAGAAAACCCTATATCCTGTTGTCTCGCAGTTCAGACTTTTGAGTCAGAGGCTCGGGGTGGGGTACCTCAAGTCAACCCTCTTCCGCGGCATAAACGACCGGGAAGTATCAGAAGTTATTGTTCTCTCGACAGTGACATTACTAATCGTCCACGACTTTATCCTACCTTTTCACCCCCTGTTTCTTCCGCCTTTCATGTGCCTTCGGGCAACAATTGTTTTCTGAGGCCAAGACAACTGGTAAACATTGGCACCTTCAATGTCCGCACTCTCCGACATGTCGGTCAGCAAGCTGCTCTGGCAAGCACTCTCTCAAGTCTGGAGCTTGATGTGTGCTGTGTCGGAGACGCGAGTCTACGTCTCTAGCACGGTTATCCATTTGAGTTCACCTCTAGATAGCTGTCGATCCAAGCACTTCTGTCTCAGGGTTTCTGGTGACGCCGAAGCTGAATCTCGCGGTCGAGCTGGAGTGGGAATCGCACTGGGTTCCCGTGCAGAGCAATGTTTGCTCGATTGGATCCCAGTGAACAGTCGCTCGTGCGCTGTCAGACTCAATACGTCGGTAAAAGTCTGTCGACGCAAATCAGAAAGGCGTTGTGTATTCATTA
>QNGE01000680.1:180196-242340 GCA_008508345.1 Paragonimus westermani
TACTCTATCCAACATCTGTACATATTCCCCTTCGGTTGAGAGTTCGCCAGCCTCGACGGAGCCAAGTCTCTATGACAGAAGTGACCGAAAGTTTTGGAAGTCAGTGCAATTCACAGACTATGTGGGCGTCCGTCGTATTTAGTTTTTTTGTCGCACTAGCTTACTTACTTAATTTTAAACGACTACCTACAGTGGACTCTGCCAACAAGACGTTTTTTTAAGGAAAAAGCCTCATTTCTTTGGACACACTGGAAGCAGAAACCCGGCGACGTTATCGTTTTCCAACGAGCACTGCACATTTTAGATAATGCAGTTTAACCATTCATTATCTGTATGGTATGTTGAAGCCACGCGTCGCGAAAGGACGTTAAAAAACGTGAAATTTTGTGAGGACCGCCTAAGATGGACGTGGCTAGGGCCACATTCCTACTAGGTCGATTACAACTTGCCTGTTTCCAGTTTCCATGCTCACCCGTTATTGGTAAACCTCTAAAGCACGCTTCCCCAAACCAATTTCAGTCCTTTTCCCTCTCCCTTCCACCGACCGTGTGTGGGAGGAGTAAATCGAAGTATCCATGCTCGTCTTAACGGTTCCCGCAAACTGAAACACAGCTATATTGTGGAAGTCAACACTGGCTGTCTTCTAATGAGGAAGCTCTGTAGCGACCATATTTGTTTATTGTTGACCATGTTAGAGTTATGATTGCCACTTGTGCTCTTTTTATTTCCAATTTTGTGTGTGCTTAAACGTTTGTTTGAACCGGCCGGTACATCGATAAGTACTCCGCGCATTCGAACATACAATTCACATGACACGCTCGCTTATCATCCCGCTGCGTTATCGTTCCGTCTTATTATTCGTCCACACCCACGTCGAATCCACGTGTGAACAATATATCTCTCACTGTGTTATCCTCAACTTGTCTTCCGTTCGTTCGGTTTTAGAACAGCCTCGAGAATAGCCACTAACCGTTCACAAGCACCACTGAATTTTTTCCTGCATCCATTTCTTCGTACGCACTGCCTGCTTCAACCACTGCGGGAAAGCAATGTTTTGTTATTCATAATGGCCATGATCTGTACGAGGAGGCACTGTACAGTCACGTGACACGAACCGCCTTTCACCATAAATGTAACTTGGAACAATCTGGGAAAAGAAAATGGACAAGAAATGGGCTAATCATAAAAACTAAGTGTTTTGAATGCAGGTGCGTCACTGACAGCAGCAAGTTACCATCTCTGGTGGCGTTTTCAACCGACGCACATAACAATTCTACAAACCATGTGCTCAAAAATATTAACAAATGCATTTGTGGAACGTTTTAGAGATTTCTGAGTGCTTAGTCCGCAACAGACAATACATCAAACAACAGGCGGTTGAGATCGCATGTACAACCCTTGTACAAGAGTCGGTTTCTTTTCATACGAAAATTTTTAAAGGGTCAATGAAATGAAGTGTACATAAAGTACGGGTAAAATGGTATGTAGAATAGGTTAAATTTTACTGTCTCTCAAAATAGTGTGCGTGCTGATTTCGGTGGCACGTGCCTGAAGGTACATTCAGGGGTGAATAGACGTTTGCGAGCTTAGCAGCCTATGTATATGGACAGATACGTTTTAGAATATACGGACGTCCATATTTATACCTGCGATTATGTAACTTTAGTAGGCAGATGATATACTTATATATATATATATATATTATATATATATACTGTAGCGACCGTAATTGTTTGTTGCTAACTGCGTTAAAGTTACAGTTAGCATTTGTACTCTTTCTCCTCCCTACATTTTGTATGCACTTAAACATTTGTTTGAACGAGCATGGTTACCGGCATGTCACCCGCGCACTGGAACGATCTGCTCCGGTGCCTGCTCGCTTGACGTTTTGCTGTACTAACGTTGCATCTCGCCCTTCGCTCGCTCTCATCGATTTCACGTGTCGGCATTATACTTCTTGTCTAGTCGTTGCGTTCTTCGAAACTGACCGGCCATAACCCGTCTAAACTATACAATACATACCCGTAAGTTCACACATCCAGAAGTAATTATGGATGTACACATATATGTATGTAATTATCACTATAAAAACCAGTGCGTTCATCTCTTTTTCCATACAAATGTATACACTTTTATGTGGTGTTGGCTATGGTTACGTGGTGTCAGTCTGTTGCCAGTGTAATTTGTCAAGGGCGTATATAGTCACTGAGATTTGAAATGAAGGCGTACCTTAACAATTTAACACTTAAGCACAACATTTACATGTAATTAGTTACATTTATCGCTCCGTTCCCTAGTGATAAATTTAAAGCCTTCCGTGTTAAAGTTGGCTTTAGTCTCTTCTCTCCTACATTTATCACAGCCGATTTACCATGGTGCATCCCTGTGCGCATGTGCTTGTCGTTGGCCCACTGCTGTTTATACTTTACGTCGATGTTCTGTCGGATAGAATCTCCAGTCACTCCTCTGTGCTTATGACTTGAAAACCTGAAACTCTCACGATCCCAACACTTCTTTCTTTTCTTCTGAAGAGCTGACAGGGAAACTACTAACCTTCGCAAGTCCGAGTAGGCTGGAAGTTACAATAAAACGTTTCTCTAAAGAAGACCTGAAAAACTGGTCGAAAAGATTTTTTATTTTGTTCAAATTACACTGTCGATAGACGGATACCATGTAACTAGCCAACACCATTATACGTCGACATACTTGCAATTATATGCTCATGACACGTATATACATTCCGGTGTTAATTAGCTTCACAAGAGAACTATCTACCAACCAATCGGAAAATTCGACCGTTCAAATCACTTTCTTACCAGGTACGCACGACAACCTGCTCCGGATTGCACAACACCCTGTTTGAAATATTCTCACCACCCAAGGTCAGTCGTCGATTAAATAATTGGTACAGTTCAATCTGGTTCCAAGGACGAGGCGAATTGATGGAGAAAATGTCCATGTTCTTGTACTAGTGGACTCCTGGAAGCAGCCAGTGCTTCGGCAACGAGAGTAGAAATTCTCAACTCTTGCGAGTAATCGTGAAGGCTCCGCAGAAAAAGCTAAGGAGTTCGTGGCGATTGATACACGGGTTCTAGGCAAGCGTCCATGATTATCGGATCCAGTCGGTTTATCTTGCTCACTGTCAGAGGACGTCTGTTGATCTGGGAGTCAACCACTGGAAACTGGGTGTGTTGCCGGTATCGGGAGTTATCGTGAAAACCAAGAACAGAGTAAAATCACTCGCATAATGAAATTTAAGAAGAATCAGAAGCAAGCAGAGCTTTGAAACGACCCCCTAGAAGCGCTGTTGACGGCAGCAGAAGAAAGGCTGTCCCAGTGGTTTTCATGGCCACTGCATATTTTCATGGTTCGCTTTATTTTTATTTACAGTTTACATCAGCTGTAGTTGTGCAAAATGAACACCACTTGTTTGAACTGATTTGACTTAACAATACAATCCTGGTGCGTGTGTCTCGTTTCCATAATGCTTCTACTCCTTTTAGATCAGGATTGTCTATAATGACCTATTCAGCATCTGTGTTAACGACCGACTGTTCGTGTCCATACCTTTAAATAAGGATAGGCGCGCACGAGTTCCCGCCGTCAGTTCAACCTGAACACAAGTTCACACTAATCACCCATGCTCATCGGATAGACGCTAATCGGGAGAAAAATTTTGGCACATATGAATGTGTTCCACAGGCCCCGTAACTCGAGTTATTAATACTAACCTTGTAGTTGGAAAAATGAATAAATACAAAATAGCAATAACGACGAATAAAACTCAAAATTTCAACGGGCTTCAGCACTTATCAGCGATTTAAATACGAGCTGAAAGTCAAATGCCGAACAATCCGCGTCCGATCAAGTTGTGTCTCCATCTCCAACCGGTTTCATAAGGCCTGAACGGCAATAATTGAAAACAAGGTATAGCGTAGTCCATGGACTTTATCGAAATTATAAAGAGCGGAATAAACCGCTAACTCACAAATGCCTTCTCAAACGAAGATCTAGCCAACTTTTGAAACGCTCCATAGAATGGCGATTAACAACCGCAGGTGAAAAATCATCCCGATAAGACCTACTTTTACCTTTTGCGTGTGTTGACGGTTGCCCACTTGGACCTGTTTGGTACGGTGTGAAATGCTTCCTTATCCTCCGACACGCCCGTTAGCTTCTGATTAAAAACCAAACGAGAGCGTGCCTCAAGACATCGGAGCAGAAATTGTGGCAGCGGAGAGAGACAGCAGAACTCCCTTAGTTAACAAGAGACAGTTGTTTCATCAATGAAATTTTTAAAATAAGAAAAGTTTACTTCGTCTTGGTCGGGCTCCAGGCTGAGTACACTTGAGGAGGTTCTTCGTGCGCTGGAGTTTGGTTTCCGGAATGAAATCTCTGTTTCCAGATTGTGGGCCTGTAACAGAAAACCACAAACCCGTACCTGGTGGTCACTACGCCCCAGCGTTTGCTTGACGACCCCTTCATCACCCAGGTGGGTTTGATTGGTGATAGGTATACCAAGAAAGGAGGGTGTCTGTCCTGTGCGTTGCGTTGTAGGTTGTTCGATGTGTTGTTCCCGGGCGTCCTTGAGGACCAGCACTGCCAAGAATTTCGAAAGCCCATAGTCCAAGTCCTCACAAGAAGCACCTGCCCAGTTTTACTGGCTGCGTTATAGTCACCCATAATAGGATGAGAGGATCTCTGTGTAGACGCAAAGCCGTCTACCACGGAAGGTACCACCTCTTCGTCGGATGAGCTGCATCGTGGCGTACGATAAATAACACTAACAGCGAGTGGGTCACAACTATTAACCTGAAGTTGGAGCAGGAGTACGTCACATTTTTCCCCCGAGGTAAATTTTTGTACGGCAGTTGGTATCCAGGGTTTCTGGTTCAAAAAGACAGGAGAGTATCCCGTTCTTCCACGGGGAACTCTGGTCGTTAAGCTGAGTGGGTAGGAAACGCAGCTCATTATCGTCCTCATCCCAGGAAAGCCAGGTCGCTGTAAAGACCAGAATATGAGAGCTCACATCATGGATCAACTATCTGATCTCCAGCAGTTTGTTTAAGTGGCTCAGGCGGTTAATATACACACGACTGAGAACCAATCACCCATATGGCTGAATACAAAAAAGTTGAAAAGCAGTATGAAGTACCCGAAAAAACATTGCTGATAAGGAGGGGGAAGGTGTATGTAGCAACAGAGTATCATGCATCGTCTTGGAGGTTGCCGTTGCTTTACCACAGCATAAGCGTATACCAGCGTCGTTTGCCTTTGTTGGTCCAAAGTCCATGGCTTTCGAACCGTCATCGCACTGCAAACAACTGGGATCGGTTTGCAGTTTTCCACCCCAGGAAATCTGGGTGGTGCTTCAGTCTGAATGATGGCTTGGTAATAAATGGCCGCTGTCCATTGAAAGAGAATGCGGCTTAAGCGAGCAGAGTATGAGGCTTCCTGCATCCTAGTCGAGGTTCCAGCATACTAGGGGCTATAGAGTTTGAGGATAAAACAGTTTTCACTTTGAATTTTTAATATAGGGTAGTCGGCGGCGTGGAGTAAGAGTTGTGGTCTGTACTACCTTTGGGAGATACTTTTTCCGAATCACGCGGCTCCACAGGAGGCCAGGCTTCCAGAGGTATGAAGTCGGTAGCCTCTTCCGTGGATGCGGAAGCGTAGGGTGATCTCTTCGAGTTCCGTGTTTCCCATTTGACGGTGGGGGTTGAAACTCCTGCCTCGGCTTTGAGGTTGAGGTCAACCGTGGGGCGTGGCCTTGTACCAGCAAGCTGGCAGCGATTCGGGCGCTCCTAAAAACACTAATCCGAAAGGGGCTCTCTTCAACTTAGCATGAGTTGTCATCGCTGCTACCACGTTTTCCTGTGGATCCCCGTATACAGCTTCCCGGGTGACCTCACAAGAAGTCCGAGTAACTTCTTGGTAGCTTCAGAGCGAAGTCTACTTGCTGAACATGAGTTTTTCAACTCCAGGTAGAAAGAGGTATGTGGCTGGCTCAACTGGTAAATGTACTTAAAAACCTTCTCATACTACGTGAGAGTTGCGCTCAGAGTACCACCATGTCCGAGCGCGTCGTCTTTTCGATATAAATTTACTATACACCACTAATAGCAAGTTTAATGCGTTGGCGTATGCACTGCAGATTTACCTGTGCAGTGAACCTGCATCGTCTCCTTCATTGTGGGCTACATTCCATACAATGACGATTGTTGAGCCGATACCATTGGAATTGCCGCCCAGGGAGTCCGAACCTTGCTTAAATTCTGAAGGTCAACGGAGAGTCCTATTACTGTCCATGTTCCATGGCGGCTGGCTTTCGGTTGTGTTGATGTTTCTCTCATGTCTACCGTTTTAGCGATTTAATTGGTCCAAGTTGAAGTCTGCTTCTTTTGCGATGAATATGTCACTAACTAGATTTCACTTGCAGGCACCGTCGTTTCGTTGTTACCTGCGAATGGCGTTGGCCGTGGTCCTACTAACCAAAGAACACATAACCAGTATTGCAGCAATTATCATGACACTTCATTATCACCAGCATCAAACGGCCTAGTGGAACGTTTCCATCGTCAACTTAAAGTTGCCACCCTTGCTACAACATCTGGCTCAAACTGGTCAGGAAACCTACCGCTCATTCTGCTTGGCATCCTTAACACCGGCTGAACTCGTCTGCGGCAGTACTTTACGCCTACCATGTGAAATGTTTACGGATGCTAGAACCACTGGAAAGATAGGCCCAAAGTTATACGTCACCCGTATGAAACTGCACATGAGCAGGTTAAAGCCAACCCCGAGGCAGATGCAGGTGCAAGAAGATTTGCGCACTTGCCCTTCATGTTTGTCAGAGCTGACGCACAAAAGAAGGCCCTCCAGCCACCTTATGACGGCCCGTCTAGTGTGCTCGAACGCCAAGATAAATATTTAATCACCAGCCGTAACGGCACTCACGATTCATTAAGCGTTGACCGCTTAAAAGTGGCCTACGTGGACCCTACAATCTTGCTTCCTCCTCCTCTCGCTGTGACTAACTCTTCCTTCCATCCAGGTCTTCTGACCCAATCCATCCCACACACACCAAAAACACTTTCAGACACCACTACTCCTGCTGAGGACGTGCAATTCCTTTATCTACCTCCACCACAAACACCTGTCCGTTTTGCAGACTAATTAGCGTAATGTCATCCATCTTCATTACAAGCGTTTTCATAACCCAACTAACGCTCTAGGGGGATTCTGTAGCGTTTTTTACAGCGAAATTTTTATTGTTTCTCACATTTTTTCACCTTCTTCAAATTCACATGTACACTCGTTTAAATCATGTGAGTTGATTCAATTAACAAAAATACACACTTCCAAGGTCGCGAGCCCTGTGTTCTCCCTCTGCGTTCGTTGTCACGTATGTACGGATTTTGGAAGAGTTAACGGCCAACGGAATCCGCATTTATTTAAGCACATTTTCAAATTAATCGGTCGCCGGAATTATCTCCGTTGTGATTTCTAGAGTTACGTGAAACTATACGACAGATCGGTTGGATACTTCATTCCGTGTGGTGGAACTCTAAGCGACGCACCTTCACGAACTACTGTGAGTCAGCTGTTTTCATTTTTTATCACTTCTTGATTTCGTATTTACACCTGAACTGCATATAGCGCTTAGATCCACCACACGACTTACTGCTAAAGGGACCCAGTTTTTTCGTCCAAAACCGCCTCTTTCCTCGAGGAGACGATCCTATCCAATCATACTAAGCGCGAATGTCGTGAACATTCGAGAGGTGACCTCCACTAGATTTTTGCCTGTCTGGTGTTTATTCCGCTACGCTCATTGGTGGCTTAGTGACCTTAACTGCTTTTGGATGTCGGTCCTTCGGTTTTCCGATTCGAAAATGTTGGTAGGTCACTATGCATCGTATCAATACCACACAATTTTTCTCCTTGTTTCACACGTTTCGGGGCCAAACAAGGTTGCTTTTTGCAATCGTCTTTTGGTTTGTCTTGGGCGCAATTAACGGGGACCGTCGCGTATTTCTGAGACCAAGATTGTCGTGTTAATTACATCAAGGAGCAGAACCCGATTTCCTACCAATCTTTTTATTATGCCATGGACGAACCAGCGTACTGAGTCAAGAATTACAACACTTACACAAACGCAAACCAAAACGGCATCGACAACACAGCAGCACGCCCCGGTACACAACTCAAATTCAATTCATGCCTGCTCGCTGGTTTCGGCTGCACGTTACATTGGGAAAAATGGAGTGCATCGAAAAATGTCTTAAATACAAGTTTGGTGGTGTAAAAATTTTCCACCTTCCTTGCAAAAGCAGTCCATCGTAGATGATAGCTCACTTCTAAAGTTCCATAATTGCGTCCATTGAGATTTTCGGGGCGGAACACAGGGTCTTCTAAACTGAGACTGCTCAAGTTTAGGCAGTTTTGAAGTGAAAATAAAGGAACATACAATGTTGAAAATTCAAAATGAAAACAGACACTTAAAATTTGATGGCCGTTTGTGGCAGTCTTTTCCGCGCGTGGCTTCAACAATTATTAAATCAACTCTGTTGACCACTTCTGCGCAAAGCGTATGTGCACATATCTATGGTTTTCATCTTTGATAGCACGCAGTATGCCGTTTCTTTCTCTATGGCTGAGTATCTCAGACAGATTTTCTGCAACGTCGGTTGACACAAGCTCAACCACTTACTGTCGGATATTACAACTCTGGAAGAATTTCTTAAATACCATTGGTCGTTATGTACCTAACACAAACATACTCAGTGTACGGCTTCATCTCAGAAGTTAGAGTGTCATACTCAACCAGCTGCCTAAAGTGGTTTACTTTGCTCACAGTGAGCCGGCAACTTTTAAGACGTGCCTCAAACATGGGGCACTTATATCGTGACTGTGCTTCAAATATAAAGGGTTGGCAACCAACCTGGCATTCTTCTAACAAAGTGAAGCCAAAGCTGGTAACGGACATCACCTAAATTGTGCAACAGGGTGTGTGAACGCAACTCAACAAACACGTCGTAATCCGCGAATTCCGATCCAAGGTCACTGGCGTTTGGCCACGCCGGTACGCCATCCGTCGTGTAACCTTAGTGGCATTCGTGCCCACATCGTCACAATTCAAGCCTGACTTTGTGCTTAGACCAGGTGCGTACGAAATGCTGCGATCCTCTGTACATTTACCGAGACCTTTATTGAAATTGTTGACGCTCAAACACTGAGATAGCTGTTTGGAGCCACATAAGTGCCTTGTTGCCTGAAAACAGTTGGAGCATAATATCGGCCTCCACTGAAATAATCCCGTAATGTGTGCGTCAGTACAGATATAATCAAACCTATATGCAATAAGTGATAATTCACCAGCTTCAACGAAAAATACATGGATATCTCTACAGTGACAACCTTCGACCTTCTGGACCTTGACGTCAAATGCAAGGCAAGGCCATTGCCGGCAGACTAAATAAAAATTTCAAGGTTCACAATCACTTACGTCCCCACCATTAATGAACCTTCAATCCGCTAGTGATACTAACAGAATATGACCAAATATTCAAGGTTGTCTCATTTTATTATCTTTCAACCGCGGAATTTATCAATTAGAGACCATTCACGCACCACCAAGTTTACTTGAGGCGATATCTGTTGCACTTACCAAGTCACCCACTGAACCGCTCTACCATGCTTATTTTCATTTCTTTCCGGTGAGTCTAAGCAAAGTAATTTGTCCGTTGCGACTTGTATTTTACAATAACCCATTTGGTGTGCGTAACGGTTTTATCTTGAGGGAATGGAATGCTTGGCTTTTGGCAGTTTGGGAGCTGCTGTTCTTTAATGCTAGTTGCAGGATTATCGTTGTCAATTTGCATGGCAAAACTGCCGAAAAGTCGCCTCATTCTTACTGAAGCTACCAAAGTTCACCTACCTAGTCAACGCGCTTGGGCTACTAATCCCAGCAACCGCTCCCGGCCAGTGGATTGACCCAAACGAACACCAAATTGGGTTCATCATATGAGAACAAACTTTGGGAGTTTTTGTTCATGGATTCGGCACATTTGATCTCCCACTCACTAGTGAAGAAAGGTGGCATTGTTTGCAATATTTCAGCATGTCTTTTGTTCTTATCAGTCACATTCTTAAAACATGCAGGTTATATACGATGAGCATTTAGAGATAGACAGGTTATCGAAGCGCATACGTTCACACCTACAAACCTGAGAATTATGAGTGTTTAACACAGCACACCGCGATATCTTCCTAACCGTGTTGGCGGCTTGCGATATTTCAAGCTTGTCTGTAAAGCTACTTCCAGGAAGGGACTTTTAGTGTGAAGCCCCAAGGAAAATACTGTTCCATATATGCGGTCTATGGGGGAGTAAACCAAGGTCCTATTCTTGCAACATTGCTGTACTTTTTATTCATTAACCATGTCAGCGTCACTATGTAATCTAAACGTCCGATTTATGCAGATATAACGAAAATCCAAATAACAATATGGACGTGAATGAAAGGGGACATACCCCATGCCGAACTGGATAGAATGATCTTTTGAGCGGCAGAAAAACATCTACCCTTCAATGTATGTAAAAGTGCTGTCATTCATGTGCGCCATCGTACCACACGATCTGCATAGCGGGAATTCCGCCAGGGTTAGCTGCCGAACAACGTGAATCAGGTGACCTTATTCAAGAGGATCCGGGCGTCACCCAAAATACAGCAATGCTAACACGCAAAGTTAACAGTGTTGTCCGCTTGGTAAAACCTAATTTTGATCGCACAAAGCCTGCCTGATTCTCTGGCCTATGATGTGGCTTTGTGAGATCTCACTTAGAACCAAACGTGCAGGCATATTTTTCTTTTATTGGTCACAACATTGTGCTAACTGAAAACGCTCAGAAAAGAGCCACCAAAGTGTTGGAGACAGTGAGAGCCTAGCCTCATGATTCAAGAGTCGATAAACGTAACTTTTTCAACCTGAAATTTCAACCTTCTCTTGGAAACATGATGTGTCCACAAAATTCTCCATACTCCCAATCACCGTTTTATTGGCCTGCTAGTCCTCAGTGACAAACCCGCCCTAACGGAGCACCCCGTAAAGTTAGGAGGGCAACATAATAAGCTTAACTGCGGGAACCTAGCCGGTTGTGTGGAATGGTCTAGATGTAACCTTCCCGAGACAATTATCACGGCATCCTCCACGGATGACATCGAGCAACTGTTTGGTGAGTATCACGCTCCGTACGGATTTTCACTGATTGCTAACCATGTTCAACCACCAATGATATGCATTTCACACATCGCACGCCAATAGGTCTGAGGCTAGAAAGTTCCTCGGCACTAGCTTTCTCTTCATCATTTTGTTCATTCATTTTTATTATTATTTCGAAATGAAATCCACTTTTTCATTAAAATTCGGAAGAGTACGTGATTTACATACATAATTTTTTGTGGTCTAAGTCACATGGTGGTCTGATAAGCCATGAATACCGGGGACCATATTAGTCCAGTTATCTTTATTATTTCGTTTCTTCTGCGATCCTGCTGGCTAAACAAATGGCTCATAACCCTCATCACCGCCCCTGTTGTGTGCGCTTTTCCCCCAAGAGGTTTGCTGATCTGTAGGCCAGCTATCATTAAGCCCGCGCCACTTGTGTAACGTAAAAGAAGTGTAGGATCCGAACCCGCACCCGTTTCTGTAAAATCGAGAAGCAAGTAAATTACGTGCCAAAACGTTCCTGAGTCTGTGACCAGCCTGCAGGGTTTTTCGGGATGTTTCCAAGAGAGAAGGTAGTAGACACCCCAGTAGTTTGCAAGTAGTTCCCCATCAAGCCTGCTGCAGCAGCATTTTGCGGGTTGTGAGCGTCTGGAGAAGAAAGTTGAGCGTCGCTATTGCTTGCAACAAACTGCTGCAAGACGGCAATCACGGGTCATTCTGTTTGTCGTTACAGTCGACATTGGTGCGTTCGGATCGAAATGAGCAAAAATGACTGAGCACAATGCGCGCAGTTTCTGCTAACGGAAAACTACGTTCAACTGCATGAAGGAGGCTGAACACTGGCTGCACTATATGGGCGCAGCGAAGATTGAAACCATCTTAGTATATGACCGGACCAGTAAAACGACGAAGTTACTTGAAGGTCTTCGACTCGAGGTATTTGCGAATGGCTTTTATCTTATACGTTAATAAAGCGATTCGTTTCCCAAAATCTGGCGACCCAAAAACATCGCTGTGGCTGTATCTAGCCCACATCTGTTGGGGTTAATTGACACGCCCCGTCGGTCCAGAAGCCTCAGTGAGTAGCTAGCCGGCACAATGACAGACAGATGTGAGGAAAACAGGCGCAAACGGACCCCAACTTCAAGAATAAAGTAGTAAAATGTTGGAGTTGCGTTGCTTAGGTAAAACGACGTTCCACAAAATTCGAAAAGACCAGGAGCAGCGATAAATTTTGGCTTAAGTACATCTGCTTCGACCATCGGAATATGGTGACCAACGCGTACCACACCAATCACGCTGAAAATGGCTTTCCTCCGATGAGCAGGTTAGTAAATATTGCACCCACGGTAACCAACACAAAGGTGGCCTTCACCTGGTTCATCGGGGATGAAATGCAACGACGAGGCTCATATACTGTCGGAATGGCGTATTATTCTGGGCTCCAGCATGCACCGTGGTTCTACCGTGGCCAATTTCAGTTTGTCACGACGCAACCGACAAGGCCATGCTGGAGGAGGTCTCGTATTGAGGACGTGGTGCGTGACAGCGGAGTTCACCGCCGGGAGGTCGTTCAATGAGAAGACGATCTGGAAAAACTCAGTGAAGAAATCCACAACTTGCCTTGTGGCTGCGAGATTGGGCATATTTGGGTGGTACAGCCATGAGGTTCGAACAGCGTAACGGCGGAGTCGATCAACATGTGGCGTTTCTTGCCGGAAAAATGATCGGAATTTTGCAGAACATCAAAACTGTTTTTAATAAAACATACGCGACGGTTGTGAACACCCGGGGAAAAGTCTGCGGGGGACCCATTTTAAGGGTTAAAGAGGGTAGCTCGTGAGTGGTGGCGGCGGCACCGCTAACAGAATGGAGCTGTGTGCTGTAAGAATTTGACACTTCTTTTGTGGGCGGAATTACTCCAACTTGCCTTGAAGTATCAAGCAAGAATGTGCTTCTGGCTTCTAAATCCCGCAAAACGCTAAGGCGATAAGGAGATTTGGCACCAACAGCACTGTTCGCCGTTCGCTGTCGATCGTTAGTTCATTCTTCTTGGTATGTAAGTATAATATTTGGCACACTAGTTGGCTCGGCTTCCAAATCTTTCATGACACCAAAAAGGAGGATTGTGACTGCGATAATTTTCAACTGGCTGATAAATAGGATCAACAGTATGAACAGCTTGAAAGAACCTCGTTTAAACAGCATTGCAAAGGTTCGAATTCTGTTGTTAAAACTCTTGTGTATGTTGAGTCAGCTTTTGGGGGTAACCCGACAGCCGAAACAAAACCGGTCCCCTGTAGGGCTTGAATTAGAATTTGGTTTATCCAAACCATAACTCAGCGTTTGAAACCACTCCACTAACTGATCGGCGAATCTAGCCCCTCCGACGAATGATTGTGAATATGCAACGGAAATTATTGCTTGCGATTCCTGCAGTAAACCTTGATGTCAGTTCCCAGGAAGAATGGAACTGTTCGCATGAGAGCTGCCGAGAAGTTGTCGCATCTCTCCCGCGTTGTAGACAGGTTTTTCATAAGGCAGGACCCATACAGAAACTGCTTTCTTGAGGTTCCATATTCACGCTCGACTGGTTGGTTTGATGTGGCACTGCAAATCTTCACAGTGACTTCATTCAGAGGCTTGACTAGCAACTGAGACAATCTTGATTTATCAGGCCCACTCTCATTTTCAAAAAACGCTGACTTCAAGTAAACAGACCAAAGAATAGGGTCAGTTTCCAAAAACAGGGGGATCGCCAAGGTTCGTGTACTGAGGAATGATTAGAGAGCTTGAATAAAGTCCGGATATTGGGTATCGATTATACATGTTTATTATATATGAGGAGACTAATGAGCAACTCTAGCTTAAAAATATATCAACGGTCATACCACTAACTTACTCAGGAGCGCGAAAATACAAGCGTTCACGTGTGCTCGGAAAAATACATGATGTATGTGAGGAAACAAACTCTCCGAGAAGAGCGCGACAGATGCAGCCAAAGGTTCAGATCTTACAGTCTTGATGACTGTTAGAAAAATCTACATTAATTGCAAACGTTGAGATATCACTAACAAAAACCGTACAACAATCGACAAACAAGATTCCGCACGCACGCAATGTGCGCAATTTATGGTTGATGATGCAATGTCAGGAATCTTGGATTGCCGCACAGATTGCACATCACCAAAAATTAATGGCAGCCGTCGCATCCAAGTTGACTATCCAGTCGGCCTCCTCGCAAAGAAGATCTGAACTCGAATTTCGCCCTCAGTGGAGTTCGAGAGCAGTGCAAAACATTGACAGGTCCCGGGTGAATGGTAGTTCTTCGAACTGCGCTGCGTCCACTTCCCAAATCTGTCGACTGACCGAATCCAGAATAGTGGCATCTGTAATACAGCGTGCGTCTATAACTCTTGATTGCACCAAGCAATCGATTCCGATCCCGAACAGACGAGCACAATGGTCAGTTTCTTATCAACAAGGTGGGAGGAAATAACAACGAACTTCAATGTTGAACCAACCGAACTCACATATTCTTATTCTAACCATTCAAGTGGACACGTCCAAAATAAGTCATGTAATATTGGGGCGAAAGAGCGCGGATGAAGCCGCGGTAAGCATGAACAAAGACCCAGCGAGATAGAGCAAGGCCAAACAAACTGCGTCAGAACATCCTACGACAAGTAAACGATATCACGCTTCAGCAATATGTCAAGATCAACGTTCGTGGAGGAGCGATTTATCGCGCGCTTGATTTGAATAGCTGTGTCATCCTCCGCTAGGAAGTCTAGCAGTTACCACCAAGAATATTTCTAGCGTGTGAAGGAGGTCCGAACAAAGGAGAAAGAGTAAAAGCAGGAACCATGGTCGCCGACTTTCATGAAACACGTGACGGTCCTCAAACTGTCAATGCGACCGACTACACCATTAACCGCAGCTTTATCGGTGTAAACTCTTTTTCAAACTTGATGACGTATTGAAGCCAAAGTTGGAAGGTGTCGTGGTTTCGATTGAGCTTAGTTTACAACTATGATCTGTTAGTCGATCCAGTCGTCCTGGAAATAGGTCGACGAGCGACTGCGAAGACTGGAGTTCGCAAAAGTTTAAGCCGATCATCTTCCTCGTTTACTTCCTTGTTTACTCACGATTTTCAAAAGACAAACTGTCTTGAAGCTGTCAAGCGATGCTTTGTTCCATAGAGTCGTCACATGGACAGAACTTCGACCACATCGGCAACGTTATAACGTAAATTTTGAATACGATACCAGCGCTGTTACCGAACATATTCTACACCTACACTACTGGTAATAACTCATCAAGGGCTAGCTGCCCTAAATGATACCGCGGTTTTGCACAAAGTGTCGAACAACTGGTTCAGTAGAAAAATTATCTCATTTTTAATATGAAAATTTATAATTATCAATCAATGCTCCACTCACTAGCGGAAGTATTCAATATGTCTTTTCAACGAGGGCGGGTTACTCAAACTTTGGTTTAAATTTCCTCGTTATCATTGTCTATTCATATTTTTGCTATCTGGGTGCCCAGTGCATCAAAAATTATATACAATCATTGCTATTCTTTGTCGAATAGCATAACTCATCGCGTAGTGTATTATTCGTGTTCGATATTTTCCGTATTATTTCCTAGCCTTGTGTTTACATTTCATTAACAACTGTCATCTTTACTCACAGAGCATAACCCAATGACACGCACAACATCCAACAGCATTGGTTGATCCGAAGTATAGTGTGCTTGTGGTCGTTTCATCTGCTGCATGACTGTTCAGAACGGTAGGCAATGCCAGACGTGCCTACACTGATACCACTTTAAATGTACTGGCCTCAGGGAAAACCAGTACGCCTTGCTCACTTCCGAGATAGCCGCACACCACTGAAGGCCACGTTGGACCATCTACTCGCCACCCCGAGCGAGCAGAAGTCAGACGTGTGCAAGTGTGGCTACAAGGCGTCTAAGGTTGTAAGCGCACAGATAGCCACGGTAGAAAAGCCCTCATTGATACTCAGAGAGCTTTATCTGACATGAAGTCAGAACTGAGCTCGTTGAATGAGTGCATTGCCCTTGCCCTTCCAGGCGCTGCGGCTGCCCGCAAGGCAGTGGCCTTGTCCACTGCTCAAATTGAGGAAGTTGCGACGAGCTTGAAGAACAGAGTACTCCGGGAGAAGAAGCTTGTTTTGTGGGGACGAATTGCAACTACAGTCTCTCCAGGGGAACAAGCCAGAGCGGTGCTCAACGCTTGTTTCCCTCCAGAGTCCATAAAAATGGTTTCCGCCAACAGACTTCACTCAAAAGCTTCCAGGAAGTCACTAGGGCTTCTTGTGACGTTATCCGCAAAGATTAGCACGGAGGAAGTACTGGAAAAACCTGCTGAACTAAAGAAAAAGCACGTTTACCCCAGGGGAGTCTCTCTAGATCGCCCACTGCAGGAGCTGCAGAAGCGCTCTTAGCTTGCTAGAACAAGGTTATGCATCAAGGCTGACCCCAAACTCCAGGCTAACGTTAAAGTCCTCATCCCTGCTGTCAAGAGGGGACCGGTGTCCTCGGATGAACCACCTCAAGCACACACATCAGAGGTCACTGCCCCTATCTCATTGGAGAGTCGAGCGCCTATGGATATGCAGGGGCCGGTAGAACAGATCCAAAAGGTGTCAAGGACCATCACTCTTGTAGACCCCCAATCATCTCACCAAAAATACGACCGTTAAAAAATAATTCATTCCTAAGCTTCACAGCCCAGTGAGTCTGCTGGGACCCGCTGCATCAAAAATGGCCCAAACTTGTCTCATTCCGGCTGCTCTCTCCTCGGCTGCATCAAGGCCATTTCGTCCTATATTCTCTTCTCATCTACAACCCCATCCAAATTTTCGAGGGTGCAAAACTGCAAATCACCCTCCAAAGGCTCTGATAGCAAGAGCGATCCGAAGGCCATCGACCTTGGGCCAAGAGAAGCGGACGAAGCGTCCCACAGAGACGCTCACTTTTGTACAGGCTGTGATGAAACGGCCATCAACCCCAAGAGGGCTCACAAAGCTATGTGGCCACTTACGCAATCCCCCTCACTACTGAGGCCACTTTCCCAGACTATCCTTCGTGCACTTCTGTCTCTTTTTACACCCAGCCAAACGAAGAAGTAGCCCGAAAGTTCGTGTACACCAACTGTCTGAGCCTCCTAAACAAACTACCAGAAATCAGACAGCTGGTTCACAACAATAGACCTCACATTCTTGCACTAACAAAGACCTGGCTTTCCGCGGATACCGGTGATAATGAACTGCATGACCCTGGTTACTCTTTATATCTGACGGACTCATCCTGTGGACGCATGGGAGGCTGCGCCGTTTTCCTAAGCCAGAAGCTCCCAGTGCCAGCTGTCTTAGGGTAATTAACATTCCCAGAGAAATACGACACGCTCTGGATCAAACTCCAACTTCGCAAACGTGACACGCTTCTTGCCGGTGTTATGTACCGTTCGCCGTCATGCAGTGCATCCGATGACGAGGCCATCCTTTCTACCCTAGATAGACTCACATCTGCCTAGCATTTCTCCCATCTTCTCATTATGGGTGATTTCAACGCACTCGAACTCAACTCTATAACGGCTTCTCATGAGGACTGTGACTGCGGGTTCTGGAAACCCTTGGCAATGTTGATCCATGAGAAAGCCTGAACAAATCATGTCGATCTACCTACAAGGCACCGTCCAGGACAGACACACTCCTTGCTCGATCTGGTAATTACGAATGAGGCTCACCTGGTAGATAGGGTGGTCATCAAACAACCGCTAGGGCATAGTGACCACATGCTACTAACCTTCCACTTTATCTGTTACTGGCTCCAAAATGCTGTAACAAAGACCTCATTCTGAAACTTCCAGAAAGCAGACTTTAACTCACTAAGGACGTTCTTAAGCACACTGAGCCTTACATCCGACTCAGTGAATTTAAACTATCTTTCTTTCAAAGCTGCCGTTCACAAAGCCCTCACTGCTTCCTCTGCGGCCTCCCGATCGAGAAAACCTCCTCCAAACCCCAAACGGTTGCCGAGGTGTTCACAGGACACTACTCAGCAGCCTGCAATGTGGATCTGTCAAACTGGCATCCAATTCTCCAGCGGAAACACTTTCAATACCTCCTCCTAACAGCTGATTTTTCTGTGTCCGACGTTCAGGACCTCTTGCTTAAGATCAGTCCTTATAGTGCTATGGGACCAGACTCGAATAATTCCCGGATCCCCAGAGAAGCGGCCCTCGGTTTGGTGGTGCCTCTCTTTGATCTGTTTAAACAGACACTTTGGACAGGCACTCTTCCGGAGGCGTGGAATGAGGCCACTGTCTCACCTACATTTAATACAGGCGGTCGTCACTCTCCTGTTAGTTATCGGTTGATCAGCCTTACCAGTATCCCATGCAAGATGATAGAGCGACTGTTGAAACACACTATCTTTAAGCATTTCTTCTCAAATAGCCTTTTCTTTCCGACCCAGCATGGATTTCTCCCCGATCGGTCATGCATAACTAATAGGTTAATCTTTAATGATTGCATAACAGAGGCCAAATACAATGGTCATATCTCGGATGCTATCTTCTTTGACTTTGCCAAAGCCTTCGACCGTGTCCCTTACGGTCCTCTGTTGCATAAACTAGAAGCCTATGGGATCAAGGGAGAGGTTCTTCGCTGGACAACGTCCTTTCCTGGTAACAGAACTTTCAGAGTAAAAACCGGTTCAGGCCTTTCGCCTCCATTTCCAGTCCCTGTGGAAGTCCCTTCAGGATCGGTACTTGGTCCATTGTTGTTTCCGATCTACATCAATGATCTTCCAGAATTGATCTCTACCAACGCCCTTCTTTATGCCGACGACTCAAAAATCTGGAATGCCTGTGATCTCAATGCATTGCAGATTGACCTTGATCGCATTAAGTGCTGGTGTAACATGCAGGCCAACCGACTCTACTCTGGATGCCCGTGACTTCGCGGACCAACCTTCGGGCAACGTGGACGCACCAGGGGACAGCGCTCTTCCGAAGTAGGGGTTCGAACAACAGTTCCGAAAAGAGAAAAATACAAACAAACATGAGCCGAAGGCGCAGTAAGCCATACACACGACTTACACAAACGAAAGCTAAGACGGCACCGACAACACAGCAGCATGCCCAGTCACACAACTCAAATTCAATTCGTGCGCGCTCGCTGGTTTTGGCTGCGCGTTACACTGGTCAGATGATTGGAGTCTCCCTCTAAACGACAGTAAGTGTGCGCGCATGTCACTCAGAGGAGACTCCGAGAACCTATTCGTGATACATGGTGCGCAAAGTGTGGTAGATATCACGAAAGTATACCTCAAGAAAGGCCTAGGGATCTGACTGTCGTCTGGTTTGCCCGTCTCTTATCACCACCAGCTGGTCGCCAAAAGGGGGTTTTATGACTCTCAGGATGATCCAAAAACCTTCCCCGGATAGACAAGCACGCCTTTCACACGCTTTACGGAGTCTACATTAGACCACTGCTCTGGTATGCCAATCAAGTCGTCTCCACCGGTTTGAAGAAGGACATACTCGCCATTCAACGTGTCCAGCGAGTAGCCACCAAAATGGTCACTGGCTTACGGCATCTCTCCTACGCGTCCCGACTCGAAATTCTCGGTCTTTATCCACTTGAGTTTCGTAGACTCCGCGGCGACTTAATTCTTACACACTTTCTCTTCAGCACAGGACTCGCGCAACGATTCTTCACCCTAGTAAGTGATAACAGTCGAAGAGGTCACGACAAGAAGCTCTATAAGCTTCGACCTCGGACCTTCCTCAGACAACGGTTCTTCTCTTATAAAGTTATCAACTACTGGAACGACCTCCCACTAGAAATTGTTAGCTGTTCTTTTAAGGGCTGTCTCTAGTGTTATTGGATTCTCACCTACTTATTAAACCGTTAGATTAGTAATTTATCCTGTTCTGCTGGATAATTATTTTACCCTGTTCTTGGTACTTTCTGTAACCCACAAAAACGGTGCTACAACTCGTTTTAATGACTGCCTTTCAGGTCAACAGAAAACCGCCAGACGTCGAAACGAACAAACTGACGGGATCCGGGTAGATTGGGCTTCCTGTCTCGAACCCGTGTACGAATCGCTGAAACCGTCGAATAACCGCCTTCTTTGTTTACACCCGTTATTCGCTTGGAGACAATGGGTACGACTTCTGGTAAAGATCCCGTCACTTGATTACCGCTTAGTGGCCTCAAATCATGAGTGGTTTCACCGGCACAGATTCTCTGAATGCGTCTAGTTTCACTTTGGATATATCATCCGACCATTGGTCCACTACATGGCAAAGACGGGTGTCCAACAGTGTACTACTGCCCGTAGGAAGTGGTAAACTGCTAGCGTCTTCTGTGAAGTTTGCCTCTTAGGAGCCATTTGAAGATCACGTCTTTTTTCTTCGTTCCTTATAGGGAACTTTGTCCGTTGCTTTGGACCTACTTCACTCATTATTTTGCGTACTGTTGGTATGTCTTATCACACACGCCAGTAGCTATGGAGAAACATACTAAGGTGTTCTATTACCTTCTAACGGTTCTCTCCGCTCACTTCAACCGCAACATTCGTGACCCTTTTCTGAGCCACCTATAACATTCGCACTGATTTGATTCCACAAGAAAAACCCATCTGGAAGCGCACTTCACTATATGATCAAGATAAGTCTGTAAAGCCTTTCGCTTGTCTGCTGAGTTTGACGTGCCGGATTCTGAGGTCACCAGCGGACACTAAACCCGGTGATCAAATGAACCAAGGGAAGTAGACAGTAAATGCCAAAAACAGCAGCGGGTCTGGGATTTGTCCCCGTTTGACACACCTCCCGCCACCCCAACCGTGTAGCTGCGATTACTGGAGAGGCCGAGTACCCGGCTGTCCTGAGCGAGTTTCTCGCAAATGCTTAGGGAAATATGCCATTATTATTATTAATATTATTATTTCAAGCTGGAGCCGGTAGTTCAGAATGCTTAAAACTTGCCATGGGGCCTTCTGTGTGGGAAGTCGTCGAAAGCTCCATCAAATTCTACAAATATAACGTCTTTTGTCTTAGCATCAGACTTAGTCATGGCCCACTGCTCACTGGATAGGAGTAGGTTGATCAGACAGAAGCGGCCATGACGAAACCTGCGATAGCTAGAATGTAGTAGCCTGTTTGACTGAAATTAAACCTTTAGCCTCGTGTTCAGTGGGCTTTCATTGACCTTCCCAACCCAAAGGGCGAGGCACTCTGGTGACTGACAACAGGCAGCTTCCCTCTTGAACCCCAGGCAGATGAGCGCTATTTACACCATGTTGGAATTCTGTTGAAATAGCTGCTTGAGTGAGCGCTTGATGATTGTTGTGTCAATAGAACATTGGTGGCCACGTTTCCTTCTCAATGATTCGTCTCCTTACGTTGGAATTTCTTCTACCGATTACGAGCCTTTCTTACAATCTGACACTACCACTCAAGTTACGCGCGTGACAAACCATTTCGCCCGTAAATGTTGATCCTGATGTACTATTAGATCCTGGTGTCGTTTGTTTGTAGGAACTTGGTTCCGCGTAGTTCTTCCTTACTTTCCCTTGCCGGACCTTTGTTTATATGTACCCTGGTCTCATTTTCGCTGGACCGCTCTGCCATTACGTGACTGTTGCATTTGATTATATTTACGGGAACCGTTAGTCTCAGAACTTGTATATTTGGTGGATTCAATATCGAGGTTTGTTGTTGTCTTCCACTGGTCGGTTTATCATATTGTTCTTGAACATTAGCACCATATTAATAAGAAACTCGCCAATACAACCGTTTTCCTTTTCTATATCCGAATCGGTTGCTCGATGGGCTCAGAAGTTATAGACGTTCGTTACTTACAGACGCGACTATCGTGGATCCAGCATATCGATAGTCGTTGCAAGAAGACTAAGCGTTGCTCGAACAACCACTAGACGTCCAAGATCAACAATTCGACCTTGTTACGGAGAAGAGTTGAACATTCGAGCTAGCGGTACTGCAAGTACGCCCGCAAGTTTGTTCAGTATTTGTGGACGCAAACCAACTGGGTCGAACGGCTTCTGAAATTCGAAATTCTTCAACTGTTCCGCAAAGTCCTGTTCACTGATCTTCTTCGTATTGAGCATCGGAGCCTCCAAAGCGCACGGGTAATTCGGAAATGAATCAATAGGAACACGGTAGCATAATGAACTGTCAGAGCCCCGCTTTTGCTTCTGCAGATTCTGCTCATGCGACCTCGCCGACAAGTGTGAATAGTCTCGTTCTTGTTGTCGTCCGTCTTCAGACGTAAGTCCATAACCTATTGATGGTAGTCACTGACTTTTTGTGAGGCGACCCACGCACAATCAGTGTTTTGCAGACTTAAATCTGGCATACTCATTACAAATATTCTGCAGTTTTTTCGTCTGCACCCAGTTGCCCGACCTAGTTTCTGTGCTCGATTTTGTTGCGGGAGAATCGCAGCTTTAGCAATGAGGCCGGTAAAGCCAATTTGTAGAATTCTCGAACCCGGTTGCACGTGATACTTCATTCTCCTTCACTGACTGTCAACGACTGGATCGTTTTCATCTGTCCAGCCAATAAAGTTTGCTTCTTCTTGCATCTTAGCGAACACTATTTGTCAGATATTTCCACCAACTTTCAATGCTACTTTCCCAGCATTTGATTGACTCTAATGCATCGTAAGGGCTCCATGGTGGCTATTTCTCAAAAGTGGAAAGTGATCCAGACGTCCAGTGTTAAGACAAAGAGTGTCAGATTACACGACTTGCGGCGGCTGCCAGGAAGTGCTCATTTTGTGCACTCGAGGACTTCATTGATCCCACCGTACTGCAACAATTGCAGAGGGCAAAGACTTGCTCTGCTTTTGGGAGAGCCATCCTAGGACACCGAGCGGCCGGTAAAATCGTGAGAGTCGCTAACCGATGTGTTAACGATATAACTGTCGTAAAGTGAACATCAAATCCAGCATATGTGCTCGTCACGAGGATATCTGTAAAGTGTACAGAGGTGTAAGTGCGAACATAAGACAGATAAAACTTCCAACGCGCTCTCCGTAATCACCCGTGGACTACACACAGCCTTGAAGTTTCCCAGCAATCTGTGGCGCGCTACAGCTGTCCATAATGAAATACTGATCATTAACCTTGTAACTCTGAAGCTCCTGCAGCTATGCGGTTCGTTGCGATCAGGGGGTCTTTCAAGTAGTACACATCATCTGATGACGGCCGGTGGATAGTGCACATCTTCGGCAGGGGCCCTCATTGCGACCTTCCTGCTGGCAGTCCCCACAATGACTGCGGCCATTTTATCCCCTTGTATATACGTGAGAACCCCACCCTTACTCCGTACATACAAGACTTAACCGAACGGATGAGACTCCATTTAGGAATAATCAGTTCGGTACCAGATACCGGGCCTTTTGGCCACGTTTCAGTGGGTGTTATTAGCGTGAAGTGATACCAGTAATCCCAAAGTTTCAGCTTTTTCAGGTTGTACAACACAATTCGAACATTTTTGGACTTTATCAGTTTGAGCAACCTGCCTACCACCTTACCTGCAAGATCAACACGTGTTGGTATTGCACTATGGTCAGTCACCCTGTACAGAAATTAGTACAGCTCAAAATAGTTTCAGCCTCCTGCAAATTACCCGAAATCCTGAATGGTCAAGCCTTGTTCACTGGTAAATTTACGTCCTGGCAATCCCTCTTGAACCTTCCTCAAACGCTCCCTATCCCCTGAGAAGAAAACAAGTGAAATACGAACCCTGTTCTCGCAACCTGTGTGCGCAATGGAGAGTTGTCGCGGCCACTTCCGCAGACCCAAGCGCTGCGTTCGGCGAATAAGATCGAGCTTTGGAAGATTTTAGGAGTAGACCTACTCCTCCTAGGGACTTCAGAGATACATTGGCCACAAATTCCGCCCAAAACTTATTCAACAAACCCCCCAAAAACGGACTAGTGTTTGAAGATTACATGGTTTGACCACTGCTGTGGTTTATCGCCATCCGACCCAGAAACATCAACCACAACCCAGCTCCCCCATTGTGGTAAATTGTGCACTGAAGCCGTCGGTGACGATTTGGCCGTCGCTTCCTCCGCCGGGCTAACGCGATTAGAAATGGGCGAAAGGCTGGAATCAGATATCGGAAGCAATTCTTGATTCCTTTTATCATGGCTGAGAACTAACTATCGTCCGCTTCTGGAGTTACCTCTTACGCGACGTCTTCACCACCTTTGCTACAGCAAAAATATACGTGTGTTAACTTAGTAGTCTCATGGAGAGCGGGGTTTCCTGTGTCCGTTTTACTTATCGGGAGCGTCTTCTCCACTTGGTCACTACATGAACTAGAAGACACGTAACACCTACATTGCTTCCGTACAGCGCATGTTGCAGACTGGTCACCCTGCAAACCACTAGACGATAATGGAAACAACTCTTTTATCTAGACAGAACTCATTATGAGTCGGCTGTGTAGCTCCTCTGCTACTCAACCGCAGGTGTTGCGGAATCACCCGTAACAAATATCATGCTGTAGGGCTCGAATGACTTTGCTTATGTGTTCTCACACTGGATACGGAGCGTGGGCTCATCCAAAGGATCGCGAATCATTTCCCGAGCAGCCTGGGGAAAATAATCTACCACTCCACGGAGCGCACTATCTACAGGATGTGACAGGGGGATACAAAATGACTTGGCTTCCCGAACTCATTTTTTATCATCAAAACTTGGGAAATCTACGTCAAGAGAAAAATCAGACTACGCGCCACAGCGAATTTCAGTAGACTGGTTAGTTATCTGAGGCAATAAAGCAAACTCATTGGATAACGCAGAAATTGTGGCTGCCCGATTTGTAAGGAATTTATACACTTGCAGCTGTAGATATACTTCATACCTGTCTATTAATATTTGACCAACCCGTGTAGGGTCAAGCGGACGAAAGCCGGCCGGTTACGAATAACGCAAAGAGTAAACAAGTAGTATATTACTCACACACGAAGTCGACGTGAGAGCGAGTGAAAAAGACGAAGCATCCTTACAGCGGAATGACAAAAAGCACGCAGCAGAGCCATACTTTCGAATGCGCGGGTTACTTGCCGGTAAACATTCTCGTTCGAACAAACGTTCAAGCGTACACAAAAGTTGGTAACAAAATAAATAAAAATGGCAGTCAGCTTTCACACAGTTAGCAATAAACAAATAGGGTTGCTACACCAGGGAATTTACCAGCTGCAGATAAATTCGGACAAATGTGGCGTGCTGTAACGTAGGTCAAGTGGACTTATAGCACGCAGAACTTCACTTAGTCAAAGGCCAACCGTGTGCTGAATCTTATTAATAGATATCCACTGGTGGTGCCCAAATTCAGAGGTTTTCCGGTAAATAACCGAATGAAGTCAAAGTTTTTTCTTTAAACGGTGTCTTGATAACACAAAATGCGATACACATTTTATATTTACTTTTATTAGGTTCGTTGAATTTATTAATCAACTATTGTTACCGCGGTCATGAACCGCACAAAACCAACCACGTGCATCTTTGCACCTAATATTGCCAGATGACTGGGTTAACTACCTGAGATAGTAGCTTGTTGGTCATTGAAAAAATATTGGATTACTGTGACACGTTACACACCTTGAAAGTGATCTCATTTTGGCCGCCTGTGTAGGTAATCTTCATGGTCACTTTTGCACCAATAGCCTACCTCATGCAAGGCTGAGAAGACAGCCTTGCAGACGGAGTAGACAATGATAGCAAGTGGTCTACCCAACCAAGTGCGCAAGTTCTTGCTCACACAATTACAACTACCTTTCTGAGTTTTTTATTCGTTGGTTTGTTTCGAATTTCTCAGAGCCATTTACGTCATTCAAGTGCACAACATGTGTACGACTAACACGCCTATGCCGGCATTCAACATCCACGGCATAAAAATGTATACATTGTTGTAGACTCTTTTTCCAGGGAGCCACGTTCTTTTGTAATTCAAACTCTCTGAACATTCCGTGAAGAAACTGTAGTGTGTTGGAAAAATAAGAGGATATGGTGGGTTTAGACGAAAATAACGATGCTGCCAGAGATGCCGTGGACTGACTAGTAAGTGGTTGTCACAGAATTTTTGAAAGACTAGGTTGCCAGACAGTGGTCAAAAGACGGAGAAGGATTATTGGTGAAAACTCCGGCACAGAGCCGATTTATAATACCGGTTCAGATAAACGTACCGGTAGATGTGGTGACAGAGATATGACGGCGAGCTATCAGAATACCACGGGACAAGAAGGAACTAGACTTCGGAGAACACCGGGAAAGAGACTGTCTTGAAAGTCCAGCTACTGAAAATCTTAGCAGGACAGAAGAACCATCGCTTTACACAAGGAACGACGGTTGGTGATGACGACACACACCGGTAAACGGTTTTTTAAACGTTCGGCGGATGACTGCGGCAGCATCTTCCTGGAGGACGTGCCACCAACCAATAAAATTTTAAGGTGCGTAATTTCAAAACACATCCTTCTGGCTACCCGTTTGTATACTCTTAGTTACGTCAAGCAGATGAACGTCCAGCAAAAACTCTCCCTGTTTGCAAAATGACCGTCAAGCAAACTTAGCAGCATAGTGGGGGAATCCCCACCTGTTTTGCTTGTTACCGGTGCGGCTGTTTTTGCTGAACCAGTTGGGAATGCCCAGTGATCTTGCATGAGTTTGCTAAATTGAACGGTCATATAAATTAATCGGGTTGACGTACCGTTCTACATCCAAGCAAGACTAAGAATGGAACAACACGGCGCAATGTCCCCAGGCAGCACTCCCATACTGTACATGTAAAATGGAAGCTCTAGCAACCGTTAAAAGTAACAACCCCGGATATTTCTGGTAGACGTGTGCACGATTTCTCTATTGGGCATGTTGTTCCATAAAGCCTTGATATTAATCTGTCCACGGTTGACTAGAATAAAAAAACAGGACAGTTAATCAGTGAACCTTGCGACGTCATGTCATCTTCAAGTTATTCCATCGGATGCGTGTGGTAGACCATTTCCGCCTCACCTTACTATCTATGATATTTGAATAAAAACGTGCACCAGCTGTTTCACGAAGTAAGTACGACTGATGGAAAATGTAGGATGACATACCGAGAAGCCTAAAGGAAGGATCTAAGAATTTCCTTGTACTCACGTCGTTTGCGAATTTTTCAAAACGCCGTTCCAGCTCGAACATTCAGTTGCATTCCAATTCTTAACATCCGTCATACTACGGCATTCACCGGGGAATGGGAAGACAAGATTCTGAAGGATTTAAAAATGCGTTCGTTTTAACGGTTCAGCGTTTGTGACCCCACACGAACGGTATTGGAAATCGGTTACAGTGTCCACTTTTTGTATTGTGGTGGAAAAGAGGAAAGGCGCTTGACCCACGTCCATTCGCAGTTTAAAACGGCTTTCCAGGCGGGCGATTAACATTTAGTCTCGACAGGCACCCAATTAAAAGAATTCAGTGGAGTGTGGAAACAAACCGTATATTTTAAACAATTTTTTGAAGTATAATGAGTAGTCAGTTCTAAAACCAACCTCGACAATCAAGAAAAAATAAAAGGAAATGCAGGGTGATTTCAGCCCATTCGTTGGCGCTCAAAACAATCTGGGTTAATGTAACGCGCAACCGAAACCAGTGAGCGCGCACGAAGTGAATTTGAGTTGTGTAACGCGGCGTGCTGTTGACGCCATTTTGGTTTTCGTTTGTGTAAGTCGTGTGCATGTCTTACTGGGCCTTTGGCTCACGGTTGTTTCTGTTACCTCCTTTTACAGGAATATCGTTGGAACCCCGTACTTCTGAGGAACGCTGTCCCCTGGTGTCTCCACGTTGCACAAAGTGAGTTTACGAGTGTATCGGGTACTCGAAGCCAGAACGTCCGGCTTGCCTGTTACAGTTGTGTGACGGAGCGTGCTGCTGTGTTGTCGGTGCCGTTTCAGCTTACGTTTGTGTAAGTCGTGTGCATGGCTTGCTGGGCCTTAGACTCATGTTTGTTCGTATTGTTTCTCCTTTCGAAACTGTTGTTCGAACCCCCACTTTGGAAGAGCGCTGTCCCCTTGTGCGTCCACGTTGCCCGAAGGTTGGTCCGCGAAGTAACGGGCATCCAGACTAGAGTCGACTGGTCTGCATGTTACACTGAAGAGGCGAAGAAACTTTCAGCGCATAAGCAACACTCGAAAAGATACAGATCAAACGAACATGAAGAACGGAATTATAGAGATGTTAGGGAACGAGCGAGTATTCACCGTGTGCAATTAGTTGGACAACTGAAAAAAGTCATTTATTTCGTATCAGGCCTCCTATAGCAGACTACGCAAAAGCATGCGTATGGGACAGACAAGTGTCAGCAGTGCGGAGTCAGAACACGTGACTTGAGAGCGTGCACTGGATTCCTGTCACTCAGTAGGCGACCAAAATGAATGTGGCTGGTTGACCGTGAGTATGACCAGTCTGGCAATCAACTGATCAAAAAGCAGGAACCTGTTGGTTCAATTTAACTAGACCGCTAACGGCTGGTAATAAAAATTAGCAGGCGATAGTATAAAAGTACACCGACCATCTGCAGCAGTAGAAATGCTTCGGCAGCCACAATCGAGAAAACGCGGTTGCAGCCGTGATCCTCGGAGGAGCCATAAGATCGCTGGTCACTGCAACACGACAGACAGCACCTAAACGTACCGAGTGCATGCAATCCGTGGGGGTAATTAGAAATCATATATTTGGTAATTATATGAATGGAGACAAGTACGTAAAGCGTTCAATGCGAAACAACGCGTTCCTCCCGTCTGAACTACTCACTTTCTTACCGGACTGAAATTTTTTCTTTTATCTAGCATGCAACCGCATCTGGTTTCCAGAATTTTGCGTTAAGATCGAACAGTGACTACGTGTTCTACAGAACGCCGAATATATCAGTGTGGTTGTAAAGTGGCCCCTCCGAAAGCCAGTAAACCGTTCTAAAATATGACGCGCTCGGATTCTATCTTGGACCAGTTTCACATTTCTTTCAGATAAACTGCTTCCCGAGAGTATCTACATTTGTGATATATTGGAACGCCTAAATATGCTTGTTAACTCAAAGAAGCACACGTAGGACGACGGTTCGACAACAATGATCTCGAAACTTCGTCTTTCAAGTTACGAGAGAAGGCGTTTAGAAACGTGCGCCTGCCATCTTTCGAGGTTTACATGGAGCCGAAACAAGTATAAGGATGCCACAAATATCGTATCCCCGCTAGCAAGCATCAGCATCGTCGTCATAATCAGCAATGTTAATTCTATAGACGAGGATAGTCATGCGTACTAGTAGCCTAGACTTACTCACGATCAGGATTATATATTGTAGTGAGATCACCTTCGACGTCCCCAAAATTCTAAAATCCCCGCGACGTGAGATTTGCCTTGCCAGTACCACCGCGCCTGTTCACATTACCTTGTACATGTAAACTTACTACGAACTACTAGCATCAAAGTTAGTGGGCCGGCATAAGTATCGCAGTTATGATCTCAGCTGTGTAATGAATTCGCACTATCTCTACTTCTGCAGGTTACATTCACTAGGATGACAATGTTAAGCTATTACCTTTAGGAACGCCGCTTAACCAATCTAACGGTTGTTTGAATTTTGAAGGTCTACTGGAATTTTCCGTCGACGCACTCTCCCACTCTGGCGGCTGCTGTGCGGTTGTGCTCAAGGTGCTCTCACGTTCAGCTCCCTAACACCCCTTAATTGTTACGTTGAATTCTGTTGTGAACGGTGAGTAACTCAATAAATAAAGTTTGTTTGCAGATTCATCGTTTTCTCCCTGCGACTTCCGAATCACGGTAGCATAAGGTTGGGGAAACTCTGGGCGTACGAGTTCAGGATCTAGCACTACAATTTGGTGAGCCCGTTCTATAAGCTTTTTTCAAATGCTACTTTCTATTATTTATTGAACCCTTTGTATACGCTAGATTCAGTTATTTCTCACGTATTTGCATACGTATATTCATTCATACATAGCACTAAATTTCGTGCCCTGGTTCCACTAGTTTCTAAGCATTTGTATTTTTTAGGAATCCTGTGTATATATTTGAATGATGCAGTCAGATACCTCAGACCGCAAACTGGAGCTCGCCGAGATAGATGCGAATGAAAAAACATCTCAAGCTTTCGTGTCCCCGATTATGTCCCGGACGACCCAGAGTACTGGCTGGCGCAGCTTTAGCTGCAATTCCAGTTAGCACGCATCACTAGCCAGACTGCCAAGTTCACATACTTGGCTACCGCGTTGCCAATGTCGGTCGCACCCTATGTCCGAGATTAAATGATTAGACCACCCGAGAGCAACCCTTACGACGCATTGAAGAACGCATTCTTAGAACGTGCTGTCGTATCGGAAGAGAAGCGTCTTAAGCAGGTCCTTAGCGAGCTGCAGCTAAGAGATCTTACTCCATCTCAACTGCTTCGACAGTCAAAACAGGTGGGACAAAATCACAGGATTGACGCCAAACTCATGCGTTACTTTTGGATGCAGAGGTTGCCCGACTTTGTACAGACAATTATTTCTCCATTCATGTCAACGAGTTCTTTGGATGACTTGGCAAAATCGGCCGGCTCAGTCATCCACCACCCTCCCAGCAAAATGCACCAGGTCGATGCACACACAGAAAGCACACCCCCCGAATTGATAGCAAAAGTGGAAGAACTTTGTCGAGAAATTCAAACTCTTAAAGCTTCTCGTTGTCGCCTCGCTTCCAGAGGACGTAGCCGTTCTAGGTCGCGTTCAAGAACGGGGTACCACCACATGTTTGGGACCAAGGCACGGAAATTCGTTAAGCCGTGCACCTTCTCAACCGCCTCGGAAAACGGAAGTGTCAGAAAGTAATGGCGACAACTGCTGCCGGTAGTCCTACCCCTGGTCGCCTATTTTTTATACACGATGGGAGTTCTAGGTTGCGTTGATGTTTTTAGGGGACACCTCACGAAATGTTACAGACAGCAATCAGTGACGTAGTTCACTTCGAACCGTCTCTAACAATACTCAAGATCCTTGGATAAGCGCATTGGGCGCTCAGAAAAACCGTGCTATGGATTTTGTGATGTAACCCTATGTCCTAAGAACCGGTCAGGACCATGTGGAATAATCCTACGCCGGCACACACTGAGTGGTGAACGGTTTATTGTGACGTTTCAAATCCACACTAGGATCCGTTATCAAACATATTTATATATAAACATTGATGTCGGATCTGATTCCACAAGCACAATGATAAACAAACCAATAGGACAAGGTTTACAAAGGAGTCTGACCTGTCGAACCAGGAAAACTTGACGGTTTTATGGATTTCCACGGTAATCCGTTTTGACTACGCTGTATTTTGCACGTATGTTAACCCATCAACTAGTTAAATGAGCACAAAGGTGTTTTTAATCAAAAGGTAAATAAATCCCATATATACACGACAGATAGATGGTAACACACCGAACATAGACAAACATCAAAACTGAATAACAAAATGTTAGAACTTATCAAAATCCAGAGATGTCAGTGGAGATGACTTGGATTGCTATGGGTCCCTGTCACATCAGGAGTACCACGAAGGAATATGGCTGTTTGTGTAGGTTTCTCTGCCTGTCAAAATATAGGGAAGAAAGTCCACAAACGGTCGAACCGCACTGAGGTATCAGATGTGGTATGCAGTACGATTAGTAATGTGGGCATACGTAAGACGACGTTAACAGTTGGACTTTCGAACATGTGCCACCGGTGTGTCGGGTTCAGTGGACGTTTACACTATCAAAAGTGGCGCCGATCCATTTGACGGTGCAATGTTCCGCAAACACCAGAGTGCGCGTGTTAATGAGTTACGTTCTGTTCGTCCGTTTGACTGGCAGATGCTTTTTGGTAAACCAGCCATTTAGTTTGCTTGAAACAACCAAGCGATCACACTCATAATTTGAAACAGTGTTTGTACATCCGTTGGCGGATATGCAGTCCGGAAGCTCTGGTTACTCAGTTTCTTGATTATCCTAGTCCGTTACCCTGTTCGTCACTTGTAAATAGCCCGATGATCAAACAAACAAGACAAGTCCGCTTCGTTACTTGGTGTCTTCACGGCTTCCAGAGGTGGTTTTCAACATGTTAAACAATAATCCCACCCTCTCAGAAAGCAGTTCGGTTCTGAAGAATTATACATGTTGTCTGTCTTCTCTAGATACTGATTGTCACTGTCTGTCCAAAGTACAGTAGAATCAAATAAATTTCTCTTTAACAAATATGCTTTGGAAATATGCCGCTCGTTTTCTCCTAACTGTGGGCGTGTTGGAGGACGTTATTTTACGAACAATTAGTGAAATAGGAGAAAACTGAATAAGCTTATACTCTATAGCGCACAGCAAGAGGATGTTCAGTGCACGGCGCCTTAATTCTTTTTTCCCAAATACGAATTCATCAGACGTGTAGTAAAAACATACCGTTGAGAATAGGGATCGAATATTCACTGGGCAAAGTGTATTGGTGGTCTCTTATAGCGCTATTAACTGCACCGACACACACTTTAGCTGAGAGGTTTAGAGATCGACCGTCAAAGAACGAGTAAACCGGATGTGTGTTTGGTTCGAGTTCACTCCAGACAGTCACGTGGCATGCGGGAAAACAATAAGACAGAACACATCATGTGAGCTTTTTGATAGCCTAGGTATAATACGCAACTATGGGTCTTGGAATTATTTTACACGTCATACCGCAGACAGGCCAGTGAAATCTCCAGGTCACTACAGACTGAATATTTTCCTCAATTAATGCCGTAAACAACATATCACCAACATCAGCACGATTCCACCAGACCCCACATGTGGACCGCCCAGAACAGTACGCGTGTAACTGATTAGCTCGAAGGAATGAGCTATGGCTGCTCGACCACATCGGCTGTTGCTTTATCTACAACGACTCAGTGCATGATTATTCGCCAACAGTATTGCCTACACAGATTATATATATATAGTATGGCGCAGTCGAAAATAGCAGCCGCGCACGGATTGAATTTGAAATGTGTAACACAGCCGGCTGCCGTGTAATTACCACCAGTTTGGCTTTCGTTTGCATAGTTGATATGCATGGCTTACTGAGCCTTTGGCTCATGCTGCTTAACGTTGTTTCCTTTTACAAGGCTGATGGATCCATCATTTTCGGAGAAACACTGTCCACGGGGTTTTCCAGGTTGTCCGGATTCGATCCATAGGTATAACGAATGATCAAGTTAAAAGGTAACCAGCTTGTATGTTACCATATGTACATATATATGTATATACTTTCTGGACTTTTATGCCACCTAGATTGGATAGGCTTACGTGTTGTCTTGATCCGGGAGCTGTGCTGACTAGAACTTTGGTTCTTGTAGGTTCAACCATGTCAAGTTGACCAAAGGAGAGCGGCCAAACAAGAGGCAGCTACGCGCTTTGCGCATGGTTTGTTGTCTTTTAGCTTGGCTTGATGTTTGCACTTGTGTGTAAGTTGTTCGTTCCCGCATTGGCACTATGGGTGGTCCTATGTGAATGTGTCGAAATTTCAGCTGTGTGGCTCTGGAGCATGTACGCGGCTATTGCGATTTGTTTGTTGGTAGTGGTTGATGTTGTTGCGTTTGTTTGTATATCCCCCTGCCTTGTGGTACACGCGCCTGAAGCAGAGGCTTTGAGGGAGGGCCCTAATCGCTCTGCTGTCTAAGTCTGGGCGTTCTGGTAGTATTTGAAGCTCACATCAACTACGCCAGTGCAAGATAAATCAACCAACCAGTTGCGTCGGACCTGGTTGCCCTATCACTTGTTTGCGGCACTGTGGATAGGCGAAAATATGCCACTACCAGACACACCCCCATACTTCCCCTCACACAGCTACCGGGCTTACTCCTTCGGCTTTACACTGGATATGTGGTGTGTTGATGGAATCGCGATTGGCGCAGCGCAAGCCACTTGCGGTGATCGTTAAGCACGAGCGTCGTTTGGCTTCAGTCACTGTGACAGGCTAGTCCATTTGGATGCCGACAACCATGGGTTACTCGCTGCTTTGCGATACACTCGTTCGAAACAAAGGCTTTGAGTGGTAGCCCTCATCGCTCTGCTGTTCAAATCCTGGCGTGCTGACAGTATCCCTAGCCCACGTAAACCATGATGCCATAAACTAAACCGAATATCATACAGCATCGACCGTCACGTAGGATAAACCTGGTCGCCCTATCCGTTGAACATGGTAGGGTGGATAGGCGAAAATATTCTACAGCCAGACACTCACCCTCATACTGCCCCACCATCATGAGTCCTTGAGCACATAACGCTCAGTCAGGTCCCAGTGACCAGTATACCAACTTGAGACAGGCCCGGTAATACAAGACGCTTTCCATTGGGACGTGGAATGTGCGCACGCTGCTAAATTGATACAACGGTCTGAAGGCCGAACCGCAGTGATCGCCAGCAAACTGAGCCGGTATGGAATCGGCGTAGAAGCCTTGAGGGAGACACGACTTGCAGACCATGGTAAGCTCCGAGAGGCAGGTGGTGGCTACACCTACTACTAGATAGGTTACCTGGCAGACGATGCTCGAGAGCATGGTGTCTGTCTCGCAATCACTCATCGCACCACTAAGTTAATGTCAGACGAAGTGCACGGCATCAGCCGTCCAATACTATTCATGCGCCTGCGACTCGGTCGAGGTAGGTGTACCACATGTCTTAGTGGTTATGGCCAAACTATGTCACACTGACAGTACAGAGAACCATTACTACGGTCAGTTGCCTAACATTACCCGGTCGGCGCCAGATGTTTGTTATGAGTGGCTTAAACGCTCGAGATAGGCACGAATCCGTAGCCCAGCCAGGAGTCCTCGGAACATACGGTATTGGTTCAGTCAACGAGGACGGTGATCGTCTGCCACACTTGGGTGTTACTCACGAGTTGGCTGTCACGAACACCCGATTCCAGCTGCAGGCGAGCAACGTCACGACGTGCACCCATTCAAGAAGTGGTCACCACCATTTGCTTGACTACGTGATTGTGCGGCAGCGAGACATTCGTGAAGTGCGCATCACGCGGGTGACGCACGCGGGTTGTGTGTAGTATAGATCACAGACGGTTCAGGATCAAATTGTTTATCCACTTATGCACGCCTTATTATTGCAGGTCACACGGAAAATGGCCGAAATTGGGTGTCAGATAATTGGAGAACTGCGAGACAAAGACTACTTTCAACGTGCAGTTGCCGTCCGTATCCCCTACTCCCGAGGGTATGCGGCAGCAGTGCGAAGAACACATCACGGCAGCAGCCGCCGAGACGATCGGTGTAGAGCGCAAGAAACGCCAGGGGTTGGTTCGGCGACAACAACGTGGTTACCTCCAGCTTAGTTCAAGAAAATAATTCCGCGTTTACCATGTCCAAAATGGACGCGGCCATTCCGGAGTATCCGCCGTCAACTGGACGAACGTGTTCGGGGAATCAGGGACAACTGATGGATAAAGCAATGTGAGCCGATGTAGATCCACGCCGATTGCCACCAACACAGTGAGTTCTACGTTTCATCCAATGAAATTTTCGGTGCACCCGTCCAGTCCACCACAGCACTTATTGACGTGGACTCCGGCACTTCGTGCACTCAGCCGCAGAACGTCATGAAAATCTGACACAAACAATTTGGCACTCTACTAAATTGTCCTGCTAGCATTGATTTGGAGAGCGTGGAGAGCCTGCCACAACAAGCCTTAGAAACTCTACCAACACTCGCCCTCGATTTGGTAGGGTTCCAGAGAATTATCGTGCAAGTGCGAAAAGCAGAATCCCGCTACTCAAGTGGCAATTTGTCGACAGAGTTTCCCATAGACCGTGAGTTACAAGTTCCGGTGGCAGAGCCCAGTGATGCTTTCGGATGTCTTGAAAGAGGTGTCTGTGTGTACCATTCAATCGTGTTGCCCATATTACTGCAGAGCAGTGAAGGTGGGACATTGTCCCAGAGGAACGTGCGCTATCTGGGCCCTATCCATTTGCAGTGTCTAAGCCGCATCTTGCGTATTCCGTGGCTGGACATGGCTCCGAACACTGACGGAATGCGGCGAGTGGACGCAAATAGGATTGAAGCCATGCTGATGCGCGAGCAGCTTCGTTGGTCAGGACACGTCCCAAGGATAATCGATCAGCGTATTCCAGAGCAGCTTTTGTGTGGGCAGTTGAAGTCAGGCAGGTGAAATGCTGGTGACCAAAATTCTTGGATACCAGCGTGTTAACCAGACAAGTCTTTCGAGTTGTAACAATCATTTTGGATATTGGAGTGATTTGGCATTGAACCGGATTGTCTGTATGAATACGCCCCAGATGGGCGTCCGAAAGTTCAGTGCGCAATCAACACGCAACCGTGAACTGAATGGCGCGGTGTACAGGGGAACCATTGTTGCCATATGTTGTGCTGACATGACTGAATGGCGCTGTTCGCCTCGGATTGATAGGTCACCAACCTACTCATAGCATACTGTCGGTGAATTGTTGGCGAGTGTGTTATGCTCAAGTGGGTTGTGCTGGTTACAACGATTTTTTTCTTCCTCGCCCCAACCAGCTACTTCCGTTGCATGGCAACTCACCATGTCCTCTTGTCAGGAACCTTGGTCTCTGTGGCCCATCTTCCTATCTTCCTTCTAACTTTCTTTTCCTTGAACCCTACAAGCTTCTGCTGTTCCTTTCCTTCAGTTTTGATTTTGTTGTATGGTGATTGCTTTGTCTGTTTTTCGGTTCAGCTCTCAGTTTCCTTTTTCCTTTTGATCCGTTCAGTATTATATACTCATATGTTATGGACGACTTTTTAGATGTTTCCAGCATTTTTCTTCCCGGTTCAAACCATTTCACTGGAATCTGTTTATTTTCCGAGAGATAAGGGTTTCAGTTTCGTGATAACCACTCCATTGTCTGATCAGCATCGGCCAGCTGGAGACAACGACTTTACTGGCACGTCTCGTGGTCTTGTTCCTACGGATGTGATGTGTGAGTGGAGCCGCACTTGGCTCAGCGCAAGACATCTGTGGTGAATGTTATGGGCACGCGTCCTTTAACACATTACAAGCTAAACCGAAACAGATGCTGCCAATAAAGCGTATGTGTAACTTAGGGGTGAGTTTATTCAATCTGATTTGAAAAGTCAGCACTCGTAAATTTGCTGTTCTGTTGGTAACGGTAGAAAAACAGTTAACGCTACGTAAAAACGGATGCGTCTTAACCCCACACCTACTGAACAATACCTATAAACATGATCATACACATCTATTTAACAGTAAAACAGCTCTAACATATACAATGTGCCAAAATATTTTACTTGAGTTACATGAAACGTTCGTTGCCCTGTAACACGCTGTTTTGAACTGTTTCGCAAGCTGAAAGACATAATGTTGCCGCGACCAACTTTTTTATCTTTCCGTTGTTTTCGTTTCCCGTGGCCTGGACTGAGACCAAAAGCTTTAACTAGTCTCCACACTAATAATACTGTAGAAAATCAAAGGAGACCTGCCTAAAAGACCGAACACTTCTACTTGAAGTTAGTCTCGCCCGTTTAACTAAAAGTCATTCACAAACCACTCCTAACCAACAAAAGCATATGAGCGAAGTTTTGTTCGAAAAACACATAATCCGCTCTGTGCAAATTACTACGTACCTGAATTGATGTGGGTCGATTTTAGGTCCAAGCCTCTTGTTACAACTAGACAGGTAAACATGAGTACACAAAGTGCATGTAGAAGAATACAGGTTATCAGTAGGTATATTACAAAACTTACACTTCCATTAGTCACTGCGTATTCATTCATAGTGTTTTGGATGCATCGGAACGTTGACTCTAACGATTGCTGACCACATAAGTGTCAAAATGTGAGAACCGTTGAGGAAATTGTCGAAACAACGATTTAATTTCTCCGTTAGGTTTTTGTTGGTCTGGCGTTGAACAATTACACATTGCGAAAGTATAGAGTATACAAACGAGAGTTTCCACAGTGAGCTTGTAGGGGACCAGTCTTCTACAAATATACGAACACAATCAGCTCAAATTTCAGTAATCGAATGGCTGACTATGGATAATCTTGACCCAGACGAAGCAAGAGTATGAAGTAGACGAGACGCACGCACGAGAACTGCACTGTTAATTCTAATCAGTTCAGGCGAATGGTGTTCATTTCGTACAAACACAAGTGATGTAGGCTGTACATAAAAATAAAGCAAACTATGAAAATATGTATAGCACCCTACAAGCTTCACGAATTGTGGAAAAACTCGTTCATAAGTCGAGAGAATTAAAAAATTGCTGTCTTCAAGTTAACTTTTTGCCAATTGCCCTGATCTTTTGCTGTCCGACAGTGGCTCTCGGAATGTGATTTCACTCACATGCAAATTATTCTGTTCAGTCAGTGGAAGCCGTAAGGGACGTTTATGTTCATGTGACAGCAGATGATGTGCAATTAGAAAGTGTCACCTGGATCACTGAACGGAGAAGCTCAAGGTCCCCTGTAAGGTCTGATAGACAAGATAACCCTAATCATGCGGTTATTATGTTTGCTCTGCTCCGGCTAAACCCGTTTTCATCCAACACAGTAATCAGTCAGGTATATCTCCGAAAATCATAATTAGCCCGCCCAAGACTCACAAATCCGACGTGCCTTCGGTGAAATAAAATTACTGATTCTAAACCGCCATCAGAAGCATTCACACCTACATTCTGCACAAAGAGGAGTCAGTTTGCGAACAAACAGGATAATTGAGTGGAATGCGTTACTCCCATTACTTCGCCCCGCCCAGTTCCGTCAGTTCTCACATATGTGAGCGTGTTATATTAGTCCGTTATCACGTAGCTAAAATTCATACGATGCAAATGTCTTGTGTCGACCCAGACCAAACGGCTTTCGTACGCCAAATATATCGTTTTTCAAGACGAACCAGGATCTCAGAAAACAGTGCATCTCAACCTGGACAACATTTCTTGAGTGAGCTACCCACGACGACCTCGATAACGCGACAATTTGTTGTCATCATGATGAGGTGGTCACCTAAGACATGGTGACAGGAATCGGAACAACATGGCTCAGTAAGGAGGTCACAAAACGGAGAGATGCCAAGTGACGCAGCATGGTTATAAATACTTCATGTTAAAATACAAAAATGGCACAGTAAACCTGAAAACAGCGTGATGTGCATCACATTATACAGAAAAATGGCCAGAGTTTGATCTGTCTTCTAGTGGCTTGTAACTCTGCTCCTTTCTTGATTACAGCTTTAAATTATCTGTCGTTTGGTGAAAAAACAGCCGTGATGGCACAGTTTGTCAGGGAACTATCGTAGTTTCACTTTGTTTATTTGCACTCACCGGCGCGTGTTAGTCCTCTGTGCAACATTGCCGTTTAAACGCTGAAACGACCCCAGCGAAGTGTATGGGCAGCCAGGTATTATCGACCGTGGACCGTGGTGGCCAAAATACAAGGTGGACGGGGACGATCGACTTCACTGGAAATGCGCGTACACCTCCACTCCACCTACAGCCGGCCAATCTGGCTGTGTTTTGTTTGCTCGCTCACCCGATTCGGTTGGAAGAAAGCTGCTGAATTCCAGATCAACCACCCTAGTAGGTGAGGGCTTGAATATTTTATGGATTAGGAAAAAATAGCAGACACTCCAACACGTGTCTCACTGACGGTCAACTGACACCAAACGGCGTTCGGGCTCGTTAATGGATCGGCCGTTACAGTGGAGCGATCGAATGTCTTACGGTAGCTCCCACAGATAGACCAAACCATAATTTATTCGTGACTTTATGGGAATTAAACAGTTTATGTTATCCGTACTTTCTCTGCTCATGTGTCTTACAATAACTACATAAACCAACTACATGGTCGTAAATAAATTACCCATAGTGGACAAATGGGATGTGCTCAGCTGTCGTCCACAAACATTGCAGAACTCTCCTCCTGAGGAGCAAGTGAACTGAGATCCCAATAGACCACGAACTAGAAGAACACTGTAGGGCTTGAAACCAAAACGTACATCTCCAGCGATGTTAGGAATCAAGATAAGCTCCCATTTAGTCGGGGATCAATGACAACAGCCAAAAAAGAAGAAAGAGAGATCAGGTGAGCTCGTACCCTTCGGTGACACCCAGAAGTGTGTGCCAAGCGAAGAGTACGTGAAACCTTCGATCACGCCAAAGAAAACTCAGAAAAGCCCACGTAGAACGACCTTGAATATTGGAGTAATCGGTAAATCGTTAAAGAAGGACAAGCATCAACTACCCGTAATTACTTGTACCAATGAAGAAAGTAGCACTGAATTTACATCAGGTCTCCTCTAACAAGCATACGTAGGAACATGCACACAGAACAGAGAGGTATAAATAAACATTTCCAAACGGGATCCTTAGAAAAGCCACACTATCGGTGATCACTGCGCCAGTCTCTCCCAAGAGGGCGCAACAGAGAGGAATTATTCACACCCTGACCATGAAGCCTTGGCTATCATATTTGGTGTAAAACTGTTTCGCTTATGGTTTTTAGAAAGACGGTTAATTGTTTCTACGGATCACAACCTCTTAATTTTGTTGCTGTGAGAAGAAAAGGAGGCACAACATATGGTCTGACTACGGATGATTTGTTGGTCTTTTGTCTTATCTGTTTACAATTATGAAATTCAGCACACTCGTGGGCGATTCATCAATGGTACCTGCGACTCAGTTAGATTGGTGCTACCCAATATGCCTTCTACGGAAATCAGTCCAAACGGAATTACGAATCTTCTTGGACCCTTCGACCATTCTCGTGATACAACGAGGATATACGTCAAGACACTGAAAAGATACGGCGCGGTAACCTTAGTATATAGGTGCTTACAGGTAGAGTGGCCATACTGGAAATCTGACAAGCTTATACCTTTCCGAACGAGATTGACTAGATTAAGTCTCCGAAACAGACGTATGTTTTGGAAGCAACGCATGGTGGTTCCGAAGCGGTCGTCTACCCTGAATGAATTCCATGATGCTTATGCAAGTATCGTAAAGCTGAAATCGTAATACAGTCCCTACATGTGGTGGTTTACACTGGATGGTGACAACGTGTCAATGGTTAAGCCATGTGCACTCTTCCAAGAAAGCCGAAAGGTAGAGATATACCGTTGGAGAGCGTAGGAGACACAATGAAAACCAAACCATTTTAGTTCGTCCGGGAGTCAAGTGATTGTACTGGTTGTGGATGCTCATAACAAATAGAATGATGATTGCATTTTTCTAAAAACAGCAACTGCTGGCACAGTAATCAAATTTCGTACAACCCTGGCAATATTTAGTTTTCAGATGAGTTTTCAGATTACACCAAATCGAACCGAATTAAATGTGCTAAGATAGAACCTCACAATCTCTCTTTGAACGGCTTGGTTGAGCTTGCCTTGTAGCTGGCGCAGGCAGAATATTTTGGCGAAACAGACTATTGTTTCCTGCGAGTGCGTCTAGAACGTGCTCTACCTGCCAATCGGAATCTTGGTAACCAAGCCGCCGACAGCAGTCCTGCTGAACTCATGTTCACTTGTAGTTCCCGTACTCGACCAGCCTTACTCCACGACCAGCAAAAGACAGTTTCAGCATGGGTACTAGAGACAGAAATGTCGGTGAGTTTGATCTAATCCTTGTTCGTCTAACCCTAGCAAATACATGGCAATCCCTCTCTGCCACAACTACTAATGGACAGTTGATAAAAAATATCACATAGAAGGGGAGTGGTACAGATCCATTTGGATCATGTGTGCCCGTGGGCATCCAGCTCAGAATACGCCGAGTCCAGGAAAACTTAACTCTCTGGAGCACATCAATCAAACAGTGCCTATTACCAACCCACAACTGGTTTGGTCCCAGCGTTATCATCACGCGAGAGACCGATTTCAGGTCAGGTAGCCTCATCTAACGCGGAAGAGTTCATATGCTCACTAGTGGTGCGTGCCCAACTGTTTCACCAGCGTTGTTCCGTATTCATCAATCCATCGTCAACTGTCTGAGTTGACCATCTTAACGACCATATCTATCGTCGTATTTAACGTTCAAATGATTCTTTTTCTCAGAAAGCACACCGCCTTAAGCCGGACTGGCTGTGCTGTACCTGTCATTACAATGAATCTCTTGATTATCCCGCCTCCTGTCATTCTGTTTAACTGGTATATAGAACCGTAATGCACATGGTTGTCCATACGTTAATCTGTTTAGTGCGCTTGAAAACAATGTCTTTGTTCATGATACTATGTGTGCCGATGCGACTTCATCTTGCCTCAAGTGTATGAGTTGGTGCAAGAAAACCGCACTCCCACTGAGGACGACGTGAACCGGTCTCCACGTCAGCTGTTCACGCATCTCCAGCTACCACACGGACTGCAGATTTCACCAGTGGACGAATAAACCAGGCACGCTTCCTTCCTAGCACGTGATAAATTGACTGGGCTAAATATAATACAGCGAGTTATCCCCCATCACGTGCCGCTGCACTTCCTGCGAAAGAAAGTGCATAGCGAAACCGTACTACCTAGGGTGGCACCGTGACTTTTATTTTCATTGTTCTACGGTGCATAAATCGCGGTGCGTGATTAGTTTGACCAAATCCTACAAACTTCAATGGGCACACTGTAGATAAAACTTCTACTAGGTCTCAGTTCTTGACGTCAGAACGAAGCTGGTCCGCCCATCAGAAGTTGAATAGAAACTTGCATTGACCGTTTTTGTGTTTTAGGTAGCAAAATTAAATTGTGCAATAATGCGAAAATGAACAGAATAAAATTACGATACTTCTCTGGGGATAATTTCGCTGTCAAATGCTGAATAATGAAAAGCCGCATGTGTGAACCTAACAGCCTCACAAATTATTGAGAGACAGCCTGTAAACGCAGTTTTTTCACCAGAATAATTGAGACACACCATACTGTCTTATCGCGCCATTTGTGGACTGTGTTGTGACGTTATAAAGCGATTTGTTCAGAAAGTTAGCTGACACGTGACATTTCTCCGTTCGGTGCTCCCGCTAATGAGCCGTGCCATTTTACTACAGGTCTTGTTGCCACTTTCTCCTTTAGGAACCTTGAAGAGGCCCGCAAACTGTGTGCTGGGAGAAATGTCACATTTAGTTCCGTTTAGGGATGAACTAGCAAAGGTGATGAAACTACTCGTTTTACTCTGCAGATGGACCATACGTGGTATGCAGATACAACTGGTTAGCTTTCGTGGGAAATAACTATTTGTGGTTTGTTTCGATTAGTAAGTGCACGTAAATAAAGGGTAAACGGTAGCACCGAAATTAAATAACAGGAATTTGGAGCAGAGGGGAATTCAAATCGAGCTGTCAGTCAAATTTAGGGAGCCGCATGGTTGAAGATACTGAACAGATGACAATTTGCTCTACAAGAGTAGCAAACGTTAATAATTCCATTCATCAAATGAAAGTTAGTTGTGTGATGTGGTAACAAAGAGAAAAGACGAAAATAAAAAGGGACCTGTCAAAATCAATAGCTCTTCAGTGCACAGGGGTGCTATCAAAGTAAAGGCTCGTTCATGAGAACAGCGGAATGTCCCTCATAGTAGGACAACCGTCAGAAGGTAGCAACAATCAAGGCCGAGTTTCCCACCTAAATGTGCCATAGCTTTTCAGAGAACCCAGAGTAGTCAGTAGGCATAAATCAGCAACTGCGTAGGAGAAATAGCGCTGCAAGAAGATGGATATTTAATATCATGAAAGCTTTCTGCAGTTGAGTTTGACGGGATGCACATGCAAATTATGTTGACCAAGACTACTTTCGGTCAGAAAGTTGCGGTCACATTTGGCACGGTCAAAGACTGCTGTTCGGCATAACCTCTGCGTCGATGCATACGACCTATGCGCCAACGAACCAGCGTTCGAATTACACATGTGGCTATATTCTGAACAGACGTACTCCGCTTGCCTATCCTGCGTAGTGGCGGACGCCGGCTTGGAGCAGCTGGCAGGATGTTCATTTTCTTGATCGGAAGTAACCAGTACATTGAAACCAGGCAAATTGGTTGGCCCTATCTGGAGTTACTGAACTCTTAACCAGTCAAGTTTCGCTCCGAAAGTGTCCAGTCAGCATCAAAAGGAGGTGGTTCATCGCGACGACTATATCTATACGCTTACCCTTAACGTTACGCAAAGTTATTCTTAATCCTGTCTGGGATGAATAAGGTTAAAGAAAGGATATCAGTATTTACAAACCACAACTTTACCATTGTGAGATGGCACTTTTCATTCGGTTCGTCCAACAAATCGTGGCTGATTGTATCTGCTACGTACACCAAGTTGTCCGCTAAGGCGAGAAACAAGCCGTTTTACCAGCAGTTTATGCGAAGGAAAAAATAGGGGAGAACATTAACACACAACTCGTGTGTTCAAAAGACAGGTCAAATATGTTTTGCGCGATTTCACTTACACAAAACTTTCTCTTTGAATACGTTGACTGTTCACGTTTCTAAGTGATCTCGAACGTTGCGTTGCATCACACTTCAGAATCATGGCTATTTTGGATTCATCAACTGGCTCAGGACATTTCTTTGCAGACCCTGTGTTTGAGGTGATCCTAAAAGAGAAATATATATGGCTGCCGTAGTACGCCACGAATGATCCGTAGTAGCCCGAACATTTCGTTCGAACCCTCATCCGCATGTCCATCCGCTAACGTAGGTTATTGGTTTGTCCTTGTTCGAGCTAGTCTGCGTGCCTTCGACCCTTCGTGTTGCATCCGGTTGTAGTTTTAAGCCCTGTCTGCTTTATGAATTCCAGCTGTCATTTAAAAGTTTGAATCACCTAGCGAGGATTTCGTTCTGCTGACCAAACCTCACACCGCAACAATATATCAAGTACATCCGCGGAGAGTTAAGAGCGGACAAACTGGCCAGAAGAAATATGCTAGTCTGTCTTGATTGCGCCGTTCACAGTTTGAGCTTACTTTGGGCGCAGTATGTTCGGGCCAAAGCAACCACATATTTGAAGGTCCCAGTGCTCCAGTCTATGAATGCTGCTGAACCTAGCACTCATCATAGTCAGGTTGCGCCGAACCATTTGCGGTTCCACTCACGCGTCATATAGCCAGTTTAAATCCGAAGGAACAAGACCATGCGGCGTGCCAGTAAAGCCTTTGTGTCCAGCTGTCCATTGCTGGTTAACCAGTGCAGTGGTTATCACGAAAATGAAACCCTTATCTCTCGGACAACAAACAAAGAGATAGATACTTCATTGGTTAGATTTAGCGTTAGCAGAGAAATATCGGAAATATTATGTAAGAAGTAGTTCGGTATAAGAGTACGCTTACATTACATTCTAAAGGGGAGAAGAAGAAAATACAAAATTCAAGGTTGAGGCGAAAATCAGACAAAACATTGACAATATAAGACACAGAAAAAGCTGAAAGAAATGAGAAGTAGAAGACCACAGAGAACAAGGTCTCTGAAAACAGTTCGGAAAAGGAAAGGTTGAAGGAAGATAGGAAGATGGGCCACAGAGACCAAGGTTCCTGACAAGAGGACATGGTGAGTTGCCATGCAACGGAAGTAGCTGGTTGGGGCGAGGAAGAAAAAAATCGTTGTAACCAGCACAACCCACTTGAGCATAACACACTCGCCAACAATTCACCGACAGTATGCTATGAGTAGGTTGGTGACCTATCAATCCGAGACGAACAGCGCCATTCAGTCATGTCAGCACAACATATGGCAACAATGGTTCCCCTGTACACCGCGCCATTCAGTTCACGGTTGCGTGTTGATTGCGCACTGAACTTTCGGACGCCCATCTGGGGCGTATTCATACAGACAATCCGGTTCAATGCCAAATCACTCCAATATCCAAAATGATTGTTACAACTCGAAAGACTTGTCTGGTTAACACGCTGGTATCCAAGAATTTTGGTCACCAGCATTTCACCTGCCTGACTTCAACTGCCCACACAAAAGCTGCTCTGGAATACGCTGATCGATTATCCTTGGGACGTGTCCTGACCAACGAAGCTGCTCGCGCATCAGCATGGCTTCAATCCTATTTGCGTCCACTCGCCGCATTCCGTCAGTGTTCGGAGCCATGTCCAGCCACGGAATACGCAAGATGCGGCTTAGACACTGCAAATGGATAGGGCCCAGATAGCGCACGTTCCTCTGGGACAATGTCCCACCTTCACTGCTCTGCAGCATCGTATATAACAACATACAGCGGCAAACACAGCTTAGTTGTCATCTTCAGGCTGATGTTCTTCCAGACATGTTTCTGAAGGCGTCCATCTGTAACCAGCATGAATGCCTGTCGTCTGGTTACCTCTTTTTGGCCGGAGTGATGAGTTGGAACCTAAAATGACCGACGTCTTAGTCAAGATATCCTATCGGATTAAAACGGCACACCAGCCTGGCCACCATGGTAAGGTAGCAGTATATATATGTATGTATATTTTGTTTTATCTCAGACTCAGGTTGACCATTTCCACGATTGTTTCAGTAACGCGATAGATGGAATAACCTTCACACGCGACGATGGAAATGTTCACGCTCAGCGTTTCTCAGTGTACCGACAAAAATTGATGTCATTCTCAAATTTGATAGCTAACATATAGTCTGTCAAATTAAAAGCTGTGTGGGAACATTATTTCGACGTGCAGACACGGACTGCATCCCAACCGAACTCAGAGGACAAGAACAAAAACATCTGCTCAAACTCTTCACCTCCAATGGGTACAGCAGTAGTTTCATAAAAGCATCTAACAGAGGATCCACAAGAAGTGAACGTGCAACATCCAGAACACGAATGACAGTGCCATATATTCACAGCACATCTGAAGCAGTACAAAGGATGTTCCAATCACTGGGCATCCAAATGTCACACAAGCCAAACTCCACACTCCGGTCAACTCTGGTGGACGGCACAGACCATGTAGAACCACACGAAGAGTCTGGCGTGGTCTACATGATTCCATACCTCGGGTGTGACCAACAGTATGTAGGAGAGACAATCAAGCAGTTGCTCACGCGATGCGTTGAGCAGACCCTAGACCACAGTTGTGGTACCAATGCTCGGACACAGGTCACGAGGTCAAAACAGATCTTATGAAAGTGGTCGCGCAGGCAAAATGATGGGTGAACCGCTTATACTGGAAGCTCTCTATCTGCGGAATTCGTTCACTAAACACCTACAAACAGACAGCCACTACGTCAGCGTCGTTGGCACTGTAACAAAAAACGAACGAAGAGAGACAGACAGGCGGACACGGTGAGCGGCAGAACAATCTCATTCGGGCACACTTATTTGTTTAATAACGAATCCTAATGTGGATTTGAAACATCAGAATATATTGTTCATTACCCAGCGTGTGTTTCTTTTGCATACTCCAAATAAATATATCCATATACATAAATTTGCGTGGATACATATTCATCTGTATATGTATATGCATACGGTTGGCGGCATCCGATTCGGATTAGCCTGTCACAGTGACCGAAGCCAAAGGACGCCTGCGCTTATCCACCACTGCAATTGGCTTGCGTTGCACCACTTTCGGTTCCACCGGCACACCAAATATCCAGTGTAAACCCGAAGGAACAAGACCGGGAGGTGTGCCAGTGGGACCTTTGTGTCCAGCCGGCCAATGCTGGTTAGCCAGTTGTGTGTACACATACACAAGCGTACGTACATATTACGGAGACAAGTCTCTCCAAACGTGATCTCGAAAGCCACACAAGATGCATAAGCAACCGACCAAGTTGTAAAAAGAAAACGTGGTAGGCTAACCTGGTTTTACTTTCTGAAAGGAAGAATGAGTGGTTTACTAAATGACGAGGATCACTGATTGATGTGAGCGAAAAAAATAAACTGCCTAACTCATCCACTATTAACGTACTGACTATCTCCAAGTAGGCAGTATTCCGTGAATACGTCGGTAACCTACTAATGCGACAGGGCTAGCATAATAACGGCTACAATCGTCCCAACACCATATGGTTATCTAATCAGGATTTAAGGAGTTTACAGTTCCCTCCTGAACAGAGCCCTCGAATTCATAACCGTCCAACTACTGTTAACTGATGTTTCAAGCGCCCGACCGGATCCTACAGCTCCATGTAGTCTGGATCTAGTCTGCATCTTCCTATGATCTAAAATTAATGCTACAATGCAAAAACTTACTCGGGTCACGCAATTATATTGCAGCTTCTAGCCATCGTTGTACCTCTTTTCAGGTTAGCTGATTACATAACATCTGCCTCCAGATCTATTACTCAATCATCCGACCTATATGTCCTTGCTAATGGGGTTGAATGAACAAAACTATACGATTGGTCACATTACTGTGTGCTCGGGGAGATACTTCAGTGTTCGGAAACATGTGTAAATACCAGTTAACTCAGATGAATCTTAGAAATTGTAAGTGGAATCAACTTTGATGCAGTACATTCCTATTGTATCTTATTCAGGTTTAACTGTCAAATGTTAGATTAGATAGCCTGATTGCACGGCAGAGAAGCAGTTTTATTTTCAAAGTGCAGGTTGAGGTTTTTCCAGAGAGATCTTCCAAGAAGTCCAACATCCGCACAAGTTTCACCTAAGCAGACCCACAAACCTTGGTCAGCGGTTGGATCAGGTGAATGACTGCTACTCAAACAACAGGAAGGTCACTAACAAAAGATGTGAATTCCGAATACTTCTGTCGGGGGAGGGCTGACAAAAATGTCTAATCAGTGTGGATTTCCAAGGCAGACATCGCTGCCACAATCACGACATTTGAGGGCATTTCCTGCCGTTCTTCATCTATGCACGCAAACAGAGCACCCTCATTCGCGAACGATAGATATAGAAATCCTGAGTCACAGTGAACTCTTGAAGCAACGGTACTTCTTATGGTGAGTTTATTCCTGTTCGCAAATGGACTGTATTAACCAATTTAGAGCATGGTTGATAACCGAGATTATCTACTCAAAAATCTAACTCGTCGCTCCATCTTTACAATCACTTTATCCGAATATTCATATTCTGATGATCCTATGAACCAGCGAAAAGGCCGAAACGACAGAAAGCGTCCTTATAGTGAATGGTAGCAGGTCGAATCAGTAGAATGCCAAAATGTATAAGCCAGATACTCATGATGTCCTCCGATTAGATAAATGAAATGCCGGAGGCTCTGTCCATCAGTGTTTCAGAACAATGGACGGAGGAAAATTCCCTTCAGAACACTTGTAGACCTTGTGTTGACCACAGTCAACATAACCATAAATCACTTCACATTGATACTAGCTGCCGGTACCGAAGAAAGTCATCCAAAGTTCGGACGACTGCGTACATACTAGTGGCGTCAAAATTTTTTGAAAATATTCTCTTTAAACGTTTAATATTGTAGAACAACCACACTGATCCACATCACTCTGCATATTGCTAGTCTCCACTCACTGTTGACGTAATACATTGTATTGCCCACCATATTCTTTTGTCTGTGAGTAACACCTGTAAGCAGACCATTTTTGTTTCCTCGGACACAACAATGTTTTCGAATTCGTCAAAGAGGAGTGTCCACATTGTCTTTTTCACAGAGTGTTTTAATCAACCACTTCTCGTGATATTATGCGGTTATTCTTCGAATTGTTCACACTCCTAAATGGCTAAGAATCCTCTTCACTAATCACGAATTCAGATACCCTGTAGGACGTCTCCAAATTTCACTTCCCGTTTTGTGAGCTTCACGTCCATTTCCGATTATTTGTTTTTGCTTAGATATCCAAGTGATGTTCTCTTTGATGTCCAAAACTCACAAATAATTCCTTCTCGTTCACCCCTCAGTATTACTTCAACTTAGTTGGTCGGACTCAGTACTTTCCTGCTTGGAATGACAGGTTAGTTTCCTTTCTTAAAAGAAAAAGGCACTAACAGCTTCTTGAAATCCGTCCTCGAATACAAGTGAAAGAATTTTATCCCAAGTCCTAAGGTGCCAAATATGTAGGTGTTACCTTGGGTCGCAATTTAACGTGATGTTTCCATATGAACAGTGACTTCACCAATGACTCACGCTTTATATCTCTTGTGTCATTTCCTGTCCTGTACAATCATGCCTTGCGTTTTGTAAGTGCACTTGTACACTCCACTCTCCAGTTATTATCCCGGGATCTTTAGCTGAACAAAAAAAATAGTTCTGGACCCGTCGGGCACTTTTTTATATGTGGCAACACTCCTTGATACAGCCTCACCAACCCTAGAGTGTTTCGAGATTTTACAGCAAACAAGTTGCTTGCTTCAAAAAATTCTTTCGATAACGACTGTTCTTTTCACTCCAGTCTTTCTAAACATGCATCCACATCTTCAACTGGGTCTTGTTACAAATATCTACACGTGCGCACTTGTGCATACGGTTCATCCGCTAACCCTTAGTTAACACGCTTTCTTATTAATTCCCACACTTCACAAGTGGCCTGTAATGTTGCAGTAACAGTGTTTACAAATATCTTTTCTGCTCAGGATGTGACTACGTAACTACCGATCTGTATATCAATCTGCATGGAGCAGTCTCCTCACCCTAGTCATTACTAGGGTTCTGGCATCCACTATACCTCGACTCATTGTAGCTTCGGGGATAAATATAAGGGAAGAGCAGGCAGGTTTTCGCTTTGGTAGGGGATGTGTAGTTCACATTTTTCTCTACACCAAATTCTGGAGCATCGCCATGTGTACCATCGGACAACAATCTCCGTATGTCTTGACTATAAAGGAGCGTTCGATTCGGTGGATCGATCAACACTCTGAAGTCAGTTGAACGCAGGGTTGTGTCAAACAATTATGTGAACATACTGTTAGCACCTTGTTTCCATACTTCAGTTCAGGTTAAGGCATACGGTGAACTGTCTGACAGTTTAAGTACCAGGAGTAGCGGACGTCAAAGCTGTCCCCTTTACCATTTTTGTTCAGTTTTGTAATAGACAATACAATGGAGGCTTGTCCGTGGCACTCACAAGATGCTGGCGTGAACCTCTTACTTGATGAGAGGCTGACTGATCTTGATTATGCTGACCACAAGGTGTTTCTGTTTGACATACTCCAAGCAACACCAACAAAGTTAGAGGCTGTTTTGCGTTTTACCAGTTACTTCAGAATACGGCTCGCAGCCTCAAAATGCAAAATGCTTCTGCAATATTACTCTGACTGTGTAGACTTAGTGTTGGATAATGAAGCTATGGAAGTTGTTAGTATATCTGGGAAGCTGCATTAGCGGCGGCGGCGGGGGTGTAAGAAATGAAACACAAGCGCGTATCTATAAGGCTAATCTGGGGCACACATGGCGACAGAGTTATCTCTCTGAAGCTCAAGGGTCGTATATCTAAGGCAACAGTGATGAGTGTACTACTTTACGGCTGTTAAACTTGGCCGCTCACGGTAGAGGATGTGAACCGTCTTCAGGTACCTGACGACCGATGACTGCGTCCAATCGCTTGTATCGGGGGGCACCAGCGTGTAGGCAATGAGTATTCGATAGACAATGCCAAGCAAGTTCTTTTGTTCACTTCTTACGTTTTTACCAACCTAGGTGATTAGATTGTGTATTAAGGATGCCAACTAATCGTCTGCCTTATCGAGCGTTCTGCCAGCGGTGTGACCGACTGATGTGAGATGTAAGGTGAACAGATGCTGAATTACGGTGGAGAAGTGAAATCGTTCACAAAGGGGTTGATCACTGCAAATTGAGTTCGTCTCCCGGGATGGGTACCTCACTACTCACAGAGTCACTGGCTGGAGACGCTAGGTGAGATGGCGGCTAACTGAGCTCATTGGCGTGAGTGTTGTTGTTGTTTGGTCGAGTTGTCTGCGAAGTGAGTGCATTTACTAAAGCGGGATAGTGAAAGTCTTAAGGGGGCTGTTGTGTTGATGACGCTTTACTTTCACTTACAGCCTTGTTGTTTGTTTGCAAAGTGTAGGCATCTTGATGTTAAGTATTTGAATATAGACGCAGCTATTTGGCAGTAGTCGGGTCCCTTCCCGTTCCCTCTACATGGTTTGTTTTTCTTTCATGGTTGTGTGGCAGTTAAGCATCAATGTGAACCGCTGATGTATTGCTGTATACGATGATGATGACTTGCCGTGACTATGAAGTGAAATTGAGCCTTCTGTTGTTTCAACGACCGCGGTCGATTCTCAGGACTTTCTGGACACGATTTGCGTGATCGTCTTTACAGTTAACAAGCCTCAGGTGTGACACACTATTGATTATGTGGAGGGACTTCGATTCACTTACGGCTGAGAAAACACATGAACACAAATTCCGAGTAGCCCTCACAAGAAAGTTCACGTCCAGAAATGTTTTGATATTTGTCACTGAGGACGATGTGGCATTTTTGTTTAGACTGTCAAACGAAACGAATTTAAAAATAGAAAGCAACAAGTATGTAAATCGAAGACAGACGCACACTGCATTAGGGCAGAGATCAAAAGTACGCAGAGGCGAGGTATGACACGTAGGTTTGACTTTGACCAAATGTAATGATTATAACTACAAAGACTTGGCAACTTAGTCCAAAACAACGACCTTCCAGACATTACTCCTCGCTTTATAAGAAGGAGTATTCTTGTGCCCTAATCGTTTAACTACAGGTCGCGCGTTTATGGCTCACTATCTATCCATCTGTTTGGGTCAGGTTACGTATTATTTTTTGGCCTGTTTACGCTCACACGCCCATCGCTTTGCACGAAAGTCGGTCTCGCTCGTTACAGCCTTATATCCTCCCATAAACGTGTTCCATTTTCTACTGCTTGACCGTGTCTGCTTTCTACATTACCGATGCAACATGTGTCGCTAATATGGTGATCGAATTGTGAAAGCATTGACTGCCATCCGTCGTCGCCGTATCCGTTGCCGCTGACAGAGGCTGTCGCAAGAAAGTCCTTCACCCTGCGTTGCTGTTCTAGCGCATCAAGGACAAGTAACCATTCAGTGATGGTAGCGGAACACTGGGGGCGGTGTTGTTCTCTGAGGAGTGGACAGAGTAACGCAGCGTGCTGCCATATGAATGAACTGTTGTGCTTGTTAATCAGAAGTCACGTGCGATCAACCAGTTGGGGTCTTCCAAACACTGGAGTTGGATTGCAGGTTATCGTATAGTGCATTACCTGCGAATCATAATATAAAAGCCAAGAGAAACAAGCTAACGGATTTTTGGTAACATATTGTCACTTCACACACCGTCCAAACTGAACTTGCACTCACAAATCGGCGAAGGACTTGTTGCATGGCTGGAAATTTGCCGGAAAGTCCTGATCAACGTGATTATCGATTTACACCTGACAGAAGTGTTCTTTGAGCCACGTCAAAAAACTCTATGTGAAAATTCAAATAAAGCTTTGCTGCTCCCCGTGAGTATCTCATCAGATGATAATTCATGACATTTTAGTGAACGTTTACAACCTCGAGCAAAGAAAGAAAACTCACATATACGCATTTCCAAAAAATCGGTCCCTATAACACCTGGATCCATTGTAAGGCTCAGACGAGCAAAAAATCTTCTGCTTCCATTTTTTTAGTCCCGAAAAAATTCTAAAATTGGAAATTGTGCAAAAACTTCTTGCTTTTTCCGGATAATTAATCGGAGACCAGCCGTGGAGATGGTACTTATCTCTTTTAGACTCTCCAACATCAGTAATGGGAACCGGGGTTGTTTTGAAATGGATGAGATAAGGATGATGAGACTGATTAGATGTCGCGAGAGGACAGCCGCACAGAGTTCTCACTCTGATTGCTAAATCATTTCTGTTCTATCACGATTCGGGTGTTAATAAGCAACAGGGTTTTGGTTCATGTAAGCCGACCATCACTTACATTTGCTCGCAGCTTTCACTCACCAGCCAACCCATTTCAAAGAACAATATACTGGGGTTCCGCTCTTGTTAGAGCTCATCATCAGTGCATATCCAGAAGTCGAATTTCGGCCACGCTTTCATGAGAAAACCGTGTGGTCTATTATGCCACTGACTGCACAATAAGCATGGCTAAACTGCCATGTTGATGCGCTGGATCACATTCGCTTTGGAGTAGTGCTCACTTCACCTCGAATGGAGACACCGCTACAGATTGTCAACTTCAGTAGATAACCGCTTGTTTACATTGCGTGAAAAATTGATCAGCCTTGCCAGAGCACTAAATTGTGGGCAGTAGCTGGTCCAGCGACCGCGTGCCTCGTGCAAACGACAAATCCAAATCTGGTTCTACAGACTCGATGTTGATCTTGTTAAACTCCTGTCAGTCTTCCGCAGTCATTTCAGAAACCGAAAGTTGTGGTCCACCGTTTGAGTTCTATAATGGAAAGCTACACTAATCTCTCTATACCGAGGTAAAAGCAGGTCGGTATTCCCTTTTTACTGTGGACATTGTTCCTTTAATTGCCTATTGTTTCACCAATACCCTAACGATGTCTTCGTCTGCTGAGGCTTTACATTTTCAGATGACATTGAATCCATGGGGTTTTTTAAAGTCTTCGACTGAGTACTATCATACAGCCCACTTCGACCAAGCAAATGCACTTTTGGTATAAAATAGCAGGGTGGTTTGTAGACTTTATCCACACAGCCACCCTGTGTGTATAGAGTCCTTTGCCTTCACCCGGACTAGCGGCACTTCTGCGTACATATACAGGCTGATTCTAGAGTGTAGTGGTCGTTTGCTGATTTTTAGGCCGGTCACTTCAATCTCGATGAATGTGGGTAAGCCATACATTCACCACTCCTCATTCAACCTGGCGTACGACCTTCATCAGATCAACTGACTCAACATAACGCTGCAGAGTTCTGCGTGCTGGCAGACAAGAGCAAATAAATTGCAATAAACTGATTTCACCCCGTGGAATTGCGGTGGAAAAGTAAGTACGTGTAAACACTCTGGAATGACTGATTCAACGATGGCACGGACACTTCAATATGATGTTGATTCAGTCAGTGCATCAGGTATTGTCCAGTCACTTGTAAAAGGTGAGTTGGTCTTTTATGAGCATCCTATCTATGGTTTGAGCTATCCGGACGTTTCCTGGCAAAACTGTTCAGTTACAATCGTTCAAGTTGGTAATGCATCGGTTTGCCGGAGCAACTTTTTAGGGGCTTCAGTGCAGTACTCTTCACCAAACCTGGACCAACTTGGCTTTACTGTTTTGCGATAGTACAAACATCCACTTTTCGAGAGGAAATTGACGTTAACTGCGTTGCTTATGCCTGGTCCAACCGTGTACGGTGCACGAAAAAAAGGTGCTAAGTCAAGTGAAATCGTGAAAGGCATGTAGGCTTATGCGAAAAGCGATTAGTTGATGAATCGTCAATAGTTAACGAACTTCACAGACGAATGGAGGATAATGGCAGTGCGCTATTCATATCTGGTCCGTGGCTTCTGATCAAAGCTAACCACCCTTCCATAGGATTGATATATGCCTGATCGATACATCGTGATTGGTTCAAACCACCCTGTCCGCCAACGTGACAAAAGATTACCCAACTGACCTTCAGTGGATGAGTATAGTCGGTCACTTCGAACCGACCCTACGCGACCATTAACAGGTTTTGAGTGCAGCAGTTCAACCGAAAACAATCACGGTATCAGCCACAAAAACCTGTGGTGATTCGACTAACGCCATTGACGTCCAGACTACAATGAGAGTGGATTGGATCAGTTTCCTCATCGGAAAACTTGTCGCCAATCAAAGCTCACGCACAAGCTGTTACCAACGAAATGCTGGTCGACAAACAACAGTTAATGGAAACAGTGACCATCTGTTACACCAGACATGTCCGTAAGAGGTGACAAACGAACCGATTCGATCGAGCGCTCGACGGTTTTAGACAAACTAATTATTTGAGTGAAGGTCGTAGAAAGTAAGAGGTGATGATTCAATCAAAACGCAACATGATTGCCGCCCATTAGCGACCGCTAATGTGAACACTACCGTTTTTCTACAAATAAGGCAATGTTCTAATAAGTTGGGTTCATTTAGTGCGTCCAGCCACCTTTGTTTTCAGACGTGTCAGCCAGGCACGCGACACAGATCACGCTACAAGAACGTTGTCCAGTGATCAACCAAGACCACTAATTCAAAAAACCAACCTAGATATCTAGCACTGTACCTTTGTCACGCATTCTTAGTTGACAATACTCCATCATTAGAAAAAGAGCCACTATGATGATGTATGCTGTTGCCGTAGTATGTACTCGATTTACATAACGACAGCTACAGTAAGCCAGGCATTGACCACAATATTGCACGCTACGTGAACCACATGCTGAGAAAGACAGTAGTTGTGATCTTTATACGGGAGTTTAGGAACTAGGACTAGGGTATGTCTATACAATTGGAACTTATGTATTACTAATGAGGTTCCGATAAGGCGGAGACACTGAGCACTAAATTAATTGTAACTGCCCAACTTCTCGCTCGGTTTCACGCACATTGGAATCGTTCTGGGTAATAACCGGGAAATTTTTACAAAAATTTCGTTAATAATGAATTACACTACGAAGTAACCAGCACCAAATAATTGACAAGGTTGATTGTGTGAAAATGCACAGTTCGTTTGCTACAATAATTCGTTACTGTGGATAGCTAACGGAGTAACAGTTTAGTCGACATACTTCAAAAAGGGGAGTGTCAGGTGCATTCAAGTGTTGCGCCGATTCTAAGTAGAACGTGGTCAATAACCGATAGCGCTAGCCGGCAGTTGTGGCATTCATTAAGTGTACTGATGCTGATCCACTGAGAGATTTGAGAAAAAGGAGGCGTTTATAGCAACATCTGTCGTTATCGAACAGCTCAACAAAAATAAACCTGATTGGTTTATTTTGTCCCAAAGATCAACGTTGTTCCAATAATTCAATGACTGTTCAAGTGCGAAACAACATATGTTTTCATTATGCCTGTGTAAAACACAATATTTCGTGATGTATACCTCCAAACTTACTCTGCATTGTCTGTTTCGTAATAGTCTGGGTTCATCAAATAGCCTTAGTTTGATCGGGACGATTAATAAGATTCGTGTGTAACTTGGTCACACTGTGTCACAAGCAAAGTTTACATGACTGGTGACCGGACGAAAAACAGCGTGGACTGGTAACTTGAAATCTTGGTGGTACGAATCTTGCTCCCAATATCTCCATCTCGTAAGTTCATACATGGTTCGAACAGGTTGTAAAATATCTATTTGGAGGTGAATACGACAAAACATGATCAAAATAACAGTTCTGAAAGGACAATAATATACACAGACAAGTATGGAACGTAAGCCCACAGATGTACAAACCGCAAGTAAAGTAAGGGCACAAAGAAACGGTTACTTGACACTAGTTTGCAGTTGATTAACACTGATGTTTTGTAAGCAATGCTTAAGACAGCATGCGACTGTGTAATATATTGGCGCCGAATTAATGAAATTCCTTACAGAACCACTAGTGCCCGATACCTGCCATCAAGACAGTCAGCTCAATCAAAATGTTGCGTCCATAAATGATACCGTTCTACATACATCGTGCAATATTTGACTGTGCCCCTGTGCAGCTTTGTTACTATCGACTGACTACTGTCCTACTAAACGAATTTCGTAACATCTCCGAATAGATTGTTAATACATAGTAGCTTTTGTCAAGCAGTTTACAATACCAGAAGAAAGAACTGGTCTACCCGGTCAAAATCATGGTGCACTGACCGCAGAAGGGTCTGTCACAACACATCGTTGGACACCGTAATTTTCTCCACTAAGCGTGTTGGTCACTTCACACAATACATCCTCCATCAGTTGACCACATCGCTACATTCATTGCATAAAACCGGCTGAAATCCCCGGGTCTATTAACCATTCCGTGTGAAGCCAAAAAACGACACATGAGATATACAGTGTTCCTAGACATATCATTCAAAGCTGTGATAAGACTTGCCGAATGAGGTGTCGTTTCAAAAGTCACTTCGGGGAGTGTCCCAAGTATACTAGCAGACTGAGTGTGCAAGCTATTGAACTATCCCAAGCGGACGAATAAAGACAGGATTCCTGAAATCACGAAGTCTTCAACGACTTCTAAGTGCGAAATGGACTTTTATGCGTTATAATTGCGTCGCAGGTTACGTAGTCAAACTCATTCGAACAGTTGCTGATGGACTGCTTTATTGAAAGTCCCGAGAATTTTCTTTCTGGAACACTGAGTCAATTCTACTTACGCTGAAAATATTTGGGGGAAAAGTTTCACTTGATAATGAGTATTCAGGCTGCAATCTACCTTAGCAGTATGATCTTAATATCATGAACAACAGGGTACAAGCCAAGCAACTAAGGTGTGTTGACAGAAAAACACAAAATTATTGTACCAACTTGTCTATGCTACCCTCCAGTGAGCCGAAGATCCTGAAAAGCCTGAACCAAAATTCCATAACAGACACATTGCACCCTCGAGTGTCCATGAGAGATTCGGTTGAAGGAGGTAGGCCCGGATAATTCTGTCAATCAGTTCATATTTTTGTCCAACCAGAAACCCATTATCAGCATGTCATTTAGGTTAGAACAATTCCCTGTTTCTCTTTTGGTCATACAACCACAGTCCGGTTGTGCCAACCGTAGCAAAATTCTGTTACTGAACAGTGAAAACACGATTAATACGAAATGATTCTTTAGAGTAATTGCGTTGCTGACGCATTATGCAACTGTCCTACATTTTTTAATTTACGCAACAAACACCGGTTGCAATACTACGCACGTCGCCCGTAGGGTTTAATTTGCTCGATACCGCATGGACAGGAAAGGCTTTGCATTTTCTCATGCCTGGATCAGTACCGAGGTCACCAAGAGAATTATCAGCGCAATTGTTGCACACTTCGTTGATACACATCATACTGTCAACCTAGCCTCCTCTATTCATCCGATTTACCGAGCCATCGTCGGTCACTCAAAAGCTGTCAGATGCCCAATTATGACCACAGCGGAAGCGATTTGAATTCGAGTGAAGAACCCGCTCTTGTGCGCACAGAAGCGCTTTGTTCAGGCGTTGAAATTGTCATGGCCAACCACCCACACCACGACCGGTCAGGGCACCATGGTTCCAGTTGCACCATAATTGTGACGTAATCGTATCAGAACGTTGTCTCTGTGTGTCTGTGACATATCTGACCTCACCTGAACTTGCTACTTGTCTATGTGCGTTTCGCCCCAATAATTTTGTTTCACATAAATATTATATGATTGACCTGATGATGAATAACCGAAAATGGGCTTTTTCGCCACATCACTTTTCTGATGATATTCTAGTGTCTTGGTACAATGGTTATATTTGTGCGTTGTGTTGATCCGTAAGCTTATGTTCATTAGGACTGCGATTCTACTAGGTTCGATCTAGTCAGATAGGTCAAAAAGTAGCGGACAAAGAGAAGAAATTAACTCGCGTATTTGAATACCACATTGCGCAATGTGTAATGGTGCTTAGACAATGAGGTAAGACCCTGAATGTGGAACTTAACAATGCATCACTGATGTCTTCCTTATGGAGGAATTAAGGGGTATAGAACGTATCCCCAAACAGAATGCCCACTGACTTCACAAATAACCAGGCATTTTCAACTCTGAGCTGTAGCCTCGGACACAACTGCTCGAGCTGCCGTTGATTCCGATACTGGTCCAGAAAGTAGCTAAGTACTAAATAAGTGCACACCTGTGGTGATAAAGGATGAAGAGAAGGAAAGCAAACGAACAAAGATGATCGAGTTTCATGGAAAATAAGGGTCAACAAGTTTGCCGATACAGGCTGGCCACTAAGTGTAACACAAGGCCATGCTAGAGAGTGCTTCTGCTCAGCGGCGTGGGTGGTCGCGAAACTCTTAGCCAAGTAGAAGGCAACTACCAACCTTGCTCAGCGGGGCGATCAAAACTTTCATGACTCATGACCACGTCATCGTATAGCTGTAGGTTCTTCCAAACAACGTCAGCTACAATGAATAATGCGCAATAAGGCAGACATTCTGTCGACAGGCGAAGTACATGACCCAACCAACGAACATTATTTGGCTTGTCGGTCAAGCACTCACATATTTCTGAAATATGCACCGACAGACTGTCGCGTTGCTCACAAAGTTAGCCCATTTGATACAAGCTAACCGGCGGAAACTGCGGTGATCAAACTCTAAGTTTCCACACGTCTTCGGCACGAATGAGTCAAGCCCTCGACTCACAGAGCAAACTTGAGCGCAAACACACTTTGTAACCTTTACCTTTGATCGTCAAGTATGTGTTTGCTGCTCCACGACTGACAGAGGTTAGTGAATATTAGACATGTTTTCGTTATCCTCTTGGACACACTGCCAGCAATATTATAAACGGATGAGATGAAACTACCCAGATAAGTAAGGCGATAGACAGTCTCCAGCGACTTGCCATCAATAACAAAGACGGGGCCAGTGCCAACCCAATATTTTGTTGCTCATGATATTAAGATCATACTGCTAAGGTAGATTGCAGCCTGAATACTCATTATCAAGTGAAACTTTTCCCCCAAATATTTTCAGCGTAAGTAGAATTGACTCAGTGTTCCAGAAAGAAAATTCTCGGGACTTTCAATAAAGCAGTCCATCAGCAACTGTTCGAATGAGTTTGACTACGTAACCTGCGACGCAATTATAACGCATAAAAGTCCATTTCGCACTTAGAAGTCGTTGAAGACTTCGTGATTTCAGGAATCCTGTCTTTATTCGTCCGCTTGGGATAGTTCAATAGCTTGCACACTCAGTCTGCTAGTATACTTGGGACACTCCCCGAAGTGACTTTTGAAACGACACCTCATTCGGCAAGTCTTATCACAGCTTTGAATGATATGTCTAGGAACACTGTATATCTCATGTGTCGTTTTTTGGCTTCACACGGAATGGTTAATAGACCCGGGGATTTCAGCCGGTTTTATGCAATGAATGTAGCGATGTGGTCAACTGATGGAGGATGTATTGTGTGAAGTGACCAACACGCTTAGTGGAGAAAATTACGGTGTCCAACGATGTGTTGTGACAGACCCTTCTGCGGTCAGTGCACCATGATTTTGACCGGGTAGACCAGTTCTTTCTTCTGGTATTGTAAACTGCTTGACAAAAGCTACTATGTATTAACAATCTATTCGGAGATGTTACGAAATTCGTTTAGTAGGACAGTAGTCAGTCGATAGTAACAAAGCTGCACAGGGGCACAGTCAAATATTGCACGATGTATGTAGAACGGTATCATTTATGGACGCAACATTTTGATTGAGCTGACTGTCTTGATGGCAGGTATCGGGCACTAGTGGTTCTGTAAGGAATTTCATTAATTCGGCGCCAATATATTACACAGTCGCATGCTGTCTTAAGCATTGCTTACAAAACATCAGTGTTAATCAACTGCAAACTAGTGTCAAGTAACCGTTTCTTTGTGCCATCACTTTACTTGCGGTTTGTACATCTGTGGGCTTACGTTCCATACTTGTCTGTGTATATTATTGTCCTTTCAGAACTGTTATTTTGATCATGTTTTGTCGTATTCACCTCCAAATAGATATTTTACAACCTGTTCGAACCATGTATGAACTTACGAGATGGAGATATTGGGAGCAAGATTCGTACCACCAAGATTTCAAGTTACCAGTCCACGCTGTTTTTCGTCCGGTCACCAGTCATGTAAACTTTGCTTGTGACACAGTGTGACCAAGTTACACACGAATCTTATTAATCGTCCCGATCAAACTAAGGCTATTTGATGAACCCAGACTATTACGAAACAGACAATGCAGAGTAAGTTTGGAGGTATACATCACGAAATATTGTGTTTTACACAGGCATAATGAA
>QNGE01000681.1:9571-35163 GCA_008508345.1 Paragonimus westermani
CGATCACGAATGAAACGCAACGATATCGCAAACGATACGAATAATCGGAACGCAAGTACTCGGACCCAACTCTCACAACTTAGAACCCCCCAACAAGAAAGGAAAATGACGGCCTACAAACGAGCTTTATTTGCTGCTCAGCCCGAAGGCAAAACAGTGGCTCAAAACGGCTGTATTTATAGGTTTTCGGTGGCCTTGGTCCTAGGACGCTGAACGGGCCAATCAGAAGCAAGCGTGCGAACTCGAATCTTCCAGAATGATGGCGGGCATTCGAGTTCTCAAAATAGAAGCATCTATTTCCCTTGGGAAATAAAGTGAGTTTTTGGGGAAAAGTGCTTCTCCCAACATCTGAATCTTATCACTACTGCGCAAAACTTTCGTAGTTTTTCGACCGTACTGGACAATTTGCCGGTAGTCACAGTCAGCCGTTGTACTACCGGAGTGCTCTTTTTTAGAAAGTATCTCTTCTAGCCCCGTCTTTCCGTACGAGAAAAACAGCATTACTGTAACCATAAAGATATTTCTGCGGTACGCTCTTAGGATCGTGCCTCACCACCTATGCAACCCTGCGTCGTCACTAGCGTGAAGTGATCTGGAAAAAAGCATTTCGTCTATTGCGATACCTACCATAAGCACAGCATCGCATTTCATCCATCAGTAGTTTTTGTGTAGAAAATCTGGTTGATAACCGCGTTTTGGTAGTTGTCTCGTGTTGCTTTTGATTGTCTATTCTTTACCCTGCTTCACGTGGCACGGTCGGTGATATTGAACTTACTTGTACTTCATGTTTAATCACCCCCTCCAGAGTTGGAGGATGACTGGAGTGGTCTGCATTTAGAGACAGGCCGTTTATCAGCAAATGTTCTGCAAGTCATCTAGGTTTCATTATCCAGAAACTCTAGTGTTTACAAACTGATTTATAAGGAGAACTGTTTGAATGCCAACAACCCGTGGTTGTTGGTTCTCTCGACTTTTACCGGTTTGTGTGAAAGCCCCATCACAGTTGACATTTATCACACTTCCTGTGGGAAACTGGGCGGTGTTATTTGCAAAAGTGAACACACTGTATGGTTTTATTGTTTTGTTTCAAAAATCAAGAGCGGTTCAGTCTCAGACATTTGCGAAGAACGGAATGGGTGCTTTCGAAACGGCCAGTTTTCTCTGTGGACAGTTTTCGCCACAGCATGCTTGAACACTGTTATTGTTAAGGTTATTGTAAAGGGGCTTAACACAATACTAGCATCGTGCATGTGTGACTAGAGTACCGGTCAACGACAGTGGTCTGCTGGTGTATTTGCATACATCACACTGTCAGCGCAAATTTTTTCCATGGTAAACCGTTATCATAAGTAGGTGTCCGGCTAATGAATGTACAAAAAACCTGTTACAGAAACGGTTGTTCGCCCTCCGGCTCCAGATGACACATTCGTGCGCATGTGTGGAGTGGACCCAATGGACGCAATTAGGCTACAAGTACGTTATTCTAAAAAAAGGCTAATGTAACGTCTTCACCGTTGGTGGATGAGAGTAGTGAATCGATGAAAAAGCTGTAGGGGACAAACAGAGGCGTCTATGTGTAGTGAGTCACTGCCTGTGTCGTTACTTTTCTCACATTGGTTAGTATGATTAACAGTTTAATTCGCTGTTACCTACCACATTATAGAATGCCGAAAGGAAAAGTTATTGATGTTCGTCCTAAAAAACGGAAACACAGTCACAAAATTGACGAACCGATATCAGCGGTTTCGGAAAGGCCAAAGCGCAACCTTGATCATGTGTCCCATTCAACAACAGACCGAATGAGACTCTTCAAGTCGAAGAATCGCAGCCATAATGAAAAACATTTCACACTTGAGCTGCCTTTCACCGGCCAAACTCAAAAGCGTCTTGTTTTGACTTCGTTAGCAGTTATTATTGTTGCAGCTCTCAGTGGACTACTACTTCATCAGTATGCGTCCTGGCGATGGGCACAGTTGGTGAAAACACCTTTGAATTTACCAAAGATTATAGCGGATGACGTGAAGGAGGACAGTTTGTTTTGGGGCAGCTATCGACCTGGATTGTATTTTGGTATGAAACATCGGAGCTCAAACCCTCTCACTGTGGGACTCATTTGGGCCGTGCATGATATACAAAACCCTCGTTTTCGTCATCTCTGTGACCCCAACGACGGCGTTCTGAGGTTAGTTGTTTAAGATTGGTGGATTGTCAGTTTTTACTTTCTCCATGTAGATGTTTTTCTCTCTATCTGTTTATTTGTACGCATATTTTTAATGCTGCTGCTATCTACGTCATCACAGTATGACGGCATATAGTCCACATGTGACCCTGTACATCATAGAGGTGGGGATGCCTTTTGAGATGTTAACTATATAAATAGTTTCACTGTTTCCATACTTTAGGTAAGTAGGTTATTGCTACCGAGTCATCATTAGAGTAACACATTTCGAGCTTGCTGACTGAGGTTCAAAGAAGAATACTTCTTTGTTATTGGGTTCTTTTCGCTTGAAGCGGAATTAAACTGTTTGGTACTCCGGATACGATGACCTTGCATTCGTTTTAACCAAGTTTCATTTTCCTCTCACTACTTTTCACTGTACGTAGCAGGTAGGCCAAATGCATTGTCTCGCTCACAGATTCGTTATTTTTAAAATGAAGGTGCCCCGTGTCCTACCACTTTCATCTCTAAAATATGTCGTGTGTTAGTGTGTGCTTCTAAAGTCTCACCACAGCTAGAAGTTACTGTTTCACACGATGACAGCGGTCACCAGCACATTCTGCCACAACTGACACACATATTTATATGGATGTGCATTCCGATTTTCCGGATTCTCTTCCTTATCCATAAAGTAGTAGACTTGACTGCACAACGGTTTGTTGGGAAAAGTCTACCATTTACTTCAGTATTAGAACGGGTCCTATGAAGTACATGATTGAGAATGATCGTACACATGAAACGAAATTGAATGGCCACATTCAACATGACCATTAACTTGTGATAAATCTAATCTTTTCTGTTTCAAAGAGTGTTCTTGCCTACTGAATTTCACTGTTAACCGATTTTCATCAAAATACTTTTTGTCCGCCTCATCCTCTTAGCTATAACTGGTTGGAACACGATGCACGCCATTTCGGCACTCAACAAATCGTTGATCTGGACCACATCATCACAGTTTCGTTTGTCAAGTATTCAACCGGCATGACGGGTGGCGATGGCTGGACGTTCCGCGTCTCTGCGATCGCCAGAAACAGGGTCAGTCAGTTTCCTGAAGAACTGATTCTCTAGAAGCCCTATCGTGTACTCCGTTAAAGGAATTTAAATTGCATGGATTAATGAACCAGTCGATCTCACAGAGGATTTGCACCAGATTAAAGCATTCGGCACACTCTTGATTAGTTTGGAATACATTACGAGGTTTGACAGTACGTGCGTTGAGGTTGGTTCCCGAGACTTCTCGGCTGGGCCTCAGACCTTGTCAGTGGACGACCGTTAACGTCTCTAAGGTTGTTGACGGTTTCCTACTGTCAGTTAGGGTAGACTTTCTACATACTGAAAGGCTGATAAGTCTTGATTGTGCGTGTAACAAGGTGTAATCGTTTGGCGAGTTGTATTTTTCTGCTGAATGCTTCAGGATGCGGTTTTAAGCATCAAAGAAGCTTCTCCCAGGCTCTCGGATTGTCTTAGGTTTAGACAAAACCTCCGAAATGGGGATTAGTTTTCTCACCGACCGGGTTTCAAAACTTGAATAATGGTTCACATCTCTAAGTTTATAGCGGTTTTCATTAACCCTGGTCATCGCTGATGGTAGGAAAATATGTTCATGAAGCTCTGTTGGCTACTATATAAGATTATCAAGGGGTCGACGCCCACTTTATGGTTAAAAAACGTGGCTGCCTAGAATGATGAACAACTTCTCACGCAGTTGACCGCCGATATATACGTTCTCTTACGTAGATTGCGCTACAACAGTGAACACGCAAAGGTGGGATTATGATTCGAAGATTTAAAATGGAACGGGACCAGTGTGTTAGTTGTTGAGGGTGTTTAACTTTAAATAAACGGCTCGATTGAGTACTTGGATTTCCAATGACCTACCGCGCCGACCACTTTGCCGGTACCACAACCGTTTGTTATTAATTTCCGGTTGGCCAGTCGACTATTATTAGGGGTGGCCACTACGGATTATGTTTATCTCTCACAGACTATACTTCTAGTGGGAAAACTGTTAATAGGATTCGATGACGTAAACGTTATTGTTACCAGTTGGGTTGGTTGTAAAGTAATAATTAATAAAGCGGGGCAATGGAAGTTGCGCGAAAACCATCTTGTTGTTAGAGGACCCTCCTTTGCAACTCCGCCGTCTGTCTAGTTAACGGGCATAGATATCTTGATGTTTAATGTTTGAACTTATGCACATCATCTGAATTAAATCTTGTCCACTTTTTCGTTTCATCTCTCTGTATGTTTGTTTCTCACAGAGGCGTCTCAGAACGATATTTCTTAACGGCACGTCAATCGTCACGATTATCAAAGGTATAGTCGTCGTTTTCTTCGAGCGATCAACTTATGCGTATGTACGTGACGCGATGTCCAGCCCATTTGTTTGCCGCATCGAACAACGCTGATTTAGACAGTAACAAAAAACCATTTCGTATCTGAATGATTAGGCGTTCGCAGAGCTGATGTGGGTATTTACTGTTCTGTGGGTGTTTTAATCAGTAAGGTGCATCATTCCGTGTACGGTTGAACTGCGGGTGATAAGCTCCGACATGTTCAACACTATTGAGTTTTTGAGTTAAAAGTTGCCACCAGATAACGCCTAGTAACCTACTCACTATAATATATCTTTTGTGCCACGTCTTGTGCGGAACAATTGACGGTTTCACGTTCGGAGCGCGACAGACGCAGTTTCACGTTGCTCATGTTGGATGCTATTCATGTTGCATTTGCAAAAGGCGATGGACCGGTGAATTTGTTTATTGCCACCTAGAAATTGTAAGGCACTTTCATTAACACGGCCGACCAGTTAAGCATCGGCTTATTTTCGTACAGTGTCGATTTCTTTGAAACAATATTCTTTCCGGACAGCAGCCCGTTTGTCTTTCATTACACACTTTCTACCCTTAGGATAATGAGGAGTACCGTTGGTTTCGTCATTTCTGTCGTTGTTCTCCATTCGCGTTCTGCTGCTCTTTAGCATCGTGGGGGTGGAATACAGCAATTCTAACCAAGGATGATGGATGATTATTTGTTTCTTGCAGTTCTCTACGCAATGCTGTTACATACCAGCGCTATATTGGCCGGTACAAAGCATGACGTTTCGTTTACAGCAACTGATCTTCAAGTATTTTTAAAAGACGAATAGTTTATCCACTACGCTTAACCAACGGCTTTTCTTGTATTCTTGTGCAAGTATGTCATCGTCGTTTGGGAACTGCATTCAATGTTGATTTATATCCCTGCTGGTCGGTGACGTTTCTCAGCACTGGAACCCCGGCATTTTCCTCATATATAACATGGCACTCTACAAGTCCTAACTACTTGCACGTCACCCACTGATAAGCCAAAGTTATTGCCGGAGTGCGCCAGAATTAACAATCACTCCCTATCGCCGTCATGTAATGCTGAGTGACGTTCAGTTGATATGGCTGTGTGACCGTTCCTGCGTTCAATACAAGTCTACTTATGAACTCGTACTCTATATCATTTTCTCAAAGCGTTCTTGTAATCCGTCCTGCACCACGCGTCATTGTATTCACTTTCCTGCTTCCTCTTTACCCCTGTCAATCCTCAGACTCAGGCTTCCTTGCCGCTGTCAGTCATTGTATATTTCTATTACATGGGCGAAAAATCTCAGCATTACTTCCTCCTACAGAAGGACGGGGATGTGGTAACTGGTCTGAAAGGTGAGCAGCGTGAAAAATCCCGAGGATTTCGTGTTCTCTTTGCCTGCTTGTGTTCTGTATGCAAGGATAACGTGGTCGTTTCTTCCAGTGGCCTGCCGTTTCCCTGCCCCATCACTGACTGACGTTAAGACTGAGTTGCAAACGGTTCGATGTTCGCCGTGGTGTTTGAACATTATTGCCAACAATTACTGTCCAGGTTTACGAACTACAGAAGCCAGCTTTTTCTGTACCCATGTGTTCCTTACGAATCGTTCTTGATTATCCACAGGAACCCAATATTTTGACGGGTTAGGTTATCGATTGCCATTTTTCAGCCGATGGTAAGTTCCCTCCCTGATATAACGTATGCTAATGGCGGTTGTTTTGCCGTTTCTAATTTTGCAGTTATCTCTGTGTAAGCAAGCGAAGTAAATTCAAAGCCACATGAAACTCCATTTAATTTGATCGCATGACAGTTTGCAAGTTCAATTCCACCTTCAGGAATGCATCGTCTAGTTGATTTCTCGGTACTCACTAAGCTATTTGGGTTTAAACTCCGGGTCTGGTCCTTATTTTCTTCTACCAAATAACTCGTCGACCTCCGAAGTGGAGCAGCGTGTGCTTTTTCGGATTTCCGATGGTTGCCGACTGTCAGTTCATTATATCATCATTTCTGTAAACTTCCCACCGAACTGCAGTTCGGATGCTGACAAAAATGTGTTCTCTTCGACCTACCGAAGCAAATCAAATATATACGTGTTCCCGTATACATATAGGGGAAAGGTGACTGAATTTTCCATGCAAGATATTCTAACAACAACGAGATTCCGTAATGTTACTCAGCCTTTAACATGCATCGATCTGGTTACAGTCAGTTTCCATTTCGTTACTTCTTGACTGGCTATCGTGCATCTTGCAGTAGCTACCTGAACATGGATCATGTTGTAATACATGCTCCTTCTGCTGGCTGCTTGATCAGAGTTGACGATTTCTGAAACGTAAGGTGTTGTCCATGCCAAGAGGCTATGCATAAGCCTGACGCTCAGCTCACCTAAAACGACTCAACTGGGAAGACCTACTGAGCATACGGAAGGAGTTGTAATTGCGCGGAGAATGTCCACATTGTCCGTTTTAGATCATCGGCTTCTCTGAAGCACTAATGGCTTTTGATAGGAACACCGTATCGGCAATGACAAAGATCGATAATATGTCTTAGAGACGGGCAGCTCCTGTCGACCCTTGAGCATATTAATCCCGCGCCACAGGCTTCGTTGATTTCACCACATCCCACGAATGTCAACTCGCCAATTGCCACACCGTGCCTTGTTTGCAAATGGTCATCATCATCGTCGTCATAATCACAGACAGTAATACATCAATTGTTTTCACTGGTGCTTAGTTTCCACACAACGGTGAAAAAACGTGTACAGGAAAAGAAAAATACAGAAGACGATGAAAGGGGACGTAACTACTGAACTACCCACCTTTGTTTCCATACGTTCAGCTTCGACGAGCTGCAAATGAAAGTAAGGCGTCATCAACGAGACAGCTTCGTTACGTCCTTCGCTACCCGGCTTCATGAAGTGCACTTACCTAACAAACAACTTGGCCAAACAACGACAACATTCACGCCACTGAACAGGATTAGCCGCCATCTTACCTAACTTCCCTAGCCACCGAATATGGGAGTCGCAAGGTCCCAGACCGGAAGACCAATCCGAACTACCGTGGCCAATCCCTTGGTGAACGACTTCATTTCTTTACACCAGCTCATCTTCTGTTTACCTCGCATTTTACGCCAGTCGGCCGCAGCGTCGGCGAAGAGTGCTCGGTGTGGCAGACGACTAACTGCCCTTCTTAATACGTGACCTGGTCATCTAAGTCTGTGTAACAATAAGGAATGAGCGGCAGGAATGGCAGTTACTACCAAATACCCGCTTCCTAACTTCTCCATTACTTCCTCTTGGGTGCCGCTTGATGGATGCGATCAAATGCAGACGTTGACGGTCAAACGTCTGAAGACGATTCACGTCCTCTGTGATGAGCGGCGAGGTTTTACATCGGTGAAGCATTACGATCCCTACGGTTGCCTTATATATACGCGACCCTTGGACCTCATACATATGTCGCTTGATATGTCAGACGTGTTCTAGATTGGCGAATACCGCCCTAGATTTAGAGCCGAACGCTTCTATTTTATTCCCTACACCTCTGCTGTCGCCACTGATGCAGCTTCCCAAGCACACATACCAGTCAACAACATTCATAGCTCCATTATCCGATATTAACTCTGCGCAATCACAACAGTCTTACAGAAGCTTGATGTTTTTTAGGATTTGACAGAGAACAAAAGTTTGTTCAATAGACATTCATTCAGGATAAAATTTTCGGTTCTCCCTCAATGTCTTTCTTCCGAGCTGCAATGGGGTGACAAAGTATAGTAGATGTCAGAACCGTGCAAGTTATTGGCATTATGCTAACTCCTTTCTGGCTTTCGCGAGAGTGACGAATTTCCTTCTAGAATATGAGAACTGTTATTGAATGACCGCAGTATACAGGAAGGTTTTCCATCGTCGTTGATACAACCGCATGAAGTGACCAAGGTCAGAAGCTTTCTTACGTTGCGGCTCTCAGTTTTTGTAGAAAGTCCCGAATGTACCGGCCGAGGTTCTACGTTGCATGTCTCCAGGGGTAACACAATAGAAGCCGGTCGCCTTAGATCACTAACACGGATAAGCTTGAACGGTGTTCCCTGAGGCGAAAGCGATTTCTACTCCCTTGACTTTCTCCATTATCGGCGACCAGACTACAGTTGGGCTTTCTACGAATATCCCTCTCAAACTTCCTGAATGAACTGCCAGTATCGGTGTTCCATCTGGTATCTAACACTCCCAGGGATTTCCCTGAAATCCAATGTGTTCAATTCACGAGCCACCATGCCACTTGCTACAAAACTTGCTTCATGAATGGCCTGTGAGCTTTGAGTCCAGTAGCCATTAGGACGTTCGGACTGAGAATTGCTGACCCTACTGTCTAAGTTAGCTTGATACTTATGCATTATTGACGGCATAGCCAGCTTCTCAACAAACAGCCGTTGATATCAACGGGGTTGATGCCCAACAAAAGTAAGAACAAAACGGCTACACACCAACGCTTGATCCAAATCCAAGTATACGCTCCAGTAAGTAAGACTATGTTGAATGGACTCACGACACAAATAACTTGTAGCTATGTGGTCCACTTGAGACCAGATCAGATTCGGAGAAGTTGGGCGCCGAGTATAACATTGGCGAGCACGATATCCGAAACTAACGCTTGGCGCACAGTTGCAATAGCCGCCCGCAATTATCCGAGTAATGTGGTGCTATCCCAAACCTGCCACTCGAATGAGGTTCGGCCTAACCATGGCGGCCGACCTGGGCGTTCATAACTCCGGCCAAACTAACTGTATCAGAACCATGTGTCGACCAAATGAGATCGGCCATATCCGAGTAAAAGGCGTTATTGACGTCGACGTCACTACAGACAATTAGAACATGAACAGACACAACGAGAAAATTCTCGAAAGTTTTGCATTCAGAGCTGGCCCTATCGGAACCTACCAAGTGGACGGAATCCAATCTACTAATGCGACTGCGGCCGTCTTGCGGAGGACTATACCTACTTCAGCCTGACCGGTAGTGGTGGCTGTGGAATCACCCGAATTTTATAACCAGTATCGGGAAGGCAGTGTGGGTGCTGTTAGTCCCATCCGTTGACTACTGTTCTGAATTAGAGTTTTCGAAATGCGGCAGTTGTCGACATTCGCCAGGTTTAACGTTCGTGTGGGAGCGGTTTGTTGACCCATCTATCTTAGAGTGTGAACGTTACGATAATTTGCATTTCAGTTCTAAGCAAGGGACGAGGGAGGCTTGAGGCTGGATGGTTGGAGATGGGATTTACCAATACAGTGTTACCATGTTTGGCTGTATTTATTGCAGGATCTACAGTGTAACTGCTAGAACTGGGGTTCGGGAGGGGGTCTAAGAGATGAATTTGATAGGACAGTGTGGCAGGAGTCGGTAGTTACATGTTTTCGCCTATTCACCCTGCCGTATGCAGCAGACCGGGTGACCCAATTTATGCAGCGAGACGACGGATGCAGTACGGAATTGTTGGTGTTGGGGGTATTCTTGGTTGTTCGGTCACGAGTGGTGGGTTAGTTTAGAAGCGACAGTTTTGGTTGTGAGGGCACTGACAGAAGCTTGCTTCAGTAGGGCGTTCCCAATGTCTCACCTTGGGTCAAACAGTCAACGGACACCTTTGGTATTGATATGTTTGCCGAGCTTGGCGTTTAGGTTGCAAACGTTTCATCACCAGGCGAGGTGACATCATCAGTGCGTAAGTGTTTCAGCGTATATTTTGAACGGACACCTTTAGCTGAGGACATCGTCTGATATGGCGTAGAATAGAAGTCAGTAGTGCCAGTGTTTCGAATATCGGTATTTACCGATGTACTGTTTCTTCCTCTCTGCTTCATTACTTTACGTGGTCAGTTTATGTTCCTCTGACAAGCTGTGGCACGTTTGCTACTTCATCTGGTCTTCCTTTCCTGTTAAGTGTATATGCACTAGTGAAGATGTACACCTGTGATCCAACAATGCCGCCAGATTCAGGTCAATTTTTCACCATGGCTTGGCCAAGATTTCACGGGTCATTTCCTCACACGGTTTCGTCTCATCCACCAAGTGTTTAGGCTGGACCCTGACTGCCACTGAGCAATACTGGCTTAGGAGCAGCTGACAGCATGCGTTCACAAAAAGCGAGTACAATCGGTACGTTTAAAATGATCATGGGGATGCGAACCTCGCTCTTGCCCGACGGGCTTATTAGGTGTAAGTCCACTGGATGCGTTTGTAGCTGTCCTGGATAAATAACCAAACATCTAGTATGCTATTCAGTTTGACGAAATCAATCGAGTAATGAACTGAAGCGTAACACTGATTTCTTCTTTTAACAATTTGGTTGCAAAGAAGTCACGATAGATCGATGGAGTAACCGCAAAAGGTGGTGAATTGTGAGATATTCGTTAAAAATATGACCGTTATCTCTACGTTGTCTTCGTTTCAACGAGATATGAATTGTGAGAGTGGGAAAGCGTCAATCTATAAATTATAACTAAGGCTTGATGTTAACCGTGGGGTGCGTTTTTTGACGGCGTGCTTACATCCCGAAGAGTTACGGCAAAAATTGGGTTTTATCACATCGATCATTCTTTCCATAGTCAGCATACCCTACCCATAGGTACTACGTTCCGGGTTGCCATTCGTTCTGCCAATAGTCCACGACCTGACAGTAACAAATGATAACATAAAAAAACAACGTAAAAACAACAGTTTCATGACCAACGGGGCGTGTATCAAATAACATGGGTAAGGCAGTTTGCAACGTTCCACAAGGCGATCTCCATGTGATGGACAACCTCTTTTGTACAGGAATGCGCAACTCATAAAGTCCATGAGAAGCGTATAACTGTGACAGTCATTTGCTATCGCCAGTACGTAACTTCCACACGTTTTGTATACCACTCAGTCGCTTCTCTTCCGCAACAAGACGACCAAATTGCACGTTCATATCATCAACATGCACAACTCGTGTTCCGGTGTTCCGATTATCTCGCGAAAACAAAAAGACCATCGTATCAGGCTAATTGACAGCATCTCGACCATCCTCTGTACAGAAAAACAGAGATGTGACTAGTGAACGAAATCCCTCCGGTTTGTGTTGACACGCTTTGACCGAAACGCTAAGTCTGATGACACACAAATCACCATTCGCTGCTGTCCAGTCAAACAAACTTTGATATGTCTCGGAACTCAGTGCGATCCCCACTCCACTTTCATCGCCAGATCCGCTGATCCATAACACTATCCAAGGGCGAATTAAAGTGGATGACAACCCTATGATCGTGAACGCGCGTTTCGGATACACAGCACACGTCTAGTTTCAGACTGCAGCAAGTGCTCACCAGATCAGCTTGCCCGCCGATATGTGCGAGAGTGCGGGCAGTAGGAGTGCCAATGTTTGCCGGTTGTCTTGGATCGAACAAACGAGGATTTAAGTCCGAGGATGGAGAATGTGCACACGATTGGACTGGTCTACCAGAGCAATAATAACTTCGGATACTTTTCGGTTATTTGTGTCGCGGAAGAAAGCTGGCTTAGTGGAACCTACGGGGAACTCTGGCTCCAAAGCAGTGAGATGTAAACCTTTGTTGCAGGACGCCACCCGATGCCAACCACAGGAGAACGGAACTTGCTTGACAGTGGGGATTTGTCTAGTCTGAGACGCAACAAAACACGCCGTTGTATACTTCAAGTTACTGCTGTATGTATTCAAAGCGACACCACACTTCTGTGGTATATTGTAGATTTTTCAACCGTAGTGGATAGTACGCCGTCAGTCGCAGTAAACCGTTGGGAAATCAGAATGTTCATTTGTCCATGGTTACCTTTTCCACTTTTCATTCTCTTATGAAGAAAACTGGTGGTGGAACCGTGTAAACAGTTCTGCCTTATAGTGCCGATTGTACTTCCCTAATTTTGTCCTCGTTTGCAGTAAGTAGTGCGATTTTCAACCCCATAGGGTTACGGGTTCTCTTCTAGCCACTCTCCTGGAGCCTGTGCGACGTGTTTATAACTGAAACTGTCGAAACCTCAGTCAGAATAGACCTCAGGTTCAACGGGGCAGGTGAACCTGGTCACCACATCAATGTATTAGATGAATGCAGGTCTGAGAAACGTAGAAGCATCTCTACGAACTAGTCTGCTGATGTAGCCTTAAGGACTCGCTCGAATATGTTCGGATATAGTCAGATTTTGAAATGTATGTTGTAACTAACGTTCTCTTTCATTGCACACAGTTCAGATTGACGGTAGTATTCCTCTGACGTACATCTTTTTCTGTATTTTTGTTGTGCGATCTTGAGCCAAAATGATCAAAGTGGTTTGAAGCGCTCAGTCACATGGATGAGACATGTACGTAAAATGCCCTGCCGTCTTTCAGAATTGTTCTGCTGAAGTGAATGAAGCAATCCGTTTTTACTGTTGGCGTTTTGGTGACCGTAGGTTACTTGCTCATTGATAAATACCGTTCATTCATTTGGTCATCATTGCTGCTTGTTTGTATGTAAAGCCAATTTTGTAGCTGTGCAGCTCCCTGTGAGAAACTTTCAATTGGCAAACAACCTGGTGACTTTACAATGCTCTCTAATCACTTATCAATAGGCCTGATAGCAATGAACGTTGAAAATTGACGTTTTAAGCTACACCGACATTGCTAAATGTGACTGATAACTCATTTAGTCAGTGCCACCTTCCAGACGAACAGAGCCTCAACAAAAAGCAGATATACGGTTTTATTCATGTTACTAGAGGACATCCTCAATGATGAGGTGGTGATCGGCGTTACCTGTCAAAAGTTCGCAAAATGTTCCGCCGAACTCTTCTCATGATAATGCTATTCAATCGTGGTTCGAGTAAGCTCAACTTAAAAATTTTCCTATACCTGGTACGAAACTGCAAGATCTGTCGCTATAGTACGCTGCACTCCCGTGGACGAAAGCCTTCACTGGATTAAACGAGTGGTTGTAGATGTTCACAGCCATACTTTTGATTTGTGGAAAAAGATGAGCTATGAAACTGCAGAAGGATAATAAAATGGATGTCACGTGCACCTAAGATTGTGCAAGCGTATGCTCTCTGGGATATCTTCCATTCAAATGAAAACGGCTTTACTTGTCACACACTTTGTAACAGAACTTCCTAAATCTCTGGGTAGATTTGCAGAAGTGAAACTTTCAGCAAACAGCAGCTAAGAATGAACTTGCCGCAACTTTCGTGGAGAGCTTTATGACAGCTCGTCTTATGTAAGACCTAATCACCGCGCTGTTCCAAGTTTTTTTTTCAGGCTGAATTTTGCTTACCTTCCTAGTATGTCATTTAGTCGGAACCATGGGTTGCGCTACACATTTAAACTGGAATTCAGTAGTTATATTTTTTTTTACAAACCATATCAGTGCCACATTTGTAATTTTCCCTTCAACAAATGATCCATCTACTATTTCGTAGAATTCATATTTTTATTTGGCTTTGGACTCCCCATTTAAAGTACTATTTGAGTACACTCAGTTTTTCACTAAGTAGGTAATGGGAAGTTGAAAGAACATATAGAAAAGTCTGCAGAAACACGTTTGCGCAAAGTTTTATTGACATCACAGGGTAGTGGCCTGCTTAATGCGAGCGATTTGTGCAACAAATTGTGTCAATTATGGGAGCTAGATACTTCCAGGTTACTACAAGCTGAACAAAATCGTCTAACCTAATGAGTCTCGAACCCGAGTCCTTGTGGTCAGTAGTTTATGTCGTTACTTCTGGGTTATCTGGTGGCTGTAGTAACCTCGAGAAATAATTTAAGTTCACCTACACAACGTTGTGAGAGGGAGGTCATCTTGGTTGGCTGGTCACCGAGCTCACAAACAAATTTGTCGAAGTCTAGTTGGACGCATGTTTCTCGTAGTTTCCCCCAAAGAAGGTATTGCAATGGCGTCTGGCAAATTATATGGATACAGCCTTTCAACAACCTTCATGTGTTTAGCTGTTTTTGCTCAGCTGATCAAACCCATTTCACCTCCAATGTCATGCTCGTTGGGCACTCATTGTATAGCGTCATTATGGCGAAATCTACAAAACTAATAGATACGTCGTTATAGCGATTATTTCGTTATGACGAACAATTTTCAAAATGTGCCAACTCGCTGTGCGATTCTTGTCATACAACGTCATCTTGTCAAGAAGTACACATTGATTTCCTCGTTTTTAAGTTGACCTATATAACAGGCTTTAGTGCGGAAACAACTTCAGTATGTATACATTCAAATGTGTAACAAAACAGTGTTGTTTATCTGTCGCGATGCATGTGACTCGGCAAGTTCACTATCTGCTCCACCAAACAGTAAGGAAGGAGTTGATTACACCTTGTAAACGAAAGCAGACAAGACTGCCATAGTGGACACTGTACACGTTGTCATCGCATCCCCATAGGCATTTCTTTTGGAATCAGTCGTTGATTGCAATTTTTGCAATTGCTTTCCTGAACCGCTTATTCATTTTGTTCACACATACCTACATCGCTGAGCCCGCCCACGAGTAACTGGCATACTGTTACTCACTGATCCCTGCCCCCCTATGAGGTCACGGCACAAACATCCCTTTCAGCGATGCTTCACACACATCTTAGCACAAAATCTATTCAATGAGTCATGTTCTCAGAGTGTAGTCGAGCTGTGGTCCTTCTCATGCATTTCATTGTAATCAACGTGAATTAATACGAGGAGGGATAAATCGTTCGTTACGGTGAGGCTTGCGCAAGCCGTCACACCACGTCAAGGTCAAGTCTCACCGTGACGGCGCAAGCCTCACCGTAACGAACACTTTATCCCTCCTTGTATTAATTCACGTTGATTACAATGAAATGCATGAGAAGGATCACAGTTCGACTACACTCTAAAAAGAACATGACTCATTGAATAGATTTTGTGCCAAGATGTGTGTAAAACTCGTACCAGGCAGACCAAACCACAGTCTCCTGGTCCTCCGGATTGGGGGTTGAAAGATGGTTGGCATCACTTCCTGAAAAACGTACCTTCTCTGGTACACTACCACCCACCCGCTACTTTGCGGTACAGGCTTTCGAGCCAAAGACTTTGGTTGAGAACCCTAATCGTTCTCCTGTCCAGGTCCGAGCGACCTGGCAGTATCTCAGCTCACACACAATCATGAATAATCACAACACTAGTAATTCCATACTGCATCGACCTTCTCGCAGTACAAACCGCGCCGCCCTATCACAGAGTCGGTGGCTGGAGACTCTAGGTGAGATGGCGGCTAATCGAGCTCAGTGGCGTGAATGTTGTGGTTGTTTGTCCGAGTTGTCTGTGAAGTGAGTGCATTTAATGACGCGGGGCATTGAAAGCCGTAAGGAAACTGTCTCGCTGATGACGCCTTACTCTCACTTGCAGCTCGGTTGTTTGTGTGCAGGGTGTAGTAGGCACCTTGATGTTGAATGTTTGAATATGGACGTGGTCATTTTCATTAGTTAGGTCCCTTTCCGTCCCCTTCTTTCTTCTTTCTGTTTTCCTATATAGGGTTAACTTTTTCTTCATGGTTGTGTGGCAGTTAAGCATTAGTGTGAACCACTGATGTATTGTTGTCTATGACGATGATGATATCTGCTGCATACAGCAGGTTGGACAGGCGAAATCATGCTACTGCTGATCCCTTCCCTACTATCCTATCAATTCAGATAACTTCTCTGCAAGTCCCACGGCAGATATAATTAGTCATAAAAACACTGTGCCGATAAATCCCAGCTCTCGTCACTGAGTCCCAGACCTCCCTCGTCCTGTGCTTCGACCTGGAACGCAAGTCTATCTGAATGCTAAGGCTGCGATCAAATGTGAGTGATGGTCAACTTGAAAATAAACCAAATCCCCGGCTACTCATCAGTAGTATAGGTGCCTTCAACGTTCGTACTCTAAAACAGATAAGTCGACAGGCTGCTGTCGCACGAACGTTAGACTCACTACATATCGATGTTTGCTGCATCTCGGAGACCAGAATCCACGACAGTAGTCAGCGCGTATGGAATTAACAGCACCCGCACTTTCTACCCGATACTGGTTATACAATTTAGGTGACTCCCCGGCCGCCGTTACCGGTCCGACTGAAGTAGGTATAGTCCTCAGTGTGAGGGCCGCAGCCGCATTGATAGATAGGATTCCTGTTAATAGTATGCTCTGTGCCGTCCACTTGGTAGGCTCTGTTGTGTCTGCTTATGCTCCAACTGACTGTAGTGACGTTGGCGTCAAGGACGTCTTTTATTCGGATCCGGCCACTCTCCTCCGGTCGACACGTTCTGGTCGGAGATATGAACGCCCAAGTCGGCCGCCTTGCTGGGACCGAGTCTCGCCTAGGTAGCAGGTTTGGGATAGCATCACATCGCTCGGACAATGGCGGGTGACTGTTGCAGCTGTGCGCTGAGCATAGGCTGTTTTTAGCCAACATTGGTTTTAGACATCGTGCGCGTCATTGCTATACTTGACGTCCTCCCTCTCTGAATTAGACCTGGTCGCAGAGAGACCACATAGCTGTTAGTTGTAGGTGGCGGGGTTCGAGTCAGGGCTGTCGTTCTTATTGGAGTCCGTACCTAGATTCCGATCATGCGCTGGTACGTTGTCGTTTCGTACTCACTTTTGCTGAGCGACGACTCCACCGACAGCAAAGATTGACTGTTGAGAAACTGACAATATCGTCGGTAAAGCCTAAGTATCAAACCAGCTTAGAAATCTGCCGTAGTAGTTCTCACTCCGAAGATCCTGATCGCTCCTGGACCCAGATCACACAGGACATTCGTGATGCAGGTACACATTAGCATGCTGCACGGGGGTAGATGGAATGAACAAATATTAGATCTCCGGAAAATCGCTGGAGTTGTTAGAAGCCAGACGGAACATTCCTCCAGGCAGTTCATATAACAAGTGTTGAAGAGATGTCCGTGGGAAACTGAAAGGTAGCCGTAAGGCTGATCGTGTGGCTTGGTTATTGGGAAGAGTTGAGGAAATGGAGACGGCTTCTGCCTCAAGAAACACTGGCAAACTGTTTAAGCTTATCCGTGCCACTGGTCCCAGACGACCGTCTGTCAGTGAAGCTATCAGCGAGACAGATGGCACACTCATCTGTAGTAATTCCAGAAGGTTAGAGCGGTGGGCGGAACACTTTGAGGAACAATTTAACTGGCCTTCTGCTTCTACTGCGTTGCCGCCACAAACTTGTAACGTAGTGCCTTGGTCGGTAGACCTAAAGCCACCCACTGAAACTGAGGTTCGCAATTGCATTGTGGTTCTCAAGCGTAATAAGGCTGCTGGTCCAGATGACCTTGTGCCGGCACTTTTCAAACAAGGGGGGAGGCGTTAGTTGAGGCTTTGACTCATTTGTTCCAACTTGTTTGACTTTTGTTATAACAACATTCTCTGAAATAAACACAAAGTTTCATTCCGTATTACGTAAAGATTTCGGGGCCCGGCGATTTTTTTCGGTATAGCGACGCCCTACCGTACAACGGATTCATGGTTGACGTTGCCTCAGTTTCTTTTTCGATTATTCTATTGCTACACAATTTCAGAGCATACTTTTGTTAATATTGACGTCTTTAACGGTAGAAAGACGTTTGAATTCTGTTTAGAATACCTCTTACAGACGCTGAAATTGTGTATGGTGGAAGCGCGAATGTCATTTGACCTTTGAAACCCGAAATGTGTAAACAGAAAAATAACCAATGGCATTTCCGTGTTTGCCGCGACGATAGCGAAGTCAAGAGAACCAATCTATTCATCACCCCACCGTTTTCCTTTGAACGTTCTGCGCTGTCAGGTTTTCTGTCTATCGATTTGCGCGGTTGTCGCTTTGTCCTGCGCAGCACTTGCGCATATGTGCTCACAACCTAATAGGCAACATAGTTCGCACCACCAACACGAACGGTGTGCGTAGGCATTTGTTAGTGACCTCGGAGGAACTGAGGCTAGGATGCAGGTGCTAAAATTTGCCGTTCCAACCGGCAGATTAGGAAAAGGGCAAGTTAACGGTCGGATGACTGACGCAGCATGTGTTAATTGGTCTATTGCCCTCAGGTCACGTCATGATACCGGGATCTTTCCGACATGTTGGCAGCGGAAGAAAGCTCCGAGCAGGTGTGATGGGTGTGCACTGACTGTTACGCACCGCTGGTTTGTTTTCGTTGACATTACCGAGTGTATAGCGGGTGACATTTTTGACCGATTTGTTCGCCCATTTCTAGCTAGACGTGACCGAAGGGGGGATGTCCACAAACGGCCACGGAAAACTGTACCGAAGAAAAATAGGTTTTTTTTGTTACTTAGACCAATCGTCAGATGAGTCAGGCTACTGAAGCTGATTTGGTAACATGCTGTCACGAGCGAGAACATGGAATTGCCAACCCACTCGCCTGTCAGGATTACGCCACTAGTGTTGGAATGGAGAAATGTTTCAAATGAGGGTGGCGCCTTAGTCTCAGCGATTTTTGACAGAGCTTTATTATCAATTCGTTATTCCCATGAACGGCTACGGATGATCGCAATGAATACTCCTCTCTTATTCCTTAGTTAAATTAACTTATGTCAAGTTTGATTCTCTGTTGAATTCACACCATCGATATTAAGCGATTTCTTTTTGCAAAACAAGTGGTTTAGTGCGTGTTACGCGTTTTGTGAGAAGCACCGGTGTAAACAAACCAGGCAAAAAACAACAACCTGAATCACCTCTCTTAACAGTGTACCATCGAAGAATTGATACTTGTCAACTTGGTTCGCATTCAGTATACTCTTGCTTCATCAATACTCATCACTTAATGTTAATGGGAATAGTCTAGCGTTAACCCCTTTGTGTTTATAGACTGATAAGTATACTGTACAGTCTGATGCGGAACCACATTTCGGTCTCGTAGAGAAAATCACATCAGGGACAAGTAACAATTTAAAGATGTTTCACTGACCTCCAGACGTAATATGTTTGCAACGATAGCGGAATGCATACAGTTACCGTCCTACTTTGAAACACCTCTTCAAGCTATCCAAGCTTATGTGATCTGATCTCTTATCCTACTTGGACGCGGCAGCCAGGCCTGTATGTTGCGTTGATTATGGCTTTGATACTTTCGAGATCAACTATGTCAAGTAGTGGAAGAGGAACAAATAGATGAAATTAGGTTACGTTGCTGTGTGTATACAAGTGCTAAGGCAGGCACGATCCTATAAGTGTACAGTAAAAACGTTTTCACCCCCCCCCCAATGAATGCTGTATTCTGCGTAGGGTAATGAGTACTCGAAAAGGTACTCACAAAAAATGAGCATTTCACTGCCCCAACAGTTGGCCGTGACCGCTTGTTTACTATCCAATACGGTCGAAAAGACCGCCATACACCTCAGAAGCATCATGTGACATTGAATACATCCGTTTTTTGTAACAGTAACACGAAGTGGACATCGGAGTGATCAAAGTATTCAGCTCTCTTAATCCAGTTAGTCGAAACAGAAGAAAGCCAAACTTCGTGGTGTGTTAACATTTCGATTCACCAACAACAATAACAACAGTTAAACAAAATGAATTTGGGGTCATAAGGCCGCTACCACGAGAGGTAGACGGTGTGAACCGTTAACTTTTGCGAACACAGCACTGCCTGTCCTTGTTTGATCAACACAGATTCACTGTTAGTCAGCATTTTGTGTTTCGGGTGCCGTAGCAACACAGTGAACAACCTAGTTGGGTCTACTTCGTGACCTGTCCTCAGAGTATGCCTCGCTATTGATGACGCAGAGTTTCGCGTTTGGTTGCTCATTTGGCTGTCCGTTCGCTCAGCACGTTGAAACAGCCATTTTGAGAGGTGTTCGACCATTGGCTGACGCGAGCACCGGTCCGTTTTGCCAAGACAACTGTCAGTGCAACTGCAAGTGGACTGATAAACGTGTGAGACGAGGTAGTTAGGTGCATAACGTCTAGTGTTTCCATAACTAACTCCGCGAGTTGATGACAAGAGGCACAATGCAGCCACAAGGTATGTGCGATTCACAGCTGATTGAAGCCGATGACACATTACAATGGATAGGTAATCTCCCTTGAACTGTAATTTTGTGGACAACTATTGCTACGGTGCGCTTTTGTTTTGTGTTCTGATTGATTTAAGTATGCGGCTGATGAAGTAAATCAAAATGTTAACATCCTGCACATTTGTCTTTTTGCTGTTTCGACGAGTCAGTGTATTCGTTGCGTCTCCGGGCTAGACAAATCCCCACTATCAAGCAAGTTCCGCTCTCCTGTGGTTGGCATCGGGTGGCGTCCTGCAACAAAGGTTTACATCTCACTGCTTTGGAGCCAGAGTTCCCCGTAGGTTCCACTAAGCCAGCTTTCTTCCGCGACACAAATAACCGAAAAGTATCCGAAGTTATTATTGCTCTGGTAGACCAGTCCAATCGTGTGCACATTCTCCATCCTCGGACTTAAATCCTCGTTTGTTCGATCCAAGACAACCGGCAAACATTGGCACTCCTACTGCCCGCACTCTCGCACATATCGGCGGGCAAGCTGATCTGGTGAGCACTTGCTGCAGTCTGAAACTAGACGTGTGCTGTGTATCCGAAACGCGCGTTCACGATCATAGGGTTGTCATCCACTTTAATTCGCCCTTGGATAGTGTTATGGATCAGCGGATCTGGCGATGAAAGTGGAGTGGGGATCGCACTGAGTTCCGAGACATATCAAAGTTTGTTTGACTGGACAGCAGCGAATGGTGATTTGTGTGTCATCAGACTTAGCGTTTCGGTCAAAGCGTGTCAACACAAACCGGAGGGATTTCGTTCACTAGTCACATCTCTGTTTTTCTGTACAGAGGATGGTCGAGATGCTGTCAATTAGCCTGATACGATGGTCTTTTTGTTTTCGCGAGATAATCGGAACACCGGAACACGAGTTGTGCATGTTGATGATATGAACGTGCAATTTGGTCGTCTTGTTGCGGAAGAGAAGCGACTGAGTGGTATACAAAACGTGTGTTGGCAACGCGATTGCGGCGGTGGTTGGCCACTACAAGGCGATATATATATATATATATATATATATATATATATATATGTTACATGCGTGCAGACGCGCACTGTAGCTCACCTTAGTTGGTGAAACATAAATGGGGAGACTTGTTGGGGCTGTTCACTATCGCTCGGTACCTCAGTAGTTCCATAAGTGATCAGGTTGCCCAATCGTCTCGGTAGGAGGCGCAGTTAATGTCTGTTAACTCCAATCGATAACCTCGCGATTAGGAATTCCTAGACAGACGACAGACGTTGAAGCATCTCTTTTCTCCCCCATCGGCCGTAGTATTTTTGGACCTAGAGGATGCTTTTGACTCAGTTGTTCAATACGTCGTCGGAGACCGTCTTCGTTGCAAAAGAGGTCCAGTGAGATGTACCAGGTTATTAAAGCTACATGCCCGCTCTGAGTGCTGAGTGAGTAGGTGTTACGAATAAGTGATGTGGCTGGTTTGTATGGATTGCACCTTTCATCTTCAGCATGTAATGTGTTGGGTTGGCATTATCACTACTTCCGTTTTTGTCGGCGTGCTGCCAGCTATTGCTGAGCGCTTCGTCTAACTGAGTAATGTCATCTTATCAAAGCGTAATGCTGTTAACGAGGTGTCGATGGGCATAGGGGAAGGGTCCGTTGCATTTGCGAATTTTCGTCACAAGGGCGTCCAATTGTTGGTTGTTGTCAGGTTTTATTCTATGTGTGCTTTTTGTTGTGCTCAGTGGTTCAGAGACCTGATCTGTTTGTGTAGAATGAGTACAGAGACTCTCGATGTTCGATCGTGACCGCGTCTGTCAGGTAGTTGGTGTCAAGTTGGCTGACTGTGTGAGCAACATATACTTCGGTGCAAATTTGGAAAATGTGCTAATTCGCAACTGACAACCGATGTGATTAATATGCACAACCTACCCTACTCCGTGTGCAAGCGGAACATTTACCACACTACGTATTGTTCAGTGGGCCGCCGATGTTTGGGTGAAACCACAAGGCGGTCCAGGCGATGATTACGGGCTTGAAAGCTTTGACCGCCTCCCTGAGCAAGGTTGGTAGGTGCCGTCTGTTCGGTTTGGGAGTCAAATGCTGCTTGAACGCACAACAAACCTGTTTTCCCATTGTTTAAGGCAAAACCGTGCTAGAATTTTTCGGTGGAAATTCTAACCAGCACGGGATACGCCTTTTATGGATGTCACGATTAGTAATTTTTGTCCACTGACGCTTCGACAAAGTTCTCTTACTTAGTGCAACTTGACTATCAAGATAGCATGATAGTGATTGTCTTACTGTGGTTCAGGTACGTATTACGGCCTCTCCAAACTCCCGCCTTTAGTTACCCACTCAAAACGTGTTGCTAGGTTGGACTACTTTATTTTCCAGTTGACTACGGTGACCTCGTGTGATCGACTCATAAACTGATGACTCAGTCAACCTGTCCTAATACTGCAGGCCGACCAACTGAAGGAAGGTAACACGCTTTTTCCTGACTTATTGTTTCCTGAATCCCAATGACATCAAAGTGTTGCGAACAAAATAGGCGATGTTTGTGAGATTCATTGTTCGCAGTTGCAAATATTGCGCTCCAAAAGTGTGGATCTGATCATCTACAAAAGCCTCGCAAATACTTGCTTCATTTGCTTTCGTACGTGGTCTCTCACAGGTTTTCTATCAGTGACGGATATCATTTTTCGTACTATGTCGGGATCTTTATGATTATGATTGTTCATTGGACAGCGGTTGAAGTGCACTGTGATGAAACTCCTCACAACTTCCACAGAAATTCAGCCTTCTCTTTGAACCGTTCCCCCCTCATCCGATCCGCTTGTTCTGCGTCGTTTGGTCGGGCGTTGTCTTGCTTAGTTCTGAGTCAACCTAGTGACTTGTCGAGTCTGGACAACCGCAGTAGGATGATTTGATCTGTGCATATCGGGGGTCATCCACGGCCTTTCCGGAATGCAGTACGACCTGTGTTACTTCTCTGTTGGGTGGTAAACGCTGCTATTCCGGTATTTTCTTTCATAGGAAGCAGCGTTCACCTTGGGGATCACCGGATTAGCTTTCATCCCGCCAAGACCGCCCTACAAGTGAGTTCCCTCATGGCCCATATTCCTCGTGAAGATGCAGTCATGGAGACGATGTTCAGCGGCTTGGGAGTCAGACGGGATACCAATATGTTCTCGCTGACCGGTCGTCCTAGACAATTTGATCAAGAAACGCATCCGAATGCGTGGTTCCACGAAGTTTCTGTACAGCCGCCGACGATGAGTCAAAAATTCGAAGCCTCTCAAACAGGCCAAACAGTGATCGAAGTTACGTTCACACAGACTGACAATTCCGAGGTAGAGATTACGGGTGATTTGTTCACCAAACGCCTAAACTCCCTTTCTTCCGCATTCCATCAGCGTTTCGCCGAAAGATTCCCTGTGGATCTCACAAAGTTCACCGAAAGACAGGTAACCAAACCCTTGACGTTGATGTTTACGGTACTGCTTGAACAATGAGGGACAGTGGTCCATCGAGTTTTATTTGGTGTGATAAAGTATTGGTTATGAAGTTGTTTGCCACTTCCTTTCACTATTTCCTGTTGCACACTTTGCTTGTTATAATTCTTTTGCAACCACTCCGTACATTTCTCTAACATGGAAGTAAGATTAACATTAACAAGACAGAATCTGAGGATCGAGAGCTGAAACGGAATAACCGGACGGAAGTCATTGAAATAAAAGATCAGCGTAAAAATGGGGGATTACCAGAGTAACTACCCTTCCTGAACGCAAAGGAGAATAGGTGTTATGCCGTTCATTGACAAGTGCATTTCCTGTTGCTCTCGTGCGTTTTGTCACTGTTCTTGTTCACTTATCATCTCAGCGCAAGAGTTCTTGGTTCAAACTCGATTTTCATGAAACACACGGGTAGGTATGGGAATCAGTGTTCCACTAATTTTGGGCAGATTGTCAGACATTTTGCGAGTTACCTTTTGGCGTTCATTACCTATGTACACAACCATCCTATGCCATGCAATAATCACTTCGACGACGCCAAAAGTAAGGCCTTAGGTTGTGTCACCGTTTCCCTATAACTACTCGTCCATAATGACTACAGTACACTCAAAAGTTGTCACTCCAAGACGCTCAATGCCGGAGTTTTATGTGTACCGCTCACTGCGTGCAAGACAGCGCCTCTTTTCCTGACCATCCATGGCCAATTCTACTTGACCATTCAAGATGTTTCACAGCTGTAATGTGTCTCACCAAGCAACCGGACATATCCAGCCTCTCTGTGGGGAATTGGAGACGAAACCTGACTCCTTCCATATCGAGACAACTTAGTGAATATGTATAGGGAATCCTGAATGATTGCGCTTTTCCAACATGAACTTATGCATACTTGTTATTGGGTACGCCTTTGTTCCTTATTATTTCTTCCAAACTGACGGCTATTTTGGTCGTTACGAATCTTCCCAGACTGCTTGTGAACATTATGTATACACATTCGTCTAATATATTTGGTCGAATACCTCCTCTAATCGAGTGAACTGTGATAGTTTGAAGAGGTATTGGCAGTCGAAAATTTACAGATCATTCACAGGTGACGTAAACCGTCAACGATACTGGACACAACTCTTTCGAATTCAACAGCCTTTCGCCTCCAGGCTCACTTATAAAAGTCCAGCGTATTTGGAATGAACGGATCATGGTTGGCGGCATCCGATTCGGATCAGCCTGTCACAGTGACCGAAGCCAAAGGACGCCTGCGCTTAGCCATCACTGCAATTGGCTTGCGCTGCACCAATTGCAGTTCCACCAACACACCACATATCCAGTGTAAACCCGAAGGAATAAGATTGGGAGGTGTGCCAGTGGGGCCTTTGTGTCCAGCCGGCCAATGCTGGTTAACCATTTGATTGGCTAATAAGGAAAGGAAACTCTTATCTCTCGGAAACTAAACAGAGAGGCGCTGCAATGACGAGATCTACACTGAGAAGAAAGATTTTTGAAGTAATACAAGAAGCGTTGCAGTATAGGA
>QNGE01000681.1:35754-126223 GCA_008508345.1 Paragonimus westermani
GGTACACAAGCAGCACCTCCACCAGGAGAAGGCTGAAAAAACGAAAACGTCTCACCTGTGTTGATGTCCAACCCGAACTTCGATGCTGCCGAAGCGAACGCTGTAGCTAGACGTTTCAGTTCTTTGCTGTGCGCTAGCAAGGCGCTGTCATTGGCGAACAGAAGCATCCGCATCCTTGAGGTCTGTAGCCGGGTTGGGGCGCCAAAACGTCGGATATTCAACAGACGCCCGTCCGTCCGGTACTCCACCTCGACGCCATCCTCTCCAGAGTTCTGAAAAGCAACTGTTACCATCGCAGTCAAATATAAGCTAAATAGGGCTGGGGCTAGAACACAACCCTGCTTCACCCCAGTGACGATGTCGAAATCATCAGAGGTCGATCCACACGATTGCACCTTCGCCTTCATGCCCGCATGCAACAACCTAACCATATTGACGAACTTACCTGGACATCCAAACTTACCAAGACACACACTGAATTCTCCATCTACAACTCACCTCAGTCTTGTATAGAATGTAATTCACAAACCCTTTCGTCGACTCAGATTGGCGGTTGGCGTTGATCATTTTCGGCGAAATAAATTGCGGGACATCCCTCTCGCGCATTCGTGTTCTTTTTGCATCAGTCCTCCCCCCTCCATTTATGTCCATTTATATGTCCAAAAATTCCTAAGTTGAGAGCAGTCCGGACGCCGAAGCCATACATGCTAAACTATGTGGTTTAAAATTGAGGTCGGCAAGGCTGTTCGCAATTCGTAAACCTGAAAGAATGTATGTGGAGTCTCAGTAATGCATGATTAGAACAAAAGTTGCAATCGATCACGACTGAGGTTGCGATGCTTAAAGTACAAATAAACGCCGACGGACGTCGAATGTCCATTTCGAATTTGAGAACGTAGCTTCACTGTCCACTTGTGTATACAAGCGGTCTGTTGAATGTGCCTATACGGATGCGATCAACTTTACTTGGACCGAAGCCATTCGATTTCCGCTTTTTTGTTCTGTTTACTCCAGTTTACACGTATACGTATATGTATACTTATATGTTTGTACACTAATGTTCAGGTACAGTCTGTGTCGCCCTATTAATCTGATCGACAGTGTTTTGCGCCTGCTTGCAACCCAGCCGTTCTTCTATGTTTACCAGCAAGTACATCTGTTAGTTCTGTTGAAGTACGTCTAAATCACCGTCCTTACTACATGCTTTTAACTAGCAGTGTGTACATGGATTTTGAACAGTTTGGCTCGGCCGATGCATTTACCGTTCCCATATCTTTCTCCACCAGCTGTACTCCTTGTTCTTATTTGTTGAAGCGAATCCCGTATCCACTACACAAAGTGGCCCGATAAACCCGTCTGCACACAACCTTGTTGGCCTGCTGTGAAGCAGTAGATTGCCCGTTGTTCTTGTTGGACCATATCAGCACCACTTAGTTTGTGGGTCCAAACCTGTAACCTGCAAGCCGATGTCAAAATGATATCCTAGACACCTATCTGCCAGACCATGTGTGTACAGCTACTCTCAGACTGTTATGGGTCAGTCATGAGAGCTTGCCAGTGTGTAAAACAACCATAGACGGCTGATCAGTTTCAGCCTGTGAGAGAGGAAGGTGCGAAGGCTGAGCTAGATGAATGGCATGTCTGCAATCCCTGATCTTGATCTTATGGTGGTTGTCTGAAATTCCATTCGGACACGTGATCACTACTTGTGAGCTTAATTCTCGGGTGGGTTCGTTACTGATGCGATCGAGCCAGATTGGTGTACATCACTTCGCCGGTGATCGTCGTTATCAACCGTATAAATTCCCATCTACCAGGTACCCACCAAATGCTTTGGTTGCCAACTATAGCACGGAGAAAGATAGACTTTTATTAAAGGATGTCGGCATTTTTTCAACGTTGATCTGTTTTCCACACTGATTCTCATTCGTTTGTTTTACTTGGTTGGTTGATCGATAAGTATATCTTGTGAGTACATCTCTCCTGTTATCAACCACATCGTTGGCGACATGTTAAAACCCGGATTTTGCTGTCATTGTATCAAACCTTTGAACTTCACATTCTGTGGACTCACCCAAATACTAGTTTCTTCACTTTTGTTCTATCGTTCATTTTTGACATTCGTCATGTGTCCTCACAACCGTTTAGGCTTGTTCGGGTGTATGAAAATGTTCTGTTCACTGTGGTAATCATCTCTTCCGACCGAACACTTTTAACTTCAAGGTTGCCGATCGCATCTGCAGTGTTTGTTTGGTCCAGTACCCGCGCATCGATCAGAGACAAGGAGCAAGCTCGCAGTGTTCACACACGTTGTTTTCGTGCTGGACCATTTTACATGCTTGCATCCCTTTGCTCAGTTCTATCTTCATGACTATTGAGATACTTGTTTATTCCGTAGTCGGACTGTGAGAGAATTTGTTCCGCGGAGCCCAAAGTCATTTGCACTTCATTTTTTCAAAACCAAAAGCCGAATATTGCTCATCTAAAAGACCTATGGATATGCGTAAACTCAACGGCCTCGCCAGGCCTTCATGGTTTAGATATGAATAAACTGCCTATCATAATCTAGTACTTTGCGCTCGATTCAAGGAGCGTTGACAATTTGCGATTTTAACAGCTGCTCACTAAAAATGTTTTTTTTTAAATATGCAACATTCTCAGCTACGTGTAAAGAATACCGCCAGAATATCGTCAGACTGTCTCATTCTATCGTGAATTCATCTCAACACCGTTACCAGGTGACGGTCGGCTGGATGATTTCTGAGCTTTGGACGTACTTGAAATCTAACTTTCTAAAACAGTTCGTTTCCTTCACGAGTTTGAACAAAACAGAACACAAAAACTAGTAGATGCAAACATTTCTTGCTGACTCGTCAATACTAAATTTGTGGTAAAATGGGATGGTTTTTTTCATATCGAACGGTTAGGGAGGTGGGGTGGATAGTCAGTTGGTAGGTTAGGAAAGGTCACTAAGTTCAGGGCAAGGCCAACCTCACGAGCAATTGTTTCCGGACAAAAAAGGCCGGATTCAATCGATTGATTGCGATCGTCTCAGCAAACCGCAAGAATCTTAAATTGGAATGACTTAATAGGATTCTGAATGTACAAAACTTTCTTACGCATGCAACGTCGAGTCTCGCTTGTCCTGTGACCCCTACGTCAATTTAGCCTTTTCGTTTACTGGTCAAAACTCTGTAACCTCGTGTACTCTGCCAAAATCATCATCTTCAAATCGAAACAGATTTGATCGTCTTCTGGCTATGAAGTTCGGTGAAGCATGTGACGTACAAAATGTACCACCGCAACTTTTTTCATCCCTTCTTATGACCAGGCAAATTTGTCTAAAATCGCTGTAAGTAATCTGCTCGGTGGTATTGGCTATTTTTATGGGAATTCCCTCATAAAATCGACCTATACCGGACCGGAACCCGTCCCCGGATGGTCTGCTGCCCTGTTCACTGCTACGCCATCAAGATCAATGTTTCCTCGTGGGTTTTTATGGGACGAAGGTTTCCATGGTCTAATCCTGGCTCGATGGGATCCACAATTGGCAATGGAAAGTGTCGGGTATTGGTTGGACTTGATGAATGGAGAGGGCTGGATTCCGCGTGAACAAATTCTCGGTGACGAAGCCAGGTCGCGTGTTCCTTCACAGTTTGTAGTACAGCACAATACAGTGGCCAATCCACCCGCACTTGTATTGGTAATCGAAGTGAGTGCGTGTTGTTTGGTGATCATCAGTTGTGTCTGTTGTTTGAGTGCATTGTTCGTAGCCGTAGATTCAAAGTTATTCACCACAGCCAATTAGTAGAAGACCATTCGGGTATCTACAGATGTTTTTTAAACTCGCGGCTACTGTAGTTCAAGGGTTGCCAACTTTTCTATTTGGAATGCTGGTGGTTGCTTTGCTGTGGTAGTGTTTATTTATACATGTTTGATCACAGGCTTCATGATCATCATTACAGAAAGCAATACATCAGAGGTTCCACGCTTGTGCTTAACTGCCACACAACTATGAAGAAAAACAGGAAACCCTGTTTAGGAAAAGAGAAGAAAAAAGAAGGGGACAGGAAAGAGCCTAACTATTACAAATAGCTACGTCTATATTCAAACATACAAAATCTAGGTGCCTACACCTTGCAAATAAACCGAGCCACAAGTGAAAGTAAGGCGTCATCAGTGAGAGTTTTCTTACGGCTTCCACTGTCATACACCACTAGGTGCACCTTCTTCACATACGGCTCTGCCAAACAACATTTGCGCCACTGAGCTTGATTAGCCGGCATCTCACCTAACGTCTCAGGCCACCGACTTTGCGAGTACCCCAGCCCGGGAAACGAACTCGATCTACAGTGACCAACCCCTCCGTGAACGACTTCATTTGTCTACGCCAGGTTCTCATCTGTCCACCTTGCGCCAGTCGGCCGCAGCGTCGGCAAAGAGTGCTCGGTGTGGCAGGCGACTGGTTGGCATCTGTAGAACGTGACCTAACCATCTAATTATGTGAACAAAAAACTCGTTTGACAATCAGTGCCAAACACCCGCTTCATAACCGCTCTGTTGCCACCCGATACGAGCGATTGTACGCAGAAATCGGTGGTCAAATGCTTCCAGAAGGTTCACGTGTTCTACCCTGAACGGCCAAGTTTCGCTGCCGTTGTCTGATACACGCGACCCTTAAGCATCCGAGGGATACCTCTCTGCCGACATAGGTGCCTCATATTAGCGAACACCGTTCTAGCCTTAGAGATACGCGCTTCTATTCCATTCCCTACACTTCCGCCGCCGCTGACGCAGCATCCCGGGTATACAAACCGGTCAACAACCTCCATAGTTTCATTATCTAACGTTAAATCTACGTGATTACAGCAGTCTTGCAGAACCATTTTGCACTTTGATCGCAGGTAGCTCTGATCTTGCGTCGTCATGATAAATCGTCCATAGTGTGAATTTGCACGCTAAGTTGTTGAACGCGCGTACCACAGGATTTTCCAGATGTCATGCCAATTTAGCGTGCTCCCCAACACACGATGATGATACTGTTAGATCAGACTGCCTAGCTTGCCAAGGTTGAATCGTGGGTCACAGTAGGTTGCGCTCACTTTCTCTGTATCATGCTTATCCAGTTCGCCACGGAAGGTGTTCATGCTTTCGCACACTGCCCCTGTTGAGTGTATTGGCAGTTTGTTTGTATGACCCGAAACCCGGTTTGTTTGGTGCCCTAATCCTACTGTTTAGGAAGGTGCTTTTTATATCAAATTACTGTACACATGTTTGGATTATTTTGATTATTGTTGCAAACCTATCGGTCACGTTCTGCACACTATTTTTGATGGTAGCTGATTGTTTGAATAATATTGCTTGTGACAATTTTTTATGTGTGTTCAAGAGATCCTCAGCTTGTTGCCTATCTTTTCTAGGCGCTCATCGACAGCCTGTCAAAGTTTACTTCTGATGAAGCGGTGCGATTTCGCCGCTGGTCTGCCCTGGTTCTTCCACGCTTACACACGTGGTATCAGTGGTTCAACCAGACGCAGGCCGGGGCCACTCCATTCACCTACCGATGGCGTGGTCGGGATCCCAAGGAAATACACCAATTGAACCCATTGACCCTCAGCTCAGGTGTAGTTGCGTTGCACATCTCGCTCTCCTTGCTTCCCCGTTCTCTGGTATTCTTACGAACCGGAACGTTTGTAGACCTAGTCTGTGGTAATCAGAATTGATGTTGACTAACCTGGTCATCCCGTCTCACGCGATAGTACTAAGAATGATGGGTTAGCTTGCCTTGTAACGTGAAAGTTAGCCCTTCGAGTTTTGTTCGGACTGTCTGCCGTGTGATCTATTCAAACTAATAACGGAGCCAGTTTTATGAGCTCTCTTAAAGACGGATATCTAAGCAGAGTGCTGGTGGAATTCGGCATTGAAAGACACTCGCACAATTACCAGTTCCTGTTCTCACGGTCAAAAACGGATGCTCCCTGTCCCCTAACCGGACCAGTGAGCCTAATTGTAACACTCACGGATGTACTGTCAAAAAGCATATCATGTATTTGGCTTAGAATGTCTTGATTTAGGTTTTAAATAGTCTGAAGGTAAACTACTTATGTATGGTGAATGGTCAGTTTTCAAGTAGATTGGTTGGGTGTATCCGTCGTGGACAGTAGGACTTGGTAGTATCGAACAAATTTGATGTTCATTTGTATGCATGTGAGGGCACACTAGCTACATGTTTTTGATATTAACGACCAGCGATGTTCATGCGTGCAAAATGAGCGCATTTACCGCCGCCTCATTTGCACCACATTAGGTGTAATTGAGTCGTCACATCTAAACGCTTAGCCAAAGTCTATTGACTAAATAGGTTTGAGGACGAGATTGCCAATTGAATTTGACGAGGCGAATCATTGCGTCTTCTGTTGAGATGATCGGGAAGCCTGAACACCTCTCAGGTGGCTCGATCATTGGATGTTACGTCTGATATGGTCGACTGGACGATGATCAACACATTTACTTCGTGAGCACAAGGATCAGAATTAAAAACCAGATCTGGTCAAGTTGAGCACTCTGGTATTTCTGACGGCTGTATGCCAGTCGTGCATGTCTATCCGAATGTGAAAGCTGTGACCAAGTGCGGATTGTGTTCGATTCGTAACGGTCGCAATTCCTCACTTTTAGCTGGTCATAGTCACACATATACATCTTCAGACTGTGATACGATAAATCTAACGATGAACCAATAACCTAACTAGCGGAGGCAGATGTAACAACACATGCAAAACAGATTTCAGTGATAAAATCGTTGGAATTGCAAATGAATTGGTTTACTGTTATTCTCAAAAGGCTAATTGATTGCAACCAATTACTGTTGTGTCTGCACTATTTCTCATAGCTAGTAGGTCGGCGCTCCATACTTTGGGAGATTCACGTGGAAACCTTCACTCGGAGTCACTTTCGTTTTCTTTGAACGCATCAAACCGGAGTGTACGAGCTGTGATTCAAATATACGGTTGATTTCACTTCGTGAAAATCCCGACTGTTTTGGCAGCCTGTCCTGTGAGCATCGATATCAAGCCACATACCTTGAACGTTCACATAAACTGCAGAGTATCTTGGGCAGCCAGCTCACTCCTTTCGAGCACGTATCATGGTTTTCGATCCAAAGTAACCCTCATTTGGAGGCTCGTTGCGAAATAAACAGGATTTTCCGACGGACAGGCATAGTTACGGACAACGCATTACTGATTCACCATTTTGCAACCAAGTTTCATATAAAATGCCAACAAAAAGTTTCACTTTCTTCAACAAAGGCATGTGGATACGTGGACATCAGTAGGATTTGTGGATTTCTTCCGGCATCAGCGATCCGCCATCATTTTGCAGGTCGGCTCTCTTGAATTAAAATACTGACAAGTGGGTATCTGGTTTATTGAAAGGTCTGTTATGCACGCTGTTGCATCAACAGTGTAACCATTCGATCCCAAACCCCTACTTAACCTCGGACGTAATCTGCGGACAGATTCTGTATATTTTGGACTCAGTTTTTCGTGCGATACTCACAGGGTGAACTACTTTTTACTTTCTGTTAACCCTCGATTTATATGTTGCGCTGTATCTCTTCATTTTTCTTGGCATCCGTGTGATTGATTGACAGAAGTCTGAGTGTTCTTGTGTGTACCGGATTGCTAATTGCTTGTGGTGAACTGAGTGTTACAATGTAGCGATCGCCTAGTCATTCATACTATCAACGTGCGCGGTCGGTGACAAAGGGATATGTAAAAACACTACGCTTGTACTCTGTCTTTTGTGCAACAGTCATACTCACGCATTCCGTGGATTGGTTCCGCCCTTATTCTGCAGAATTAACAGAGAATCCCGCAGAAAATCTACGGTTTGCGCACCCATCCTGTTCAGCTGCCGTGACCTCAAAAGAGGGTCAGAGCACGCTGTAGAGCCTGTTGCTCAGTAAGTACATTCACTACCGCCTTACCAAAGGTGCACTGCATATTTCGCTATACTTTACTGAATCCGAGAGCACAACTCCTAGTCAGAAAAATTTACAATACCCATCGTAGCGAATCGGCGACTGTCTTTTCTACAGCCGGTTGACCGTATCTATGTTCATATCAAGGGGAACAGCCCCCAGTCACTGTAACACTATCTAGTAAACATACTGATATCGGGACTTATTTTTCTGATCAGAATAATACATCCTTTATCAACCGAGATCAACCAGGCAATCATTCACAACTAGAATGCTCACAACCTAAGAAATCCTTACAAATATGGCTGGCTCACCTAGTTGGAGTGAACGGAAAGGAACAGGGAGAAATCCAGCTCATTCACCTTGATGGACACTGTAAGACAAACACTATAAGCATGGGCCTCAACACACCCAGGTTAATAGCATCAAACTCGTCCATGGTTGCGTGTCGGTCAGCGGTTTTGTTTAGTTTACCTGAAATTAGTTCCATAATGCTGGCCGATTTGCTGGAATTTTCCTAAAAATTGGATCATGCTGATCTCTTTCTAGAGCAATTTCAAAGACTACAAAAGAGCTCCGTCGATAAGCATGCCGCGTCCGCTGCCATACCGTAGCTGATTTCGAGAAGTTAATGACGTTGCAACAAATCGGCTACAACAGAACTGTTAACTCGATTAGGATATCTGCAGCCTGCAGCTGTCGTCTAATCTAGACTAGTGAAGATTCTTGGTTGCCTACTTAGGACTGGTCATTGATATGGTTCATCTTGATTTTTTCAGAGCCTTTGACAACATTGATCACTCCATCTTGTTATGGAATCTCTGTAGTTATGACCTTGATGGACGCCTACTCACATGGCCTGGGGACTATCTACCTGAACGTAGATCCAAAGTCAAGATGATTGGACGATTATTGAAGCGGTTCCCTACCAACAGCGATGTTTTGTAAGGGTCCATCTTAGAGCCCTTGTTGTTTGTTCTTTTTGTCCTTGAACTACCCAGCATAGTCCAATCACCGATGTTGCTCTACTGCTGTGAAAAAACTGGTGTGAACTGGAGCTCTCGGAAGATGTGATAACTTACAGAACAATTCGAACTTTCTAAACCTGTGATCCACAGAAAATAACCTGTTGTTTAATGTCAAGAGGTATAAGGTCATGTATATTCGGCATCGAAATTGGGTTGACCACTAATTTGGCGACATAAGGCTACTCTTTATCGGTATGTGAATGAGATCTAGGGACCCTACTGACAGATAGTTTAAGTCTGTCTAGAAATTTTGCAACGGTGGGTAAAAATGCGCAAACTTACCTGAACCTCCCAGGAAGAATTTCCATTGTGTTCAACCTCATAATCCTCCTGCATTTGGAGCCGAGCATACAAACCTGTCTTGTGCACTCTAAAAAGTGTTAACCACTGATGTATTGCTGTCTATGATGATGATGATTGATAGAGTGTTCAGTGACGGGCGACTAGAAAAAGTATGAAGCTCAGGGAAATCCCCTACCCAGGGAGACTGGCAGAATTAGGTCAGATCTCAGTAAATTACAGACAGGTCAAGGGAGACTTAATTTATACTTGTAAAATACTCCACTCCCCAGGTTACCCACTGGCACATCTCCCACGGAACAGGGATGAACGTTCAAGAAGTCACTCGCTGAAATTGGGTTGTCGAATAAGAAGGCTACTTTGCAAACAAATTTGTTTCAGGGTTATTGGCTGTTTACACTGGAACGCGCTGTTTAACTTTGTAGTCCCAGCGAAATCGATTGAAAGTTTTGGTTTTACTCGATTGACATATACATGAGAGGCAACCTACACGACAAGTTTTCTAACCGCCATCCTACTTATAGGTCATTAAGTGCTCGTTGGTTATGTGATTGCACACTAGTGGATTCAGTGAAGTTCACTTCCATTCACTTCCGTTCAGCACCATTTCCTCCCTAATAACACACAGGAATGCAAAACCAGCGATCACTTCTCCTCCTGTAACAAACGACGAACCTATGGCAACGTTGACGTGCTAAAATGAGCGATTCTTAACCGCATGTTTCAAATTTGAAGCCAAGTTTGGGATAAATTGCTCTACGAATCCAATGTTTGCTCAGATGTGCTGACCGGAAGTCAGTTAACCAATCCGATTGCTTGGATCGCTTTTAGAAGGAAGAACGTTCCAGTCCTTCTTTGGGGAGTTTTTTTACCTTTAACTATAGCACAGTTGTACGATAATTTCAGACGTAGATGGTGCATTCGCTTCCTCTGGTGTCTTGAGCTGGATATTTCGGGGATTCGGGATCCGAGCTTTCTGAAAGTGTGAATTTCATTGAGAACAGATGATTTATCGTTGTAGTTTTGTTGATACGATATGTGACCGGTAGGATAAACAAATAGGATAGAGAGTCACATGACGTGAAAATGAGGCAACCCAGGGTTCACGCGGATGCCCTTCAACGTATACATCGACGGATGATGAACGTTCAAGAAAATATGTACACACACACGCACGCTTTTTCCCGTTCAGTTTGCGGTCATGCTTTGAGTTTGCATTTTCATCGTACAATGTCCCGCCTAAAATATCATAATCAGAGGTGGCTACCCTACTATAAGAAAGACCAAAAGTAACCTTTGCGTTCACCTTGGCTTGCACGATTATTGTTGAACATCTAACAGTCGTTTATTTCCAGGTGCCAATTGTCGATTGTGTGATCACTAATTTGATTTCGTTTAACAGGTCTGGACGACTATCCCAGAGCCTCTCACCCCTCTGAAGCGGAACGTCACCTAGATTTGCGTTGTTGGATGACCCTGTTTGCACGCGTAGTTGCTCGCCTGGCCTCTCTTGTTGCTCAGTATATGCAAACAGAATCTGGTCCGCTTCGGTCTCAGAAACTTGGCGAGGCTCGTGCTTTGGCGGCCGCTTATGGCCGTTGGGCTGACTTGCTGTCGGATCAGGCGATTTTGGATCAGCTGCACTGGTCCGAGGCTAGTGAGCGCTATGCGGACTACGGTCTACACACAGACGCCGTACGTCTTCAGATGCCGGAACGTGCTGGTAGACAGCCGAATTCAGCATCTGAAGAAGAGGTATGCAGGTTGCGTAAGAATGTACTTTGAACTACTCTCACACAGTTGTTGTTGTCTTTTTCATTCGCACGTCTCGTGCCCATTTTTGGTTTTATAGCGTACACAGGAGAGCAAGGTCTCATGGGAACTGCAAACAAAGTTTGTACAGTCAGCAACGCTATCCAAGTGTGTGACTGACTTTTAGAGTATCCTTGAAGCTTCTACTCACGATGGTGATTGTCTAACACATGATGTCTATTAATTGCTGTTCTTAAAAGGAATTATTAATAACACGCGACGCCTAGAAGAAATGTGGCATAGTATCCAAGTGGCGATAACCTTTCTTGCGCCGCACCTTCCAGCTGACAACCTTACTCCGCCTTTTGTTAAAGCCAATACGATACACTACCACAAACCTGCTTTCTTTATGCAAAAACGTGATACTTAACCCTACACTACAATGACTTTAGGGCTTGAGACTCATGAATTTATGTTGTTCCGCCAGCTTCTATTTTTCCATTATGGTTCATATAGCTTTATTCCCTTACTTCATCGCTTCTTCTTCTTCTCGACAGCGTGTACACCTCCTCAAGGCTTTCTCTCAGTTTATCCATTCGCATTTGCTTGTTTCGGCTTGTTCTTTGTTAGATTGATTTTGTTTTCATTGGTATCTCCCTACTCGATCTTGCGAAGTACTCCAGTGCTCATGACGATCTAATCGAATGCAGACTGGCTTAATCATGTCCCTGTTCACATCACGATTCACGACCTACACCTATTTCATGCCCCACTGAATCTATGTTGTCCTGCCTATCAATAATCCAGTAACATAAACTGTAGCGCGAGTTGAACCTCTCAGTGCGTCGTCAGGAAATGATTCGCAGAACACCGCAGTTAATCAAAGTCGACCACTCGAACAAGCTGGAGTGTCAACTTCACAACCAGACTGGATCTTGGCATGACGTGACGGCTTGCGCATCACGATAACCTACTGGACCAAACTGGATGGTGTGACGATCACATCTACCGTCACTCGTATGAGGTAGGCCAATAGGTAGAGGTATGACAAACCAGTCTGCTGATCCTCCAGGTTGGGGTTGGAACAAGATTGGCATCTGTTCCGAAAAAATTGCCAGCTTTCGTACACTGTCGTCCACCCAAGCTTGTGAGCAAAAGGCTTTGGCTGAAAACCATAATCGTTCTCCTGTCTAGATCTGCGCATCCTGACAGTATCCTGGCCAACATATAGCCATGAATACTCCACACCAACAATTCCATACTGCATCCGCCGTCTCGCTGCATAAATTGTGTCGCCCAGTCTGCTGCATAAAGCAAGGTGGATAGGCGAAAACGTGCAACTATTGACCCCTGTCACACTGTGCTATCAAATTCTAGAAGTTGTTAACCGGTTTGTGTATTCGGAAAGCTGCATCAGCGGAGGTGTTGGGAATGAAATAGAAGCGCGCATCTCTAAGGCTAAGGTGGTATTCGCAAATCTAAGACGCCCTTGGTGGCAGAGAGGCATATCTCTGACGCTCAAAGATCGCGTATATACGGCAACAATGAGGATTGTAGTGCTTTTTGGCTGCAAAACTGCCACTCAGGGTAGAAGACGTGAATCGTCTTCAGATATTTGACCACCGTCTTTTGCGTTCGATCGCTCGGATAGTGTGACACCCAGGAGTAGGTAACGAAACGATTAGGAAGGGAGTATTTGTTAGTGACTGCCAATCCATTTAGACAGATTTAGATGGTTGGGCCATGAGTAAAGTCGTTCACCGAGGAGCTGGCCATCGTCGGTCCTGTTCATCTCCGGGGCTGGGGGACTCGCAAATTCGGTAGTTGGAGATGGCAGCTAATCCTGTTCAGTGGTGTGGATGTTGTTGTTTTGCCGAGTTGGCTGTTAAGTGAGTGTACTTAATGACGCGGGGTATTGAAGGATGTAAGGAAGCTATCTTGCTGAGGACGCCTTACTTTCACTTATAGCCCTGTTGTTTGTTTGCGAGGTGTAGGCACCTTGGTGTTGAGTGATTGTATATAGACGTAGTTATTTCTAGTGGTTAGGTTCTTTCCCTTCCTTTCTCTTCTCTCTTCCTGTGCAGGTTTTGCTTTTTATTTTGCTTATGTGACAGTTAAGCATCAGTGAGAAAAACCGATTGACAGTCACTACCAAATACCTGGGTGTCACCGGATGGGAGCGATCGAGCGCAGAAAACGGTGGTCAAATATCTGAAGACGATCCACGTCTTCTACCCTGAGTGGCAGTTTTGCAGCCGTAAAGCACAACAATGCTCATTGTTGCCTTATATACGCGATCCTTGAGCGTCAGAGATATACCTCTCTGCCGCCAAGGGCGTCTTAGATTTGCGCTGACTTCCTTAACTGGCTGACTGTGTACAGTCAAAATGTGCATACAAATGCGCTAATCAGTAATCGATGCATCCCATCAACCCAGTTTGCCTGGCCGTTCTTTGGTGTAATTTTGAAATCACTTCGAGATCAGAGTCCGTGGAGTTTTGTTGTGTAACTGGTATGAATGATCGTTGGCACGGGTCGTGAGGTTTCAGAAAGGTTCATTTGTTTGACGTCACATCAAAGTCATCTGACAAGATATACTAAGTGATTACTGGTTCATGTTTGATTGCTTGTTTGAAAGTCGTATTGTGCATAAGTTGGGTTAGCCTACAATCCTGCCTATGTTTTTCCAGGTCCGTTCCCGTTTCACTCCTACTGATAACTGTTTTGTTATTTAACCTTCCAGCTACTGAAGAGTCGTTTTGTGCACTTTGCACTATTCTCTGTGGGTGCAACCAACTAATCGGGCTCGTTTTCCGTGTATGACGCTCTGGCTAGCCAGTTAGGAACACGGTTAGTAAAGGGGGTCTGTAAAGAGTTGGCGGGCTCTGTAGTAGCTAATAGTTACGCAATCATCGTTGCAAATAGTGAGTTCGCGTAGTTATGGGTCAGGGAGGGTTCATTGTCCGCACAAGGTGGAACAATAGGATACAAACGGGACTAAACAATGATCAATGTGTGAGATCTAGGAACTTGGCAGACGACCTGAACAACAGTTCTTATTAACGGATGGATTGAACCTAGTCAATTGAGCGCCAGTGGCTATTGGAGATGTTATAGACACCATTGTTTAACCAGGCAGAATGATGTTCACGGACAGCCACTCTATCATACAATCAGTGTGTTGCTAAACACGAACCAACAGATGAGTATACACAAAAGCTGATTGTAGATCCTGGGAGTTTGTCCTTGTGTCGTGACGTGACAACATGGAAAGAAGAGAAGCTGCAAACTTAATTGCTCTAACCGTCTTGTTGAGTTTTGTTGTAATCCCTTCAGCTATCGGATTTCGTTTGGAATTGAGATCGAGAAAAACACATTTCACCTTTATCGCGGAATCAGGTCTAAGCTCGACCGCCTACATCGCTTTCTGCTGCCGATCCGTATGGGAGTTTGTAGGAGTCTATCTCGATTTTGAAGGGGTCACTGACGAAAATCTCCGATGTCCACTGAAGCCTTCTGTTTAGTTGAACGCAATCTCCAAGATGATTGTATTGATTACTCTAAGTCTGTTTTGCACCTTATTGGACCGAATCATCCTCCCTTAGTATATCAGCATGACTCCTTACTGAACCGAACGTTATGATGGGTTGATTCAAACGCCGACAGAACACAGCTAACGCTGAAATCATTATTGGATTGAACCCATTTTTTCGTCTTTTGAAAATTCGGCTCCCTTCTTGTTCGACAGTTTCAGTCTTCTGTACACTTAGATTTCGCACTGGTCATGCAAATGCACCCATCTTTGTCAGGCGGTAATTACGGATTGCATTGGGTAGACAAACTAAAGTCAAAGCTCTGCATGACAGTAGTCTTATGGGATGTAGGTTAAGAGATTTCCATAATCTACCACTGCTCTGTGGTTTGAAATGCAAAAGATGGACATTTTTTCGTGTAAACGCTGTGAAATTACGAAACCAGATACATAGAAAAACCCGGTTTGTTTGCTGATTGTCCTTCAACGTTCGACGGATAAAATTTTGGTGATAAACGTTTGATCTGTCTGCAGGGGATATCGGACCAAATTAGGGCGAGGGTTGTGGTCAGCTCCGAAAGATAATCCCTTCATGGTTCTAGATTCCTGTGGAGGCTCCATAAGACCAGATGGGGATGACCTCCGTTGCAGAGTAGAGGGTCTACCGTATATACACACTTCCCGTTTCACGACATATAAGACTACATACGTAATGTAGTTTAAACGAAAACAGCCTGTCAGCTGGTCGCATGTGTTCACGTAGATGTACCGATATTTTGTTGAATCTCTCCACCGGTTTGTGCAACGTAGGTGTGACAATAGCTTGGGTCGTCATTGAGGAACAATACGATCGAGCTGCGGTCACTTCTCTAATACGTTCTCGCATTGTCTCGTAAATCAAATTTGTCAGTTACAATCAACCTGTGCATTGTGTTCTGTTTTTGGCAATGTTCTCTGATTTAGGATACTGTCTTTAATCCAGGCTACTTTTTGGCCTCCAAGTTATCGCTGCCACTGTTCTTTGAAGGTGCCATCCACTTTGTTTTGTTCCTCATTTCATATCTTCACTTATTGTTTATCCATCGGCCGATCATGTTTTTTGCTGTCCTCAGCCTTTTCGGTCTCGAGCTAGTTCAGATGGACTGCTTCTCGTACAGTTTTCATGTGATTCTAACAGTGAACTGCCGAGTAACATGCCGGATTGGTTGCTTGTGAACTGATTCTGGTCCTACTACGTTCGAATCGGGAAAACTAAGCACACACCTCTACACAGCATGTGTTGTACTGGTTGATCTACGAAAGCACGCCTGGAGTGTGGAAATCCCATGATTGAATTTCCTTTACCCAGTCATTCGTGAAACGAGTAAAGGGAGGTAGACCACCAAGACGTATCTGTCTCAGCTAATGTTCCATTCGGATTGAGCAAAACCTATCCTTCATGGAGTGCGGGGTGTTGTAAGAACCGAAACATCCGTTGCTTCCGCTAACCACTTACGTCTAAGGGTGCCTCAAACCGCTCCACCTGGGAACCGCCGTCGGTTCGTCTACTGTGCCGACATATATTGACTTGGAAAAGACATCATTACAAGTAGTGTGCGCAAGGTATACTGCCCCATCTATGCGAAGTCGCATACAGAAACACCGCAAATTTTTTAATTTCAAGCTTCATGGTTGATTTAGCTCTGTGTTAATACGGCTGCCTATTTGTAAGATAAATTATGGCTAAACTGATTTTCCAACGCCCATACGATAAGGCGTTTGCAACACCTCCCTGTGAGGAGAAATTTTGACGGTTGCCGAAATCTAGACAGCAGGAACAGTGGGTAGGCTCGAGCTCACACCCGCGCCCTTGGTAGTAGTCACCAATATTGTGCTATCTCGAGTTTTTGTTGTGAAACGTGCTCCTGCCGTTGATTGAGGTAGCCCATACATAAAAGAGCTACATCTTGTCCAGTTCATCATGGCGTGTTCTGGCCACGAAAGCCTTACGCTGTTGTGCAGCTTGGGACAATCTGAGTTCCTCAGGCACCTGGCGACTCATCAAACACTAGGAGCGGCACTTGTAAACGGCTAGCCAGTCCTCTGAACTGTTCTCTTAGCTGATGGTTAAACTATCTTCTGAATATGATTCGACAGGGTGGCCAGCTGTATTTTCCCGTCTCTTGTATGACTCATCTTTAGTGACTGCTTTGACTTGGCCGGGTTGGTTTGTTTTTATGATAGAAGAGTCCAAAGTGAAATTCTGTTGAGTTTGAGGTCGTTTTTAACGAACTCCATACAGTATGGTTGCCACATTATTTCAAGTCTGGCAATCCTACACTTGACACATTTTTATGTCCACTTATCGATCAGATGTGTTTTACAAATGCGAAATCTTTTATTACTGCACAGTTGTACTATACTATACTATCCATCATCGTTGACATGATTTATATTCTTGCTATCCAGCTAAAGCCAGTCCGCGTCACGGATAAACCTCCGAAACTGCAGCTAGTTACTTCATCATTGGGCTATGTAAGCCTATTCCCATTACTGTTGCGCTCAATTCCGCCCAATTCCCCGCGCTTACCTCAAATGCTGGCCGACTTGGCTAAGCAGGAACTGTGGTCTGATCACGGCATTCGTTCGCTATCAATCGTCTCCCCACTATATCGCAAGTCAAACACGCAAGATGATCCACCGTATTGGCGTGGTGCCATCTGGTTGAATATGAACTATTTAGCTGTGCGAAGTCTTCGACACTATGCCAGCCACCCGCGCACGCCTTCTGATGTGTCCAGCGAAGCGAACATTCTGGCAATGCGATTAGCGCAAAACCTAGCGCGCACCGTTCTGGGTGAGTTGGAGCGTACGGGTTTCTTGTGGGAACAATATGACGACATTACAGGTCGTGGCCAGCGTGCTCACCCGTTTTCCGGTTGGACCGCTCTAATCAGCCTGTTGATGACCGAATAGACAAACCATGGCTGTTTATTTACTCGTTTTCCTCTCTTGTTTTGTATTTTATCCATTCTGGTTGTTGTTGTATATGTTGTTTGCATTTGTCCTTTGGCAATAAAACCCCGTTTTTCGCTCCCTTGGGGGGTTCCTTGTTATTCGTTACCAGTTTGAATGCTTACGTATGTGAAGGGTTCGACCCTTAATCGCCATATCTTAATATGAGACAGAAGAGTTCCCAATGGACGATCGGTCTGGGTAACATCCAGAGCATCGTGTTTCGTCTGGGAGTTCCAGGTAACAATTCGTAAGTAGTGAGAGCCTCCGCTAATAAACAACGCCCTCACAAAATTGATTATCGACAGAGAAAGAGCCAAGCACGTGAAATGTATATGTGAGAAAACAGGTTAAGAGCCTCAATCCGCCGGAAATGAATCTATTCAAAAAGGAGAACTTCTGATTTGTTGCGGAGCAGCAAAATGTCAAATTCAATTGAGCGCATTCATCAGTCTCAAATACGATACCTGTCATCCAAAACAAAACCACTGTCATCTTATATCAAGTTCTTAGCCTGCAACACATTTTTATTGAAACACAGTAAGCTCAAAGTTCTCAAGATTACTTGGCTGCCATAATATGGGAGACGACTTCTCCAAAATACTGTTCTCAGTATTGCGCTGTGGCTTGACTAAGTTGACCGACCATTTGCTGGTGATAGAAAATGTGAATGTTATGGGGTGAAAATGGTATACTAATTGACGAAGTAGTGTTGTGTGTGTTTGTACGTCCTTTACAAGGCCACAACGTTCACCTCGTATCTGATTGGTTACTGACGTTCGCGTGATACATCGCGACTCTGATTGGTTCAATTCTAACTCGTTCACTCATATAATGTTCTTTGTGTACGCCTACTGGGCAGATTGCATACATACTAGTGTATGTTCATTACCCCTGCCTTGCTTCTGATTTACGATACAACATGGCGTCGCCGGCAATGTTCACTTCGATTAATGCACCTGGAACATTTTGGGTTGATCCAACAGTATTTCCAACTCCGGATTCGTGGATTACGTGGAAAACGACATTTACGGACTACTTGGATTTGCTCAACGTGTTAAATCCATTGCTGGACTTGATAGAGTCAACTAAACTAAAACTTCTGCGCAACCACTTGGGAACTGAAGGGCAGAGACAGTTTGACATCCATTCTCTGCGCAATAAAACCACTTTGGAGGAAGCCTTGAATACAATTGACAAAATACTGGGGGCCGTTACCAACGTATACGCCTCCAGGTTTACCTTTTCTCGGATCAGTCAGCAAACTGGAGAACCACTAGAAGGATTCATTTCTCGACTTATAAGAGCCATCCGACCGTGTGATTACTCCAAAATACCTACTAAGAAACTTGAAGATTGCATGCTCATACAACAGTTTATATTTGGGGTAAGAAATGAGAAAATTCGTGAATCCCTTTTGACTGAGGACGCATCCAAATTGTCTTGGGAGAAGGCCTGTGAAATGGCCCGTATTAAAGAACAAGTTCGATCACAGTGTGAATTGTTCCCGAAGTCGCCACAGTCGGTTTCAGTGATCAAAAGTTCGAAGCCATCAGCTGCCTTCCAACCGCTTGACAAATGTTTCCGGTGTGGATCAACAGGACATCGAGCGAATAATTTGGAATGCCCAGCAAGAACTGCTAAATGTTCGAGTTGTTCTAAGATTGGCCATTTTGCAAAAGTCTGCCGTACGCGCTCCGTACATGCACTAGAGAGAGTTGCTGTTACTGTCCCAGAAGAACGTCCTACTGCGGAAACAATTTATGCCCTACATTCGGACGTATATGCTGCTGCTTCCATGACTGTTAAAGAACCACGATTACCACGTTCAGATGTTTGCACGATCTATTTTCTATCCTCGGCCTTAAGACTGCCTCTTGAAATGGAACTAGATTCTGCATCTCCAATAACTGTAATCCCCTATTCATTTTACGAGCGCCATTTCAAACATTTACCTGTGCACCCAACGGTTTATAAATTTGACAGCTACTCCAATGCACCCATAGAAATGAAAGGATTTGTATTACTTCAACTATGTGTTGAATTTTCTCCACCTGCTTCTGTGGCTGTGTATATATGCAACACTGACAGGAAACCATTGTTAGGTCGTAACGCAATGGTTGCTCTGAACCTGGTACCTTCTATTGAACGTATGACAATAGCTTCTGTTGACGTGTCATTATTACATCATAAATATCCAAAATTATTTGCTGATTCAATTGGTCGTGCAGCCAACGTGGCCCACCAAATTCGTTTAAAGTCGGATGCAAAACCGTTCTCCATATCACAGCCGCGACCGATACCCCTTGCAAAGCGGGAAGCAGTTTCTGCTGCTATTAATCTGCTGCTTCAAAATGACATAATTGAGCCAATAACATGCTCAGCTTGGGTACATCCATTAGTTGCGGTTTTCAAAAAAGATGGTAGCGTTCGATTGTGCACAGATCTTCGAGCGCTTAACGAACAAATTGTGGTTGAAAAATTCATTTTGCCTAATCAAGATGAACTGTTAATTAAACTTGCCGGAGCAAAATTTTTCTCAAAACTGGACATCAAAAGTGCTTTCTTTCACATGCCGCTTACGGCCGATTCCAGATCTCTTACTGCCTTTCTCACTACAGAAGGTCTATTCCAGTACAAAGTTTTACCAATGGGTTTAAGTTCGGCTCCATTCGCTTGGCAAAGATTCATGACTCAGTCTTTATCTTCATGCCGGGGTTCTATCGTATACATGGATGATATATGTGTTTTCGGTAAGTCTAAAGAAGAACATGATTCAAATCTCCACTCTGTGCTAGGTCGTCTCAATCAGTTGAACTTACGTTTGAACATGAACAAGTGTGTATTCTGTGTAACTGAAATATCATTCCTTGGCCACATTATATCGGATGAAGGAGTTCGCCCCAACGTGCAAAACACTGAGGCTATTGCAAATGCTCCAGAACCTACGAGTCTACTTCAACTCAAACGTTACCTCGGACTCTGCTCATACTACTTAAGCCATCTTCCGAATTTCGCCACTGTGGTCGAGCCACTGCGATTACTTACGAGATCCAATATTCCGTTTGAGTGGTCCGACACCCAGAGAGAAGCCTTTTCACGCGTGAAGCAGATGATTGTTTCCGTTCCCGTTGTCAGTATCTTTGACGAATCCTGCAGTACGTTCGTTTCAACAGATGCCTCCGATGTCGGTCTAGGAGCCGTTCTTTCCCAAATGCAACAAGGACAGGAAAAGATAATCGCATACGCATCACGAACACTTTCTGGTACGGAACGTAAATATTCAGCCAGCGAAAAAGAAGCTTTAGCCTGTGTCTGGGCCTGTGAGAAGTGGCATATGTACCTTTTCGGTAGACACTTCACACTGAGAACTGATCATGCAGCATTGACGACACTTCTCAGTCAAGGAACTAAAGGCCATAGACCATTACGGATCAGTCGGTGGTATGCCAGACTATTGAACTACGACTTCGGAATTAAATATAGACGTGGTTCAGAAAACCAAGTAGCTGATGCACTTTCCCGACTACCTTTGCCTATACAAACTGATACAGACGATATGAACGAATCTGAAATGGTGGCTGCCATTGATGACTTGACAATTCATGCGGTAACCAAAGAGCGACTGCGAGAGCATACACAAATGGATGATGAACTCCAACAATTGAAACAATACGTTTCTACCGGATGGCCTAATGTCAAAAATATCACTGACGAGCTAAAATGCTATTACCCCTTGCGAGAGGAGCTTTCTGTGATAGACGACTGCATCATGCGTGGATCACGGCTTGTCCCACCATCTAGTTTAAAACGTGAGATTATGCTGTGTGCTCATGAGGGACATCCTGGAATCACACGGACCCTCCGTCGTGCTAGCGAATGGTATTGGTGGCCACGGATGTTTTCGTCAATCGAGACTCTTGTCAATGATTGTGTCCCTTGTCAACATGCTGACAAATCAATCAAACCTATAGTTGCCCCTGTGCAACCAGTGGAATACCCTATGCGCCCGTGGGCAAAGCTGGCTATCGATATTGTGGGACCTTTTGCAACAGCTCCATGGAATAAACGTAACATATTGGTCGCCAATTGCTACTACAGTAAATGGCCCGAGGCACACATCTGTAGTGATGTCACGTCAACCACGGTAATTCATTGGTTGAAACACCTTATTGCCCGCTTCGGGATTCCTGAGGAGATTGTCACCGATAACGGATCTCAGTTTATCAGTTATGAGTTTAAAGAATTTCTACGTCGGCAGGGAATAAAACATTCGCGGACTGTTCCTTACAATCCCGCAAGTAATGGTATGGTGGAACGTTTGAATCGTTCTTTGAAGGAGTCTATACAGGCATTACAGTTACAAGGGGAAACGTGGGAGGATTCTGTACTTCAAGCGTTATTCACCTATCGCACCAGTCACCATAGAGCGACCGGAAAAACGCCTGCTGAACTTATGTTCGGGAGAGCACTACGTACGAAACTTAACGCAGCTCACCAACCTGCAAATGAAGACAAACATACCGAGTTGCTTCGGAGGGAGACTTACCAAAAGTCCTATGCCAAGTCAGCAAAAACTCTGGCACCCGGAACATTTGTCCGTCTGAAGAATCAGTCACACAACAAAGGGCAAACAAGCTTCTCATCTCCAGTCTCCATAAAGCGTATCCTCGGTCCCGGTACATACGAGTTGGATAACAACAAGAAAGTCAATCAGCGTCAATTATTTACTGGACGATTAACCCGGACAGTCAGTTTACCTTCACGTACGGAGCAACCTGTTGCAAACTCCCCAAATCCTCGTCGCTCATCACGGGCTCCGAAATCGGTCGACCGTTTTATCTACGCCTAATCCGAAGCTGGCCGAAAGGGAGTGATGTTGTGTGTGTTTGTACGTCCTTTACAAGGCCACAACGTTCACCTCGTATCTGATTGGCTACTGACGTTCGCGTGATACATCGCGACTCTGATTGGTTTAATTCTAACTCGTTCACTCATATAATGTTCTTTGTGTACGCCTACTGGGCAGATTACATACATACTAGTGTATGTTCATTACCCCTGCCTTGCTTCTGATATACGTTACAACAAGTAGTTACCATTGATAATGAATCACAAACGTGAGCGGAGCATTTTCTTGCTGAAAATCACTCTAGTTACTAGACCCTGTTCACCATTAGGACTAAAGGACACGTAGATTCCTTTTAACTCATTACTTCGAGTAGTTCGTTAATATTTGGCTGTCCGTTCAAGAGGCGTGTTAACTAGAATTCCCAGTAGTTAAACGCTCAGCCGTTCTTGATTTTGACGTTCAAGCTGTCGGGCCATCAGGGGAGGGATACAGTAACTATCCTGTTAACTGTAATCTAATCGGACCTCATGATCCAGGCTTCCCAAAGTCCGGTCGCATTGGAGGCAGCACCATCGTTGATCTTTAACGAGAGCAAACTCGAGAATGTGCTTCGTTTGAAAAGAAGACAGCCCTATGCGAGTCAGAAGGCTGCGTTCAAACGCGAGTCGTCTTCAGTTTGTCAATCAGCTGCTCGTATAGCTATCAATAAACTAGATTCCCGTTCAACGCTGTGCTCACCATCCACGGGCATGTATCCAGGTGTAATCTGCTAAGGCTTCGGTAGAGCGGTCTGTGAACAACAAACGCGATGGTAGTCGGTCGAAATAAGTTGGAAGCACCAAAGACTTGTTCACACTACTTCTTGATTGTGACAGAATACTAAACAAAATAAAGAGCTGAGATTACCGATTAAAAACAATACATTTAAGCTCGTGAGATACTCAGCAAAAGATTGCATCTACAAAAATATGATAAAAGCACATGAAAATCTTGGAAGAGAAAGGATAAAACCTGAGTAAATGATAAACATTTTCTAAAAAAGTGAACTCGAAAGAGAGTAGAGGAAATAGCGTAATGAAAGGAGACGTCATTTCAAATCGATGCCGTGCTCTCTGAACAAGTTCAGTGCGATGACCAGTCTCTGGATTTCGCTGGTGCCTTCGTATATTTCACAGATTCGGGCGTCGCGATAATGCCTTTCGACAGGCATACTGTTCACGTAGCCCATTCCACCAAGAATTTGCATGGCCTGAATGAATGGAGTCGAGAGAGAAAGGAAACAACAACAAAAAGTCAAAAGCGCTTTGAGAAGTCTCTAAATAATGGTTAAACAGATTAGGTAACAGGAATGATCTTTAATAACAAGACATATGAACCCAGCACTTAGAATTGTTGACGGAAAAAGCGCGAACGTCTTGTCTTCCGACATCCACATCGACAGTAACATTTTGTGTCTGGTCTTTCAGATACTGTGTTTACAAAATAGAACATCTGTTGCAATTTCTAAACTTGTTGCGTGTTATTTTACAGCACTGGAAGTCGGGTATTTGCCACGACGATCGCACGTGTTGGAAATCACTACCTTCCGGAACGAGAGCAAAAATTAATCTTCGCAGCACAAAGCGAACCTCAGTTTATTGAGTTTCTATTGGTTGTTTTATAGACAAGACGCATCAGTAAAATGAAGAATTACAATTGGTGTTGACGCTTTGGCTTTCCCATTGGTCAGCTCGACTACGCTTGTAGTTCGTTTGTTTCAACGCGTGACGCACTTAAACAACTTGTTTTACTCCGGTGCTCGTTATAACAAAATCCGATGCTGGAGTAGCGTGCCATCCTGATTGGTCCCCGCGCTGACATACCAGTCTGTTCACGTTGTCGACACTGATTGGCCGTAGCCTTCTGCGAATCGCTGGCTGACTTCGTATCCAATCCCTTTACACGTGTACATTACCGACTTACATTCTACTCGTAGAACTCATCTACTATGTGAACCTCTGGATTATCAGTTGGCTGAAGAATGGCGTCTAACGCTCTCGAGTAAAACCCGTCTCCTCAAGTACTTGAGTGAACAGTAAATATGTTGATGAATGGGAAAATCACAAACTAGGTACAGGGGCAAAGCTGAGCATGCCACCTGAGAAAAGGTCCGGTATGGAAAAGAAACTCCAATTCTCGAAGTGTATAACCTGCTAAGTTGGGTTGTTCCTATAATTTCTAAAACAATAAAACCGAAGAGTAGACAACAAAACAATCGGTAACCTCGAGTTTCTGGAAGGAGTTGCCTCGAGTTTCATCGTCCAAATCAACAGACAGGACCGAGAGATGGACAAAGGAGTTGCCAGGGAGACTTTTAGGAACTGTTAATACAAAGTACTCCATGTTCGTGAACATCATCCGGAAGCAAACAATCAAATTGAAGCGATCACCGGTTAAATCACTACTTGAATATGCAGCCAACTACTGACGTACGTGAAATGAACTAACCGGAATATACTTATATTCCAATCATAATGATGAACAGGACCTGGTAACTAGAGCGATTTTCACCAAGAAAAATGCCCCGGTCATGTTTGTGATTCATTATCAATGGTAACTACTTCGTCAATTAGTATACCATTTTCACCCCATAACATTCACATTTTCTATCACCAGCAAATGGTCGGTCAACTTAGTCAAGCCACAGCGCAATACTGAGAACAGTATTTTGGAGAAGTTGTCTCCCATATTATGGCAGCCAAGTAATCTTGGGAACTTTGAGCTTACTGTGTTTCAATAAAAATGTGTTGCAGGCTAAGATCTTGATATAAGACGATAGTGGTTTTGTTCTGGATAACAGGTATCGTATTTGAGACTGAGGACTGATAAACGTGTTCGGTTAAAATCGATTTTCACTGTTCCCCAATTCGAAAAAAACTTGAGAGTGTGACGTAAATCACACCTCCGCCCAACGGGAACAAGTCAAACAAGAAAAACTCATCAACCATTCAACAATACCTTGGATGAAAATAAACTTTCTCGAAGAGAGAAAGCACCTATTGTGTTTTAGTTTAGTTAGTAAGAAAATTGAAAAAGTTCGCTGAAATTTAGCGGCAACCGAAAATCAGCGCGTGCCGATCAGATTCTAAGCGATCGTGCAGTGTGCAAACGGGTATACAGCATTCATTGTCCGGGGATTAAAAAAGCCAGCTGGAAAAAACGATTGGTCTAGCGTACTAAAAAATTCACTTAAAAACACTAAAAACCTTACATTGAAAGAAGAGATTGACCGAAAATCCAGGAGCTTTCAGAAATAACAAAATTTTCACTTAAGTTCGTAACTACAAAGAGGCACGAGCTAACGTGAAATATATAAGGAATGTCGATAAAAATGAACTAAATAACACCCGAATGGAGTTGTCAAATTTTGCAATCCTCGAAAAGGTTTACTTACATTCTCAACAAGTTGACAGTTAAACCAGGAAATGTCCACCTCAAATGCTGAGTGTAAAGTAAAAATTTGGGACACCCCATTTTGGAACAGTAGTATGGAGATTTAAAAAAATCCGAAACAAAATTGATTTCAGTGAAGTTAAATATGGTGTACGCCGTGTGGTTTTACTCAGATGAAACAAAAAGTTAACATCACAGCGGTGTTGGGAAAAATGACATTTCGATTTCCGATGTTACGGTTACCACGGGTATCCTATGTCAAGGCAATTTTCCAATCGAATGTTTACATGAGCAGGACGTGCTAGTAGGGAACTAATTCTATAATGTGGCTGTGGTTGGTTTATCAACTAATCATTGAATCCAAGCCCTGTCTTTTGAGTACACAGGTGTGCGGTTAAGCCTATCCAAACGGACGAGAGTTTGGTTGACACCATCACTGGGGCTGACACAGGTAGAGTGTGTGTAGATCGTTAGGGCTTCAGTGTGCATCCGTTCGACATAAGACTCGAAACCTTGTTGTTGGATCCGGACGTTGTCATAGTCGATTTTATGATCATCAGCTAATGCATGTAATGCTGTGGTCGAGTCACGTTCCAGTTTTCTAAAGTGTAATACGTCTATTGACGGGTATCACCTATGTTCCATGATTCTGACGTTCAAATGTCGAGATGATTGGACAGTGTATTCAGCCGGGTAGTGTGTACAGTTTACTTTATAAATACAATTGGTACGATCGCGCGGTTGCATTGGGTCTTACGCTCTCATCAGATGGGATTGTAAGATGCTGCCACGGCGAGAGAATGTGTCGATTTTGTAGTCCGTTAGGACTTCCTTATTTGTTTCAGACGTATCGACTCGACAGGGTATTCAAACGAAAGCGGTCTATGTATTCCTCTCTTCCTTATTTGATCGTGACACAGGTACGGTTACCTGTTTATCGATGTATGGTTTCGAAAACTTGCTATCTTGTAACATTGCAACTATTCGGACAAGTTCTTGTTCATAGCTGGCACTATTAGTGCAGATCTATTTTACCCTGTTAGTTAGTGATTAGACAATCGAATGTTTGAAGCACTGCTAAGTCGAAATTCGGATATCAGTCGGTGTCAGTTCGTTTTTGGTGGATGACAACATCACCAATTTGTTATTCGTTTAACGTCAGCTAGCAATCAGTTTGTGTTTGTTCTCGGAATTAATTGTGAACCTGATAGTGCTGCACTGTTTGTTGAGAAAAGACTGCGAAGAAGGTAAAACACTAACTTCTTAAAATAGGGTTCGTGCGCAGGACCCAACTGGTCCGGCTATACTCATGAGGCGAACCGTTTTTCTTCCAGTCGATTTAGAAAGTCTAGATGTAGCGTGCACATACAGTGAACAATAACTGACATTCACACGACTGATTACATAGCTGATCCCGGAAAGTTTGAACACATCTCTTGATGGCAGCAGCATATCTCAGTTCCATAGCCTGTTGTCTTTCGGGTATCGAGTTCTTCGTCGTCGTTTACTGAGTTCCATGTGAGTAGCGTTTGCAAGTGAATCACAGAGGAACCTGGCGGTTAGTTTATAAAAGAACAGTAGACCATACTTGTGCATTCCATTACGGATATGTGAGTTTAGGAGCAAGCCGACCAAAAACTTGCGCCGACAGTGAAGATCATTTGGTCAAACAGTCGAAAAAGATGCAATAAGCCTTTTTATCTGAGAATAGCATAGAGCTATTTTCCATGATCCGTGGTTGTACTGGCCATCGAATCGGTGTAAATGAGACCATACGTGAGGAGGATGGTTTACTTATCACTAGCCAATCGTGTCGACTTTACAGGTGAGCTGAACATTTTGGGGACCAGTTCAGCTGGCTTCAATCAGACAATGTGGACGACAGGTGATGTTACCTATACAGTGCCGAACCAGCTACTTTATTTGCCCACCCGCTGATTGGCCGTGACTGACCTCCATCTCCATAGTCCGCCACGTAAAGGTGTTAATGGATCAGAGCCGTCTTCTCAGAACATGTTTCGCCTCCAATGATTAGAATCCGATGATCGGTAACTGCGTGTAAGGATGAATTACGAAATCCGTAAACTGGTAGAGAGCGTCACACTTCTTCCAGCGATTCGCGATGATCAGTAGCCGTCTTCTTTTTCTCCCCATCCGTCTCCGGTGGAAGTTACTCATCCACAGTAGAGTTGTAACATGTATAGGTGACCAAAACTGCCCGGAATTTTAGCCAATCATATGTAAGGTAAGTCAGTTGTCGAGGTCATTCGCGGCCAATCATAGAGCGGCTAAATGAGCAACTTGTTCCACGCTGCACACGTGACAGAACCGGCGGATAGTTATTGCAGACGGCCCTGCGTCGAAAGCAGAAGTGGCACCAGGGCTGTTTATTGAAACGTAATAAGACTCTTCAACCACGTTTCGCTTCTACTCTCTTCAGAGATGGTAGGGAGAGGATCTCAGAAGGGACAAACAGTTCGGGAAACTGAACAGGTACCTCGTGTTTGGTGTTTATCAACAGTAAATTCCGTACTCAAAAAGAGAACCAGAAGTCTACGTGACAACCACAGCGGCATCAGTTACTCACTGACCGTCGGCTCAATAAGCCCAGAGAAAGTCAGACACGTGAAGAAAACTTGAAACTCTGGGTTCCCTTCAATAACTTCATCAGCGCAGAGAGATGACATATGTTGCGACATGTTAACATTTCGTTTACTCTCATTAGTCACAAACGTAAAACAGGCAAGTTATATATGACAGACAATTGGGGATAGAGAGGATATGGACACGCATACAATCACACCACGTATTATGTCATCACCATCACGGCAACCCTATAGGTTGCTTCACCCACTTTTGTGCACATAGCGCTGGCTGGTGAGCTCTAATCATGAGACAGCGGAGTTTTTATGTGATTTTATCTCCAGCCAAAACTGTGATATAGGTATTCCACTTGAATATCTTAAGGATATCATTTTATTGTGTACAGAAAATATCAGGTTCAATTTTGAAGGGCTTTCTTATAGACAAGTAGACGGAGTGGCTACGGGTAGTCCGTTAGGCCCAACATTAGCCGATATCTTCTTGGGAATGATTGAACGGCAAGTCTCTGACAATATTGTCAAAACCTTGTTGTACAAGCGGTATGTTGATGATATTTTGATTTTTACGGATACTGATCACTTTGACTTGGTTTTCAATCTTCTTAACTCCGTTCATCCGAACCTATCATTGTCTCACGAAAAGGAATCATCACAAGGAGTGGGGATGGAAAATTACAGCGATCGATCCATCGCAAAGCAACATGGGGCGGACAATACCTACAGTTCTCCAACTTTGCCCACACAGCATACAAGCGGGGTTTGATCAATAGGACCAGTCGTATTTGCACTCCTGATAAGCTGCAAAATGAACAAGAAATGCTGAGGAAAACGTTGCTGGCAAACGGATATCCTGAAAAGTTCATCAATATTCACAGCAAGGCGACCAAATGCAAGGAACCAGTGGAAACAGCTCAAAAGAAAGATGTTTATTTTTGCAATTCAAAGGCGATCATCTGGCAAACGACATCAAGCACAAACTGAAGTGTGCCCTAACCCGTACGTATACGGCTGCCCAATTACGCTTGGTTCAAACCACCAAAGGACTCGTTCTACACAACCACGAACGCAGTCAGTCTGAACATTCTGTCTCTCACGTTGTCTATCAGTTGCGGTGACGTTTACATAGGCGGAACAGACCGACGGCTATCTCAGCATGTGGCCGAACACGTCCTAAACTGGCTAAAACAGCGCATGATAACAAATGGTAACCGGTGTATCGGTCTCTCGAAGCCCCGCATCATCGATTGCCAGACACCTCATGATAACAGGCCACCAGGTGGTCCCACTTATTGTTACGTCAGCAGAACCCGAAGCTACTGGCCTTTGGCGAAGCTATGCTGATTAGAGCTCACCAGCCGGCGCTATGTGCACAAAAGTGGGTGAAGCAACCTATGGGGTTGCCGTGGTGATGATGACATAATACGTGGTGTGATTGTATGCGTGCCCATATCCTGTCTATCCCCAATTGTCTGTCATATATAACTTGCCTGTTTTACGTTTGTGACTAATGAGAGTAAACGAAATGTTAACATGTCGCAACATATGTCTTCTTTCTTCGCTGATGAACATGAAGATAAGTCGGGACTCCACCCCGGTTGAAGATGTGTTGATCACATTTTACCTTGCGACGGATCTAGGAACATCGGTACCCTTATAGGTAGCCGACGGTCGTAGTCTTTTAGACCTAAAGGCTGCTTTCGATTGGGATGTTCCTAACGTTTTCTGGAGCTGTCTTCTTCGCAAGGCAATACTAGGGAAATGAGTGGATCTGTTAAGAACACTGTATGCTCACTCTCTTGAAGAGTAAGGGTTTATGGACAACTGTCCCGGGCGTTCATCACTTCTAGTACTGTTCGTCAGGGATGTCCGACCTCCCAATTCCTACTCAATTCCAACACGGACGACATTCTGGAAGGAGTACTTGTGGAACCGAACAAGCTTCGTGCAAAGCTTCTTCTTGTGGCTAGGTTGACCGATCTGGAGTATGCGGATGGCACTGTCTTACTTAGCCTCTCTGCAGAAGACATGCACATCATGCTAAATAAAACGAGTGACTGAGCCGATTTATGTGGGACGCGCTTCACACCTTTGAAGTTCAGTGTTGTTTTAAGATTGAGATATTCTCACTCTTACGTTCTTTATTGCAGGAAATTCACACAAGATTGTAGACACATAAACTTGAACAGTAATAGTCATACTGCTGGATGAGACAACAGCGAGGATAGTAAAGGCACGGGTTACCTCTACCGGTCTACGTCATCTGTAGCGTAGAAAGGACGTCCGGTTGTCGCTGAAAAGAACGGTATATAATGCTTGCGTACACACTGTTGTGTTCTATGGCTCTGAAGCATGGTTTGTATAGGACAAAGATGTCAAAAGACTTGCTGAATTTTACCACCGGTCTCTACCAATTAGCTCACATTAAATAAAATGATCGCCCGAATAATGCGGCCGTTCTTCGGTACATATTCCGGCACGCTCACGATGCACGATCAGTTGGTCAACTAATCACGTTGCACAGCCCGCGACAGTTGGGTCACGTAATCCGCATGAGGAAAAGAGTCCGGATCCTCCAGTGTCTGATACAAGACGAACTTTAGTCGATACACCGGCAACCAAGCCGAAAAACTTTCTGCCGCATTATTAGACCTGTGAATATTTTGGATGCGATTGAGACAACGTTTGTACCCTTGTGGTTGTCATATGATTTTCTGGTATCTTTTAAAAAACGGGAACGACTGTTGATAAGCACGTTATGCGGTGCTTCTTCAGTCTGCCATACGGAGTAGAGGATTGTGGCTAGGTCAGATAACAATATTTCATCCCTATCATTGAGAAAAAAGGTCCACACCTGAGACTTTACTGGGTTTCCCTATTGTAACTTCTAAAGCTGCTTCGGTTTCTGACAGAGATAGCTCTGCAGCGCACTGTGATCGTCCGTCGAGGTCACGGCAAATAAACACGGTGGACAGATAACCAATATTTTTCTTTGGATTACGTTTGAGAGATTCGTAGACCAAAGTGCAATCTGTTCAATGTTAACCGAAACTGAGTTCCATAGAGAAAACAAGTTAGAAATTTCTTGTTCTTAAGCATTCCTTTAATGTAGACAGCGCACCACGAAAAAAGAACCACAACGTTCACGCGACAATGTAATAGAGGTCTCCACAAACAATGTACATCAAATTTTAAGCACAGAAATAGTGTTCAGACTTCCGATAAGCAACTGTACAAGGGATCGCATGGAAAACAGGTAGATTTAAAAAAAACGGAGAAATAGGTGAAAATACTAACAGCTCACTTTATGAGTATGACAGAACCGGTTAAATCCTACGCGTGAAATTTGTTTCGAGGTGGCGATGATTAACATTCCCTACCGATGAACCCACGTTAACAAAACAACAGAGTTTGAGCGAGATTCACTGTAACAAGGCGAGCATGGGGTATTTCTGTAAATAAATGACCCAAGATGCACGGCCCAAAAATTCGACTTCATTCGTACTGAAACTGATGAAGATACTTCCCAGTGTAACCGTCAATTCGTTAAAAATGTAAGTCAACCGTTAGAGAGCTACACAATTTTATCCTTCATCAGAACCTTATTTCGTCGTTTCTAAGCTAACGTGTACACCGAGGGACATAAAACCATTGTACAATCTCTAAATACATGAACTGGAATGGAATAGCTTTGAGTAAGTGAGATTGTAGAGAACACCTTGTTCACAGAACATCCTCGTGCCTAGTCTGTCAGCTTGTCGAAATTAAGCACCATCCGCTAGCCCAGGATGAAAAGTGAAACGGACACAATCTTCTCACATCAACGGACTTAATTAAAGAGAAGTACCGCAAACAACATCAGTCTACATACGAGCCCAGTGCCGGTTGAACCAGATACAAAAACTGAACCTGGTGTCCTCACTCAACAATTGTCTTAACTGAACTCAAGGGTTTGACAAAGGTTTGACAAACCCAGTAAGATACCCCCAGTTGGCACCCTTTTGGATGTGTGAACGCGCCCGTGCGCCTTTGCTGATGTAAGTTTCACTACGGACAAGAAAGTGGTTGCGAAAATTCACGTCATTAGCGTCATAAGGAAACGAACTAGTCAACTAGGAAAACGTGTAAATGTTAAGGCAGGTAAGGTAATGTAGACGAACTTGTCGTAGCCTGAGGTTCTAATCACAACTGAATGAGCGACAGTTGTGGATGACTGAAAACTGGAAAACAACCTATCAGGAGGGTCACACATACCTCACACTTCACTACCGATCCCAAATCACTACATGTAACTTCCGGAATGACCAACTAACTTTAAGTGACATTAGACGGTGTTGTCTAATTGGACGACACAACATTCGATAGTTAGACGATTAGACACCAACAGCGGCCGCACCCAGGTCCTTACGTTGACTGCAAATGGTCATTTAAATCAATAACAACGCTGACCTAATCGATGTAGTGGACTACTAACGACCAGCCCAATCCAAGCAAAAATGAGTGTTACGTAGATGCCAGAAACTTGGGACGGATAGACCGGTTATGGTAGAGGTAAGTTGTTGGTGCATGTGCACGATTTACAACTGACATGTTAACTGAAACTGACCCACCTAATGAACTACGTCGCGTATCCGAAAAACTGTCGGGATGCGGAAAAGTGACAACAACAGGTTTTTTAATCAACAGGAATACTGCAATCGTGTGTAGTTCGTCCTAAAGCAAAAGAAACAAGTTGAGATTAAAACCCATAGCAGGAATCACGTGGAACTGAACTGACCTGATGTGTTACGAAGGTCGCGGTTTCTGAGGCAGCCAGTTTGGCCATCGCGGCAGCTTTGGTGACCGGAGCCTGTTGGTCGGTTAGACAAGCAGCTTGCCAAGTCAGGAGACGCGCGGCGTGTAGGCGAGTTTCCATGTCCGCCAATTTTAGCTGAATCGCTTGTAGTTTTCCAAGAGGTTTGCCAAAGGAGGTTCGTTTAGAGGCATAATCAATAGCACATTCTAGAGCAGCCTGGAAACAAGTAGCAGGCGGATGTGATAAGCGCGGAAAAGGAGAAACGACACTGCTTAAACTGGTGATGCACTCTATTCTATGTGTTAAAAACGATGAAATTGAACAATGCACGTAAGCGTCACAGTAAATTTGAGGCGATCATTGTCTTACCAGTCAGCAAGTAAGGTATGGTAGGTGAAAGCATTTCGATTCGAATCTTCAGTGCCAATTTTATGGTGAGACGAAACAAGTATACACAAATTAACTAGCACGGAAACATAACGCAATCAACGAGGTATAAAAAGGCATTAAGCAGATCGGACTCGTGAACATACACAAGTAAGCATAAGTCGACTGATCATGACGTGTTCAGCAAACAAAAATCTTGAATTGGATGGATGTAATAAAATTGTGGATGTACAAACTGAGTGGACAACGTGTTCAGTGAGTGAGTAGAACGAATCTGGTGACCATGGATATCGAATGCTGGTGTGTTTCAATGACAGTCTTTTTCCGGTAACAGACTTCTACACCCGTTTGGTGTAAACGTTCATTCAGCCCGGTTATCAAGTACTACTCGATTCTGTCTACATAACACTACGCAGCCGCACATAAACCATAAAACACCGTGAGAGGGGGAACTGTTGGGCAAACTGTAGACTGGGGTCAGTCGCATCATGTAACCGTTCAACCGAATTTAAACAACCGCGATGTTTGATGCACAACCACTTTCAAAAGACAGCCCTATGCGTGAAACAACCTTTTCCACGGTGACTGCCTGTTCAGATGGCAGTCCACATGTGCCGTATCATCGTAAAACGGATGTGACCACGTCTATATCATCCGCGACGTATCTTCTTGTTGGGATTCGTCTTCATGGGGACAGCCGCTTTTGGTAATTCTCATCAGACTTTTAAAATTACACAAGGTAATTGCGAGTTATGTGTGAAAATGGCAAAAAAATCAAATAGATCACCAAAAATCACAGACGTGATGGGGATCACAATCCATTGGAAGAGTGTTAGTGAATGCGTTATAGCGACCCACGTGCTTGTCATTAGGCAAGCGCTCGTCGGTATCAAGCGGCTCGTTGGGAGAACCACAAGCCGGCAATCGGAGAGGATTAGGGAGCAGCTCCCAAAATGGCTTCGCGACGGCTCGAGAAAACCCATTTCCAATGCGGTCAGGTGCCACTTAATTGATGACAGCCATCAAATAAATGCGGATGAAGCTTTCCCAGCCATCTATAGTGTTCGTCGAATCCAGCTCGGAGCTATTAAAGTGTGATGAATGACCAATTCGGAGGCGCGATTACTCCAACACTCGGCGGAGTGCATCGACGCCGCGAGAAAGCATGTCCAAAAGCTTATCGCGAGTGGATTGCGGACAACGTGGTCCACCAGACGAGTCATCACGCGAAGGAATCAGACGAACGGATGAATAGAAGTAAAAAAAAATCCACGACAGAAGGCGTCAGTCGTACACACAAACAAGGCAGAACTGCACACGATGTGTGAGTGGAAACCACCGCTGTTTTTTGCATTGGAATTCCGCCTCTTAAATGCGAGCACACGCGTGACTTGGGGAAGAGCGAGTTGGACAATAACGATCGTACTTTCCTGAACGCCTTTTTGCTAAAAGAGTACGACTGCTATCAATCGCTGTTTGTGTTCTCAGAAACAGTTCGTACAAACCCTGTATCTCCCTCGGCCAATTATTCCGAGCAAGCGTGAGACAACTGAAACCGAAGGGGGCGTACCTAATGGCAGGCACGTGGGTCGCCCCAACGCATTCACTAACACTCTCACTCGCCTCCAGCAGATTGTGGTTCCCACCACTACTGATTTTTGATTATCTATTTGATTACTTGTAATTTTCACATATAGATTCCATTTACCTTGTGTAATTGTAAAAGCCTGATGATAATTACCAAGAACAGCTGTTTGCGAAACTTACTTCGTGTGAGGTTTACGGAAATCTGAAGGAGATTCGTCCGAATCAATGAATATTCGTTTCACTGGCGTACAGTCGGTGATGCTCGGTTACTGGAAAGGCTATGTGGAAATTCTATAGGTCATCATCCCAGTGATTTATGCGTGTGTTCAGAAACGGTTCTCAAGTATTCGTCTCAAATTCACATGTGGCATGATGCTACGGTGACAACTCAAACAATGCACTAGACCACACATCACTTGATTACGCCAACAGAATGGTAAGTGTAACATCCGTTTGGACTTTCTTTCCACTCTCCGCCTACTTCCCCATTTTTGTGAGTAGTATGTTTGATAACATAATTATGCCCGCATGAAGGTTGCTTGGCCACCATCTTGAATTTGGACATTTTCTGTCTGTGCTCGACCACTGACGGCCGAAAACTATCTCGGGACGTACCATTTCGAACGTATGTGACACTTCATATTGGTTTCATAAATCCACTGATATGCATTTGCTGATATCCATGTATTTTCTATTATAGAAACATTACCACGCTGTTTGCGGTCGACATCTGTTTGATTTGACCTCGGGGTATTAAGTTCTAGTGGTACCCAGCTGACCTCTGAAGTAAAACGCAGAGCAGATTCTACAGTAAGATACCATCAATGTGACAATGACAATATGGCAAACTGCGATCAAGTTTTACTCCATACCTAACCTTGAGAAAATCACCTAATATGTCTGCTGATACGAATAACTGAACTGACATTTCAGGTACATGAAAAGGAAGTTTCTTCCAAAATACGGATTGTAATGTGGTTCGTTTCAACAAGCTCACCGACACAATCAATCGGGTCCTGCAGCAGGACAATAGCAAGACTGTTGTCTTCTAAGTCACCGATATATCCAAAAGGATCTTCAAACGAAAATGCCCAAAATTTGTGCCCATTAAGCCAGGTCACCGGAATGGTATGGATACTCAGGCATACAGTCGTACACAGAGTTCAAAATCAAATTATGACACTGGGTTTAAGTCTGGTCGCCCATCGAGCAAAAAACGACAAATACCGTCACACGAGCCATTGTGACTGCATAAGTCAACGGTATTCAGTAAAGATCACAAAACCATACAAAACGCGAAGTGAGTGCAACAAGTCCAGTTAGTGCGATATAGCATATTCACACGAACTAAACTAAGCAAGCTACTCCCGGCCATCTTGGACCAAGCGTGTAAGTTTAAATACAAGCCTCTAAGCATGATGAACATCACTAACTGAAACGAACTTAGGACAAAACGAGTGCAACTAGATTCAACAGAAACGGATGTTCTGTGAGGAATGTTGCACAAGTACTTGAGATCAGTAAAATGTAACTTCACAACGTGATCGCATATGAGTTGAAACACGGTACGTGTGTATGGAAATGGTGTAAAGAGTAGGAAGATGATAAATGAACATTGCGCGAACACGCATATATGGACGACGAACCGACTCTGATTACGTTTTCTTGCAAAAACGTACGTCGATCAACAGTGCGCCAATAGAAAACAGAACTACTGACCTTTCGGATGCAACTGACGAGAGACGCTACAAACAAGATACAGTATCACATAAACGTTCGCCAGGCGGCGAAGTGATGATGGAAACAGTATGTGAACGAACTGAGCCACTAAAGTTTCCGCGAGAGCAGTGTGTGGATGACCCTCAGTAGCGATAGGTGAACTATGCTGCGGAGGAAAGTATCCTAAGGAACACCTTACCGTGATGCAAACGGAATAAAATCGTCATCGTCAGTCATCAGGAAAGCACAAGACCCCCGTCACCCTAAGGAACATGAATGGCTAGAAGTTGGAGTCCAATGGGCATCCCAAAATGGGATTGGATAATCACTGGCACTTTCGCGGCACAGCTGAGAAGAAAGGATACTACCATGCTAAGTGAGATCAAACAAGCTCTGGTCACACTGGGCCCACAGTGAAATCCATACCACAAGCAGACACACAGCCAAATTGGCATATGAACAACGTTCAGATTGCTTCATTATACCTAGAGTATTCATAAGAAGTCAATGTTGCAAACAGCTGTTTTCGGTCATTCTCATCAGGCATATACAATTACGAGAGATTCATGATGTTTATATATCAGACAAAACCAGACTGAAGGGTTCCCTACAAAGATCCGTTCACAGGAAAGCGAGGTGGACGGGACAGTACACTAACTTCTTAAGCTTTTTCCCACTGAAACAGAAACGAAATTCGATTTGCTGTCTAACTGATAGAGCGAGAATGATATGCACGGCAGACACCATAGACAGCGAATTACAACGAATTCGGGAGACACTGAACCATAAAGGATATACAGAGAGATGTATAGTGAGGAATATGAAGGGTAAACTTACTCAACCAGCGATAGAAACAGTAGCGAAAAAGCCCATTTTTATCAGCCTGATGTTTAAAGGCGACGCAGTTAGTGAACTGATCAGTCGCAGGCTGACAAATGCTCTGGCCAAGACCTACAATGCCGCACGAATGATCATCTCGTTTAAGAGCCGACCGGTATGGGTGTCACACCTGAAAGATAGGTTACCGAAGTTTTCTTCGTCATTCTGTATTTATTCTCTCACCTGCTGTTGTCAAGCAGGTTAAATTGGGAAACTACTCGGCGACTGTCAGACAGGATCCGTGAGCACCTCCCGAAATGGCTACGTGATGGCATGACGAAACCAATCTCGAGTGCAATCGGATCGCACCTGATCGATACGGGTCATCAGATCACGCCCGACACAGCGTTCAAAATCATATACAGAGTGTCACAATCCCATTCCCGAGTTGTCAGGGCGAGACTGTTGTCGACGGTAGAGGCGATTGCGATCAAACTCTACAACCACCAACTGTGCGCCCAAAAGAAATTCATACAGGCCCTACACCACCCGTGGCCAACTATTTGTTAACCGTCTGAAACCCAGTGGTCCAGCAACCTGATTAACACGTTATCACAGACCGGCCATAGAAACACAACACATTCACACACGCACACACACACACACACACACAAACCCACCACCACACGGGTAGACAGTCAACCACAGATACCATGCCTATCACCATTGCGTATGACCACGCTTTTGTCTGATATATAAACCTCATGAATCTCTTGTAATTGTATACACCTGATGAGAATTACCGAAAACAGCTGTGTGCAACGTTCAGACTGCCCGATCGTCCAGAGAGTAGACAACTGTTCCATTAACCCCAGTCGATGACTTTTCTCCAAGGTGATACCACGAGAATCGAAACTTGCATATTGACATCTTGATTGCTGAAGAATGTTGGGTAGTTTTGATTGACCTAAATCGAGATCATCCACAACCGATCCCAGTTTTCAAATTCCCACACTATTCAGCCAGCGCTAGACTCGGATTTTGTCCATTAGTGCTCATGGGCAGTGCACATACCAGAAACGAGCCCCAGCCACGCTTTCATCAAGCAACCTTGCTGGCCGCAACTTCATTGGCTTCGCAGTAGGCAATAAGAGGCACTGCTGATGAGGGCAAACAAAACGAAACTTCCAATCCAGAGGCCTTTTTCGGAACAGTCAGCCTAGAAAACCTATCCGAATGAGAAAGCCGGAATTAAATGCGAGTGATTCACAAGGTAAAATCAACGAAATCTCAGAACATCCACCAGTAACATGAGTACACCCGTTCTCATAGTGGTGAATGTATGATAAACCTGTAAGAAGCAATGAGAAATAGAGTGTAGTGAGCTGCGTCAGTGTCAGTGATGAGGACGACGTTGGAGTGAGTGAAGGAGACGATATGGCAAACATAGGCATTATTCTTTGCCGAATGTTTGCGACAGTCTGCAATATTTCCGGACGTGTACATACCAACTACTGTGACAAACTTGTGGATTCGTATGTTGCTTCAACGACCTATGGATAAAAGAATATCCACTCCGTCTCATTTTTATAAACGTCTTGTATTGTGTTGTCTTACGTAATCCGACTGGCGTTGCATCTGTCCACCGCCTAAACAGCCACTTATTCCGCAGTACCAGGGGCTCCAGTGAACTGACTAAAAAAAATTTAAACAGAGGTTTTCCTTCATATCGAATATACCAACAGCCTGAGTAACAATACAGTATCACCGACAGGTTTGGTGTTTCTCACTCACACCTGGAAAAATTTCGAAGCAGAATACACTACTTCAAAAGTAATGGTGGGTCTGCATATACAGTACTACTTATCAAAAGAGGAGAGGTATATCTGGATACTTCTCTGTAAGCCATTTCTAGCGTACTGCTGAAAAAGATATGAACAGTTCGACTTTTCATGCATAATTGATGTATTTGCAATTTCATTACGGTAATCCACGATGTGTCTAAGACCGGCTATCTAGAGGTCAATTAACGAGTGTTTACAACACACGCTTAGCTTTTTCCTGTCTTGTCTGAGGCAGCGACTTTGCAACTGTATCAACACTAAAGCAAATCTACGGAAGTGACACAGGGGCACAGATATAACACCTTTCCACAGACCTTCTTGACGTGGTAAGAATACGCCAACCGGTTGAGGTCTCAATCGACAAAAACCTCCAGTTCGATTCAGTGCTATGCAGCGTCTAGTCAATAACAGAAGATTAGAAGCGTTGAACAATAGGCACTCTGTAGTCTTCAAGTAATTTCAATCAACACAAAACAGACTCAACATATAAGTATACTGTGGTTCTGATAGAGATGGACTGAACAATTAGTTATAATCAACCACCAGCATATGATCAATTTACTTGTGCTATCCCCAGCGCTTGACCGGCAATCCCGATCCTGCCAACATCAAGCGTCTGCATGGCAATCTTGAAACCGTTACCTTCCAGACCCAACAAACCAGTTGAAGCGTTCTTTTCGAGTAAGCAGTCCTCAAATGTGAGGGTTACTGTGGACGTGGCACGAATTCCCAGTTTATCCTCCGACTTCCCGACGGACAGACCAGTAATCGGTTTGTTGATCAAAAAAGCTGAAATACCTTTGTGCTTCAAAGCCCGATTGGTTGTGGCGAACACAATGACTGCTTCCGCTTCCAGTCCGTTTGTAATCCAACACTAAAGTGTAAGAAAGACGTTTGCCCAGTTGTGAAACGTCCACATGAGATAAACTACACGTAAAATAGGCCAATCATTACGAAATTGGTCAGCATGAACGATAGCAAGTGTGAATAGACAGAATTATCTATCCAGAAAAAATAAAACGCTGACGAACTGAAACGCGGTTTTATCGAGTCGTTGTGGGGAAAAACATACAGGTACAGTAAAAAAACGAAGTTACCCATATGAAGGCAAGCAACTGACGCTAGCGGGAATTAGAAATAAGCAACTACCAGCAGCCATTAAAACATATCACTGTGATACTAACGACACAATCGATACGCTGGTCTAAACACGTTTATTAGTTATTGGGTCGTCCCTCTTATCAAGTGCTCACTCGTTTGACCCAAAGTCGATGAGGAGAGACGCGGCCACACTGTTTACTGGAAGAACGAGTGAAAATTAAGCCATGGAAGCTTTACATCTACAGGACTAAACGATTACCATACATGACCGACACGTGAAGCAAATCAAATGAGACGACCATACATGGTAATCAAGCTCAGAGCAAATCAAATGAAAGGCTCATATTCGGCAGGCTAGGCGTCAGAACAAAACACATTACAGGGAGCATCAAAAGAGTAAACGTGAGAAAAAAAGCAGTCCAGATACCGTACCACACGGCTGCAATTTGATTGGCTGAATGGAACCATACCACCACCCACTACTATACCATTGAACTGGGTCGACCGTTCGATATGGCATGATGCGTCCTGGCTGCTTCGTTAGGAGATGCGCCTCTTAACAATAATATACCAACATCGTTTTAACATAAACCCACTCTGTGTTTACCTCATTCGGTGTTAGCCCTTCCGAACTGCAGTGTCAACTGTTTTGGCACTAACCGGTGAAAGCCAAAATCGGGTTGCGGAACAGATAACCAGAAACCACATGTCACATTGCCAATAAGTCGCGTGACTCTAGTAACGTGACCTACATTCGTCCGCGTGGTAGAGATCACAACGTACCGGCGAACAGCTGAAATCAACATTATTTGTCAAACGCGCGAACCCGTGACCAGCGTGCTACTGGTGATGTGCACCACGCGAAAATGTTGTCCGCAGACAAAATGAAATGAACAATCGTCAAAAAGAATTCAGTCTAAAACAACCGCACCACACTAATCAAAGAAACTGAAATTGATGTCCACATTTAGAGCCGCCTTTACTAATCGAGATGGGTTCCTGATGGGTCCTGACCGACTGATAGCTGTGGACTTCTGTTGTACATCATTTGAAACAATTATTTAAGTGTGCGTATCTAGATGGATGCAAATTGAACCGATTCCCAGTGGCTTCCAGTATCAACTAACCATTCTCTAAGCTTCAAGTTGACCATCACCTACATTTGGTCGCAGCCTTCGCATTCAGATAGACATTCCAGCCAGCCCAATGCGAGGTTAGTGGCGCAGTGGTCAACACGGTTGCCTCATGATTGGAATGGCCGGAGTTCAAATCCCGGCCGTGGCAAGGATATGCACTACTGACCAGCTCTAATGAGAGCGAAACTCAAGTCTAGTGCTTCTTTTCGAAAGAGGCTGGCTGCTAAGTCTAGCGGAATGCGAAGGTTGCGATCAAATGTGATGGTGATGGTCAACTTAAAAATAAATCAAATCCCCGACTACTCATCGACATTCTCTAATCATCAGGTTGTGTTTCATCTGATCATCCCACTCGTCTGTATGTGACAACGTGTTGTTCAGGTTCTCTTGATCTCCGGCTTTTCGAGTCCAGTTCGAAAGCCTTCCAAAATAGGGACCATAGTCGTTAAAGATGGTTTTTGGAATACCCTGATTTGTTACGCTAGGCTTCATTATCGGATCACTCACTGTGGTTGTCTCCTGGTTTGAGGTAATCGTTCCTGCCATCGGAGAAGACCCCAAGTCTACTGACCACAGGTCCCAGTAACTGAAATAGGAATTGGCCGTGTTAGAGATGGCATGTTTCGGTTGTCGCTGCACAATAGCTGATGTTGTCGACATACTTAGATGGCACTCTCCATCCCTTTTTAGTCGCCGCTAGCCAGCTCGTTCATTCAAAATGTATGCTCTGGAACAGCCGTTATAGGCCACATAATGACACGCATACACCAAACAGAGTTCGAAACTTTTAGGGGTTGTTAAGGTCCACACGAAAGAACCTCAACGTGAGTTAATGGCAGCTACCTCCAGTGTTAACCGAGTGTACTTAGTTACTTGTCGAGCCCTGTGATTCCGATAATTACCCCCTCCAATAACGAATCTGTCCTCCTCCGGAGCCCCCGATCCTGACACTCTGTTGACGATACAGTATTATTCTATAAGACCAAAACGCCTACTCCAAGAATGTATTTGAGAAGCTCATCCTTCTTACGCGTGGTAACCAATCCGCTATCTGATTCCTTTGCTAGCACAGGTTTGACGGAAAAGTTGTACGTTTGTAGATGACATTCCAGACGTATCAACCTTCCTTTTGTATTATCCGTCATCCTGGTCCACTCCAGTAATCTGTGGCAAATTGTTTTCATATGAAAATGCTAAATAAAAAAACGATTTACTATCGAAACTATCGCTGAAATACTCCTCCCCAAACACCGAACAATTAAAACAGAATAAGCAGGAAGACAGTAACCGGGGTGAGCAAGAAAACCAGTCAATAGAAATTACGGATGATGCGTTTTCTAGAAGTTAAGTATTTACTGTTCCAAATTGTGAGCTCGATCGATTGTAGGTCAGGGGAGTGCCTGTACGAACTTCTTTTGAGCGCATAGGTCAGGATTGCGCAGTCAAATATTAATGGCCTCAACAACGGTCAGTATTCGGAATCTTACTATCTTTGATCGGTGATTTTGACATCCAATGGACAATCTGGAAGGCATCTTTCATACTGACAGAATGGTTAGAGTTAGTCAGATGAGCAACAATCACGTTTGAGACTGTTTCAGTCACATCGCGTAAGGTGATGTTCACGCACTCTCTCAGACAACCGTCTTGTAGTACCACCAACATGTAATGCTCGACAGGAGCAAACAAACGAGTACATTCTATGGTCAAAGTTACCGCAAGAAAGCTCAAAACGTCAGTTGAAACAACCCACTCTGCCGCCCAGTTGTACACCAGTTTCCGTCCCAAACCCCTTATCAAACCTCAAAGACTCAATTCGCTGTTCTACAATCAGCCGTTGTGTATACTCATGACAAAATTCGGAACAGTGATTGCGTAACACGTCATCCCTAATTTCTATCGACCGGTTTTCTTGCTCACCCCGGTTGCCGTTTTCATACTTATTGTGCTGTCTTTATTTTGATGATCAGACACAGAAACTGAGTCTTGTTCCCTACGCTGTTGTTCTCAAGACTTCGACTGGTATTTTCGAACGAACCAAACAATCTAAGGACCCGGTCACATTTCTGCTGGAGTTAAAATGGTTTGCATATGCGACGACACCTGTTCACTTGAGAGCTGCTTAAACACCTAGGTGTCTGGCATTCATGGATATCACGAACGTTTTGCCAGCTTTCGGTAGTTTTAACGTCAACTGTTCCTCGGCTATTTTCCTTTTAACCAGTTTAAATGCTTTTCGGATTTTCATCTTTCTCTCTGAAGCTCCCGTTTTGTTGTAGTATGAAATACAACAGCGATACTAATGTGTCGAAAAGCCTCATAAACTGATCACAGAGTTCCGCATGACCCAGCAATTGGATGAGCCCTTGTATGGAGCTGAACATTAACCCGTCCATAAAACTATCACTTCCTTGACACTAGCTCTAGTTCCTTGTCTCACTTGATGACCCAAGAGGCCCACTGCATTTACATCAGATGGAACTTGGGTGCATTTATGCACAACATAAACTCAAGAAGCCATTGCCACACAGCCTCAAACTATACTGAATGTTCCGGTTCGGGTTAGCTGAAATCACGATGTCACCACATACATCAAACCCACGCAGTCGTTCCACCATCAGACGTCGGAATGTAAGGAATGCGCTCAAAAGACTGGTCGGTATCTATTCTACTTAGATAATAATAATATCGACCATAGTGAATAGCTTCAACTGTTGTAACTAATCAAAAGCTTGCTTGACCAGTGGCACTGGTAAGAGTGTGTGGAGTGATACCTCATCTAAGAATCCAAAATTTATGTACAACTGGAAAAATTTCGCTGACCCTTTTAGCTAACAAAACCGACGAATTATAAGGACTACAGGCATTCTCAAGCACGACTTTCTTCAGCAAATTATCCCCCTTGGTAGATGAATTGGTAGCTCACAAGGTCCAAACGATTAGAATTACTTTGTTGTTGAAAAGACGTAACCGAACCAGTTGTAAAATCCATAGGCAGCATCACCAGGTATGAACAGTCCAACGAACTTAATGCGCATCCGCTTCATCATGGTAACCAGCGGCACCAGTTTGTTAAATACTGTCGTTTGTTTTGACGTTACCATCTTGATTTAGACCATGCCATTAATTATGCCTGATTTGTTTTATCGTTTGCTAGGAAAGCATCTGCTAACAAATGTGAAGTCGTGAACAGAAAATTGACCTATGAATGTGTGCGAAGCACGGATGACAAGCAAACCGCCCAGATTACAAAAGCGACAGGAACCTAAACAGCTATGCTAACCATGTGCGAAAAGGTTTGTTCAAAAAGAGCAACGCAGAAGCGGCACGAGTGGACCTCTGTCGTCCCGACAAGCCTATGAATAAACATCGACTGATTCGGAATATAATAAAGTTCACCGCGAACCGCAAGCGAATGTACAGAGAGCCCTCCGTACACTGGGGTGATTGAGGTGGGCTGTGATGAATACGACCGCGAGTGCACTGGCCGTCTCGGACTGCTAGATCCCGTAGTATATCGTAAGCGAACAGATGACGAGTACGTTGGGGGAAGTGGCTATGCCAGTTGTATTCGAACCAATCAGCAACCGTCGTCATGTGTTAAATCACCCGCCTTCCTTTTTAGAAGGTTGACAATGATAGCTTCCCATCTTAGATTTTCTTCAACTTTGTTTTGTGTATTGTATGATGTTTTTTAATCATTTTTCAAATCAACCTTAAGTTTTGTTTTTCCTCCCCCATTTTATCTACGGTGCAGTCACATGTGGTCGTGCTTCGAACCACCTCATGGCTTAAATTTTCAGTATCCTTCTTCTCAGCTTAAATTTTAGCGTTGGAATCTCTATTTTTCTTTCAGAAAGATTACAGTTTCAGTTCGATACTCGCCTACCATCTGACTAACTGGCATTGGCCGCTAGACCCTAGAGGTCCTCTGGTCTTATTTCTTCGGGGTTACACCAGATACGGGGTCTGCGAGGAGAACCAAAACAGATGCCGCCAACCATGCTGAGGCAACGCCTGCCACACCGCGCATTTTTCTGGCGGCAACTAACAGCTGAAAAGTGCCACAAGGTGACGAAGCAGCTATGTGGTCACAAGCCATGACAGCTTTGGTCGCCCGCAAAACGGGGAAATGTTGCCTACGACGTTGAAAAGTAAGTAATGACTCACACCACCTCCTATTTGAAGTTTCTTCTATATAAAGTTGTAAGTATTCATTAATCTGCCTTTCCTTGGGCTGCTTTCATGAGCAGTGGCATCCTGAGCCACAGTAACCACGGACACAACTGAGTGCTGAAAATAACAATCATTCCATAAACTGGTGTGGATTTGGAATCAAACCAAACCCGCTACAGTGTGCTTCACCAATGAGTTTATTTACCTTTACACCATTTAAGACCCACTGTTCACCTTGACGTGTAGCAGTTGTCGAAGCCGCGCCAGCGTCACTTCCGTTCCCTGGTTCCGAGAGTGCAAAGCAACCTAACTTCTCACCGGTTAGAAACGGTCCAAGAAAGGCATCGATCTGTTCACGCGTGCCGTGCTTGATGAGAGGTGCGAAGAACAGAGAATTCTGGACGGACATGATGGTGCCAACCGAGGCACAACCACGACTGATCTCTTCCATCGCGATCGCATAGGCCAGATAATCTAGACCAGAACCACCGTATTTCTCGGGAACGATCATGCCCATGAAACCCAGTTCGCCCAGTTTGCGTAGCTGTTGAGATTAACGTAAATGAGCATAAATACACGACGAATGACAATGAAGGTAAAACTCAAGTAATTTGCCGGTACTCGCAGAGCAGGAAAAGCCGACAAATAAACTGAAAGCAGAAACCCCTCACTATAGACCGAATCAATCTTCGGTAATTGGTCGTCTTTCATTTGGTCAGATATCGAATTAATTTATACGATCAAGTCGCTTAAGCTAACTTAAGCTGTCGATTACGTGAAGCGTTTACACAGTCCAGAAAGAAAGCTATCAAAGACGAACAAACTAACCGGTTGTGAGATCACAAATACAGTTCAATGAGCTACTTGAGACACCATAAAAAGCAGTTTGCCAATAACACACTATAACATCAACTTATGCATAGATAACCTTAATAATGTGAAGTACAAGGTGTGAAACGACTGACAGACAACAGAGTGAACACAGAGAGCAAAGTGAATAGCCAGTCTGAAGAAGGAAACGTGCAATGTGAACAAGAAGGAAAAATGCAACCACTGAAGCCCGTTTGAGAACCTAGGTCTGTACGAATTTCAAAACCTCGAGAGAAGCAATCAAAGCAGGTAAATGTGCGCAATGATCAACGAGCGACGGATAGCAGCTTCGAAATCGCTAGTTTACATCAGTACAACGCATATCACAGATGCGAACGTAAGCTCCGTGAATAAGCAACCGCATAGTAGTCCAAATGCTTATCCGCTGGAGCACGAGGCATGTAGTTAACATGGTAAAGACGACACGAGGTGGGATAGGATATTGTTAAGGAAACCAGATATATGTAGAGAGAGAAAAAGTACTGCAGCGGTGCACACAAAGGTACGCAACACGAGAGCCAGTGACTTCTTTTCTTCGTTATATCAGAGAAAACTCCACTGGAAATGCTTGTTTGTCTTTGGATTGCAATAAGAAACGCATATCCACAGGTCGTGAGTTTCCTTCTTCGGCATGTGTGGTGCTGACGGGACCATACATGGACAAAATAACCATCAATCACTGCGATGGTGGTAAACTGAACCAACTGCTTTCAGAACCCTCTCTGTTGATGATTCAGGATGGCTTATAAGACAGCAAATTGCTAGTCGGTTTCAGTCCATAAGGCGTAACAGCTAAGGAGAGATGTAAACACCACCTACATCAGTGGACCCTGATCATTTAAATTAATACAGATTCCAAAGTCGCATCAGCATGCAAAGTTTTAGTTTTATTAAGAGGATGAATAGCTTACTTGGTGGGAAACAGAAATCTAACCACAGAACAGAATTCGTATTAAAGTAAACGGCTAACAGTGTTTCAACGATCGCAATCGATTCAAACTCAACACTGTATGTTTTTGAAAATAAACCTAAAGGTATCCAGTGATGCAAACATCCCGGTTTATTCAATTCAGTCATAAGTCAAGTTCATCGGGCTTATCAAAGTATATATCTACCTGAATGCAGCAATGTAGACGAGCGAATGCTCAGTTATTCTACTGACACATTTACACACAACACTTACGAGCATGAGAACTAATAAAAATTTAGTGAGCGCAGTGATGGAGAAAACATCGTTGGAAAACTGGGGGACTGGGTGCACATTTGCAAAACACTACGATGGGCATTGGTTCGCAATGTCAGCGGAGTCTGACGACTTCATGTACTGACCGTACATAAACTAAAAGCATAGGTTAATTGAACACTTTTATCGATAAAACCGCTAAGAATAAAGAGTGTCTGTGGACGGTAAAGTGAGCATCAGGAAGCTAAGTGATAACAACATTGACATACATAGTCAACATCTCGAACAACCGTTTATGCTTCTGCTAACATCTCCGTATATTATATTCAATTTTGGCACAGAAAGCAAAAAACGTGATCTTGCTGGGAAGTTATGGTATGACAGAGATAACACAAGGGGATAAGGGAAACCACGAGTAGAAGAAAATCTTAAAGTTTTGGTTACGTCAACATACCGCATCTTTGGGACACTTCTTTTCCTTATCGTAAAGAGAAGCCCTTGGAAGGAGGTATTCATTCGCAAAATTTCGGCAGGTTTTTTGCAAGAGAAGGTGACTTTCCGGTAGAGAAAATATACTGTGCCTAATAAGTCTTCCAGCGGGGAGCTCTAAACTGTAACATTAAAAAAGTGTACGAACTCTGAACAAAGAGGGTGAAGCTCCTGTGAAGTATCATCAATAAGTGAAGATTTAGAGGATCTCAATCACGCCAGAGACTACTGCTGCTGAGGTTCTGGACACAATGCGACTTTCTGAAATAAAGAGCGAACTTCCTCAGTACGTAACAATACAGATGACACAACGAAGTTCAATCAGGAATTAATTGTCGCCCAGCAGACAGTCGCATGGCAAAAAGTTGTCATTGATCCATAATATAACATTTGTCCTAACAGGAAACTACAGTATACACGTACACATAAAACCGCCTTATAGTTAGTATATACATGACATTATTACGAGTTTAAATTTTCATCGGAATTTATTGGGGTGATACGATGCCGATAAGTACTATCATCTGCACGGTCACTGTTTTCGCCTTCGTAACCTTAAGTATGAATTTATACATTCAGACAACCAGTTTACATGTGATGCATTATCAAACACACTTGAGACCGAGAAAAATGAACGCATGCCTTTCCCGGATGTGGCACTGAATAACAGTGCAAACGGTTCAGTTTTTGAAACGGCCAGTATACTCACTTTTTCAGTTAAGTGCCTTTGGAGCAGAAAAGAAACCCTGTTCGCAGTTTGGCACAGAACTATTAACATATATACAGATGACAACAATGAAGCGGAAAAGATGTTCTTACGGAGGAAATCGACAGAGAAGGCTAACCACCAAAACTTCATTAACAGGCACATGGAACTGACAACAAGGAGGTTTAAACCCCAATCTACAGAAAGAAGCTCAGTTATATGACGTTAGTTAATAAGGGCGAGCAGTTGGCTGAAATGATGATTCGTAGAATAAATAACGACACTGAAAGGACTTAGAATGCGCCACAACTGCGAATCTCGTTCAGATCCAAACCGGTAGTTCATGTAAAGCTCAAGCATACATTGTCTGAACAAGTGACCTCATTTTACGTTAACTCTTTCACGTGCTCCTGTGGGGTAGTTTGCGTTGACCACGTAACCCAGAGAATACGTGGAAACCACCCTATATGACAGGCTAAGGGTTGGTCGAAGTCAGTTTCGAGTGCAATTCCGGCGTGCCTCGTTGACTCAGAACACCCAGTCCCACCGGAATTGACTTTCAAGCCCAGCCGTCAATCCGAGGCAGTCAGGTTTGTAATTCTGGCCACCACATAAGTGATTGGAATTCGTGTGCACAACCCATAGTTGAGCTCAGAAACAATTTGCCTAGGCCTTCGGATTACCACGGCACTCCACTGCCCACTTGACACCTCCGGAGGTCAATTTGGTTAACTAATGGCTCTCCAACTCAGAACTGTTCGAAATAATTGTGACAGAACTGTTCTTGATTTTGCTCGCTTGACAGACATGGTCACATAAAATATCATGTGATTGGCCCGATGATGAATAACCGAAAACGCCAAACCAACCTTGCTCGTTGATAAACATAAAAATTGCAAGCATTATTTATTCTCAGACCAGTCTCTACATAATAGAACATCCGGCCGTCGAACAACGAATTCTTGTTTCTAGCTAAGTTGCTGAGCAGTCCTTCTTTAGTTAACTTCACCATTAGCCCCAGCACCTTATTACATGGTTCATGGGGAGCCGCTTCAGTACGCTAGGAAATCAGTGTTTGGAGGACGGAATATATGTCGCAATGCAAAGTATGACGTAGTGAAAGGCCAACTGTTCATAAAGGCAATTAAAGGAGAGCAATGGTGTATTAGCCTCTATCGCCCAAAACAAAAGAAATTAAAATAAGAAGAAAGGATACGGCGTTATTGACGAGGCACGTGACTGAATGTTAGCCAAGTAAAAGTGTGGGGGGCTCATGGGTCAACCGTGGATGGTTCGAATTACAACGGTGAGCAAGCACTGTTGATAGACAAATGGATGATAAGTAAGGCACTTCATCCGGCGTACTTGAAACCAAAATAAAAGGCATAATTTCAGAAATAATATCTGGTCCAGATGAGAGTGCAAAAGTTCCAAATAGATGATCTTGGATGCATTTTTTTTTACAGGAAAAGACCGGTTGAACAAAACAAACACCATGTTCGATACAACCAAATCTCCCAAACAAAAGGTTAGAAGGCAGGCCTCGTCACTCGGAAAAATAATCGAGTTTTGGTGAACTACGGAACATAAAACTGACTGCATATGAATATTGTGAAGCATCTCGTTAAACGAAAACCGAACGCGTAATGTCTTAGGTGAAGATTTGTGAACGCACTACGTGTCCATACCATTCCCACAGATAACTTAACAATGTTACAGGCTAATAAACTGACACTACTCGGGAAATCTTAAACGTTCAGGCTGCAATAACAACGACAGTATCGGGTTCAATCCGATTCCGTAAGAACAGGTTAAACCTTGAAGACGTGAACTGTAGACCATACAAGATAGCCATATCATTTGATCGTTTCGGCATAGTCTGCATATTGACTTCAGATGAACTAAGTGGGGCAGCGTCACCCACATTAACAATGCTAGCAGCTTACAAACTGGCAGGGGCTTAACTCCAAGAACCCCGAAACCTGCGAACGCTCTTTCTAGAACATCATCTATCACATAGTTGAAGGAGGTGGAGGATATCGAACACTCTAGGTGGACGCCACTTGGAGTGAAGAACGCGCGGAGTAGGCGTACATCAAACTGCATTTTGTGCTCACATAGACTACAGTGATTTCCAAAAAACTAGCACACTTCACTAGAACTCGAATGCAGTGGAGACGAATCACAGATGAAACCCGGGAACGTAGCTGAAAGCTCCATTGAAGTTTGAAAAACAACACGAATTCTGGCCGATTCTGTAGGAAAGCGAAAGTATAATCGATATACCAGCAACCAGTTAATCCTGTATATCAAAAGCTGGCACACCGTCCGGTGCCACAGAGAAAAAGAAACATCTGCCGGAGTTAAACCACTGTGCCAAAGGACAATGGGTGCTGACAAACACACGCTTCGTTCAAACAACAATCTATCCAAACAACTTTAGAAAAGATATAAGGAGGAAGGTCAACACCTACATTTCAATAATTTAGGCTCCGGAACCACTCAAACTTTAGACGAAGGAGCGCCGAGAATGTCACACCTAATTAAACAACCCCCATCATCTATAGTTGGGTGTCCTGGTTCAGCCCAATTGAACTGTTCCTTATCTGGTCCTGTCATCGCAACAGGTTGCGTATAGTAACATTCACAGCTTGACGACTGCCAGTGCCACTACGAATCACGGAGAACAGTATCCAACTATTCTCTGACAAAAATACATTTTTCAGCTCTTTGGCTCATTTAGCCCATCACTTCTCACGATCCTTACGTAGACTCTACATAAGTTTATGCCATGGTTTACGGCAGTCGTTGTCGGATTCGAAGTCAGGATGGATCGACCGATGTGTGTAGATGAGTACCGCTGAGTCGTCGGAAACCCACTTCTACTGTATCTACAGTATTCCTTTGGAACAGATCTCATGCGATTTGCACATATGCATCGAGATTTTTACCTAGTGCTGGTTTGGGTCGCTCCGCTTTTGTGACCGGGCTATTTGGCCGCCATTGCTGTTCGGCAGATGTTTCGTTGCTCGATGTCAAACCGAACACTTTGTTAACGAAGAGATTATCAATGAGCAAACTACAAACGAAAGCGGGGACAGATAACCGTGTGATGTGAGTCAAGATGGTTACTCCACAGTGAAGGAAATTATCTAATAGTGACGCCGGCTGTGGCTAAGGGCCATATAGTCCGTCTGTACTGTTTGTAAATGGCAGTCTCCATGTAACGCATTATCACTTTGGATGGCCATTATCCGGAAGTGGTGCCCTCGTGGGCTGACGGTGGGGGACATTTATAACGCGCCGTAGTGCATTACATGAACGACACCACACTTGTACACCTCGGATGCAAATGATGAACAAAGTACGCATGGTTTTTTCGACGTCGCACTGCACTGAGTTGAAAAAGTTATGTAGAGGGCCGTCTCTGGAAACGTTACACTTCCGTTTACCTCCTTTTTGGAAGAAATAGGAATGTGCAGGGTTTAGAGAACTATGAGATGAGTCAAAATGGCCATCATCTGTTAAATTAGAAATGCCATCTACACTAGTGTATATATATATACAACTAGTCAATTTGTTTGCTTGTTCTTAGAATTCAGTTCGAACATTGCCACTGGAAGAGCTACTCCACTGGGACATGGAATAGTTCTGAACAGAGGTGAGATCTGAACGCTACACTTAGGGAATAAAGAGTAACAGACGCAAGCCATTCGTATTGACTCATCAGTACCAAATTCACAATAACATCAATCGGTTTTTTATATCTGGAACGTCGAGGGTGGGTGGGACAAATAGCCAACCGGTAGGTCAGGAAAGGCCACTAAGCCCAGGACAGGATAAAGTCCATGAACAGCTACTTAATGGAATATGCTTGAGACCGATTGAGTACCCATAGTTTCAGGATAACCTACGAACAACCGGTAATCTGGTTTAAGGATGAAGATTCACTTTTGGCAAAGAAGCTTCTCCAGACTAGATGAACCACTAACAAACTTGGTGGTATCTAAGGCAAAGTAGATGCAAACTGAAGGATGTAGAAGATAACAAGTAGTGGGTCAAATTAAACTGTTAACAAGTTATTCAGAAGTATACAAACAACTGTTCTGGAGTATAATGACCGACTTCAATCCGTTGAGTGCAAACGCCTCCGCAAACTGCAGCAATCTTGGATTGGAATGATTTGATATGATTCTGAATAGACAGGCTGGATCGATAACGAGATGAGTGATCAGGACGCCTTACGACTGCGAACACTGGTTGTCTGCGTGTTTCAGCGATATCGCCGTTCTTCGGTAATACGAAGCTCTCCACTTATTTAGGCAAATGTTTCTTCACTTTAACGATTAGGTACCTCTCGACTCTGTGTAAATTTCTTTGCAGTTACATATAAATTGGTGGATACAATGCGAGGTGGCACCGACAGGCTGCTCTCCTTCAACTGAAGGTCCAGGCAGCTTCCGGATCCAAAATAATACGCGAATTTCGGCTGCATCTAATGTTCGTTCAATCGAATATATCAGTCTTCGTGTTGTTTGATGCACAGTATGATCATTTGTCAAAAGTAATTCTATGTAAGTTTTCTCTTTTCTCACGGTGACCCCCATCCGGCTGGCGGTTACGGTTTACTACGCCTTCCCCATGAACCTCCTTAGAGTTTGTGGATTGTAGTATGGACGGGATCAAGTTTAATTCCTCCGCAAGACTGTTCTGTGTACAGATCCACCTTCCTCGTATGAACACTCTATTCACCACTGCACGTTTATGATGCGCTGGTGTGAAATGAAGTTGCAAACGTCTAGCAAACAGACACGTTTTTGTGAATTTCCTGAAATGGAATATTGAGCACGCGCCGGTCACCCAACGTTTGAATGGAAACCCGGTCTGTTCTACTGAGAAGCACATCTTCGTTGACCATATTTGATTGTTGTGTTGCAACATAGTTGAAGTGAGTAACAACCAACGTTCACCGGAGCAACGTTAATCAAAGAGCACTATCAGGATACCTATGTTGAGGAGGTGCAGAGATAACCCGCGTTGCTTCTGTCGGACCGGATGAGTCTCACGCGCCGTCTACAAAATTTTATTCCAGTGATAAAAATGCACACATTTTACGATGACAATAGCATGATTTACATTGCAGTAAGAAAAATATGAATACTGCTGTAGGCCACTTTTCTAAACTTAACGTATCAAAAGTGACAGGACATCATCATCATAACAGCCATGAGCCTGACCGAANCAACCGAACGTCTTTTCGACGCCACAGATGACGCAGTTTGGAAAAGACAACTCGTGCTTTTGCTATCCTCGCTGATATCTCATCAGCAATATTACAGGTTGACGAGATAGTGCTACCTAAATATGTGAAACTGTCCACAGTCTCAAGCGGATTACCTGCAATAAAGAAAGTAGGGGTGGAAATGCCCCAGTCTTGAAGCAGCACTTTGCACTTTCAAGGTGCGAAGAGAGGTCTTTCCGAGTGTGGCCTGTCAAAAACTTAAATTTCGAAGTCGAATAAAACGTGTTCAACCAACAGATAGACAAAGTGGATCTATCACATGAATTGCATTGCACATCTCCCATATGGGAAACCAATTAGTGATACGCCGAATGCAACCGATACGTAGGGAGCAGTGTGAATGTGAACTGACCAAATGTTCCTAAACCACCCTGAAAGTGTATTTTATCCATGTCCACACCAGCACACATTCGCAATGAACACCTGAAGATTCCTAAGAAATCAAAGTGGAGCTTTTACCATGAAGTATGCTGAACCGTGGTGAGTATGCGGATGCTGTCGCTTTACTCAGTTCATCTGCGCAGAACATGTTGAACCGATTAGGACAGGCATGGTCTATATGGTATGCACATCACACCCTGAAAGTGTAGGGTGTTGTTACGCGACCAGGTTGGCACTGATTTGATTTCTGTTATTGTAAGTGGGCTGCTTGAGACTGTCAACCGCCTCAGGAACATGAGTGGCGTCATCTCACCGGCTTGTAACATCGTTGGCACGATGGTCACGAAGATAACAAAGGCGTTCGCCAACCTTCGATACGTAGTGTCTCAAAGGCGCCCATTTAACGAGTAAAGGCAGTGTTTACAGTGCACATGTACGCTCAGTTTTGTTGTACGGACCAGGGACGCAGTCCACCCGTGCGGATAGCGCATACTGATTGTTGATATTTCACCACCGCTGTCTCCGCCAGTTAGCTTATATGAGATGAACTGACTGTGTGAACAACGCGATGGTCCGTCGCGACCCGAAACAGAGATAATCCATCCTTTCTGGTTAGGCCGCGTAATCCGTATGCCGTACTGCCCATTGTTCAATGCACCTACGGACAGTTGGATGAAACCGCAGAGCAACCGGGTGATGACAAGGACACGGGTTATGACAGCTATGGCTGCTCCTCTGGGCAGGGTTGATAGGTAGCGTCTCCTGGCTAAGGTGTTCGCGACCANGGTCCAGTCTCACCGTGACGGCACACTGCTGGTGGCAGTGTCACAATCGATGACCATGTATCCATAAGGTTGTTGGGGCTCAGCCTTATCTTTCTTTTCACATTTTCCTCCATCTCTCCCCATTCTTCCTCCGTTATTGTTTACACATCTGCATTTATTTATTATTCTGCCGCTTCGTGGATCGTCGTCAAGATCAACGACGACTTGAGCCATAAGCTGAAGTGATTCAGCGGTTCATCGATTGATACATGGGTTCGAGGCAGAAGCCCAAGGTATCCGGATCCAGTCAGTTTTTCCTACTCGGTGTCTCAGGCGTTTGTGGACCTAGAAGGTAGCAACTGGAAACAGGGTGTAGCACAGCTCTTGAATACAGTGGACACCAGAAACAAAGTAAGATTACTCGCACGACGATGTTGTAAGCAAACGGAAATCAACCAATGTTTTCCCGTGATCTCTAGAAGCGATGCTAACGAACTCAGAAGGAAGGCTGTTCCAATGATCAATAATCCTATGGGAAAAGAACTGCTACTTAAGGAAGGTTCGAGGATGAAGCCTGTCGTGTCCCCGATACCAGCCACCATTCGCTACCACAAAGAACTGCTCAACAAGGCTCACTCTAAAGAAGTGTGTGGGAAATAAACCACCGCAGATTCGTCACAATCCAAGTGGACATAAATCAAGAATTTCAAGTCGAGACACGCACGCGACGGTCCTCAGACCCGTGATTAGTTTGGTAACCGCACGCTGGACACGCCCAACGGCGAGTATATCTTTCTTCAGGCTGGTATGCACAAACCGACTGGCATACTACAAGAGCGGTTTTATAGAGCCCCCGTGAATTGTCTGAAACGTTTTCTTGTCTGCGCTGGGAAAGTGCGTTTAATCATCCTAAGAGCGGCAAACCCCTGTTTGCTCTCATCTCGTGGTGATATGTGAAGGACAGGTTAGGCAACATCCCACTGTCCTGATCTTTCTTCAGGCCGATGTTTATGATATCTACTGTAATAAACGCACTATGAACCACGAAGGCATTGGCAGAATCTTCACCGAGTGACATGTGCATGCACTCATTGTCCTTTAGTGGAAGACTCCAACCGTCGAACCAGCGTTTAATCACGCCAAGACCAAGCTGTAGTATACTAGGCTCAGTGAAGTGTAGAAGGGCGCTGATGGAGATATTGTCCGGAAGGTCGTTAATGTAAATGAGAAACAAAACAGAACCAAGCACCGACTCCTGAGGAACTTCCATGAAAATGAAAGAGGAAGACGAAAGGTCTAATTAGGTTTCAACTCTAGAAGTCCTATTGTCAAGAAGAGAGATGATTCAGCGAAGAAATTCTTTTTAAATAGAACAGGCCTCCACTTTGCGTCTGAGGGAGCTATATGGTACACGGTCAAAAGCCTCGGCTAAGTCAAAAAAGACAGCACTTGAGATGAGACCATTGTCTTTGGCTTCCGTCGAACTATACATGAAAACAAGCATATTTGTTATGAATAACCGGTTAAAGAAGACGCCATGCTGAGTAGAAGAAAAAAGGTTTGACACGAAGTGGCTGAGGATGACACGCTCTAATAGGCTCTCCATTATCTTGCAGGGAATGCTAGTAAAGCTGATTGGCCGATAGCTAGCCGGAGAGTGTCGGTCGCTCGCCTTAGAGATGGGTGCGACTGTCGCCATCTTCCATGCACTGGGGAGAACCCCATAGACAGCAATACATCAGTGGTTCACACTAATGCTTAACTGCCACAGAGGAGAACCCCAGCCCGGAGCGTCTGTCTAAACAGTTCATAAAGGGGCTGTGTCAGATTAGCAACTGCTTTGAGAATTCCGGGATGGACCTTAACAGGACCCGTTGCAATGTATGAATTAGCCTTGAATAAAAGGTCTTCAACATCTACCACAGAAAGCTAAGCGGTAACCAGTGGCTGCCGGAAGCTCTGAAGCGGTAGGATAGGATGCCAGTTCGGCGGTGCGATGTGGCAGACCATTGAATAGTACTCTCAGAATAACTCGACCACAACTAAGGAGTCAGATGGAGTCTCCTGTCGAGCAGTCGCGAGAGAGCCCAAGGTTTATTCTTTCCTAGTCGTCGCATATGCTTAAGTAAGCGGCGTTTTGCTTCTTAAGAAGCGTCCTACCAAGGCTCAGCAACTCCGAAAATTGGAACAGGATTCAGCCATTACTACACAGGCAATCCTCAACCAACATCAAGTTGAGTTTGACCATCCCATTATGCCAAAAAGTGGTTTTCGTAATCACATAGAACGCCTTGCTGATTGGCAGCACACCACAAGCGGTTAATCGATTTGATGGTCTGAAATTTTCGGTTGTTTGGCATGATCCACTGAATGGGCAACAGTGACACCGCGTAGAAAAGGTTTACGGCACCCTTGTCACCTACCCCATCCCAAACAGTCTACACGCATGTAGATTGAATGTACAGATGCACACACACACACACACACAAAACAACCACCTGCTTTTATTTGCACCTGGGATCGTCACGTGGTGGCTTCAGGTGGTCCGTGAGCCCATACATCCTATTGGAAGCCCGTCTACACATCGTATGTTAAACACACAAGCAAGTGCCAGTTGACTACCACATTTGAAGCTTGTACGATATGAATTTTCTGATTTAAATCGCTCGATGGAGGCTCCAAAGAAAACCGATATGTAGCAGAACCGATAACTCTTTCGGTTTTAACTCGTTGTGGCTTAACCAGGGATTTACTTAATAAGAAAGTGTACCACCGCTTTCTGAATTGCGCTTTGAAACGCACGCCAGTTCTGCTCCACAGAACCATGTTCAGGATGGAGTGGTCCCAGATTCCTTCTCAGGTCGTGAAAGTCAGTCTGATTAAGTGTGGATTGTGGACGTTCTTACTGTTTATTGTAGCCAACAACAGGTGAGATCAAAGACGAAGACGGAGTGGCCACCGTCTCCAAGCGGTGGCCTGGTGATCACTCTGTCTGCTAGGTAGCTTTCATTAGCGATGACTAAGTAAGGCAGAGAAGGAATCTGACCAGAACGATGCCGCGTCGGGGCGCTGGTATGCTGTGCCCAGGCTCCCCGTCCTACCAGCGTCAATGAGGAAGTCCAGAATCCGCTTTCGAAGCCCTGGTAAGAAACTTGGGTACATCAGACTCACCCATAATAAGCAGACGAGTGAAGTGCTGTAGTTTTAGGCATTTGCCTGGGTTGACTAGAACTGTCTTCGTCACAGACGTTGGATGAGGGAGTACGATAAATAACCCCCACTGGGAGTGAATTTTGGTCACATAATGCTAGTCAGAGCCACAGAACGTCACATTTATCAGAGGACAGAAACCGATAACCGTGGGTGTCAGGAGATACTGCTGAATGGGAATCGGAGAACCTCCATTCATTTTCGGGCGGAGTCGCGTTGGCAAATTGAATACTCGGGGACCATCAGTTCACTGTCACTGATGACACCTGTAAGCCAGGTCTTCGTGAAAGCAAACAGTTGGGGTTGAGTGTCACGAATCAACTGTTTGATTTCCGGTAATTTATTAAACAGACCCAGACGTTTCGTTTACATATACTTAAAAGCTACTTCCTCACTTGACCTCACAAAAAGGAGAAAGAAAAGTGCGTGGAAGAGCTTGGAAAATAAGACCTAGGATTGAGAAGGGTGGTGGCGTTGGACTCGGTCTATTCTATTGAGTTGCTCTGACGGTCCTGCTTTGAGGCTGTGGACGCTACATCACCACCTGTGCGTATGTCAACGACCCTACGGGACGCTGAACCAGCATTCTTGGTGTCGCAACTTGCGACCTTTGTGCCCCTGTTAAAATCAGTTTTTCGGGGTATTGGAAATCCTAACACACACAAAATTTGTTCCCGTTTGCTGAGGGCGAGACTGGAAAGAGGGCAATGCGCGCAGTGTTGTGGAGCCACTGATAGAAATACCCAGTGGGGAGGGCCAAAGCAGTGTCGTCTGATTCACAGGAGGCGACCCCAACAAGCCTTTTCATTCAGAATTCTTGGAAGAAAGGGTTTCCTGCATGGCCGTTTAGTAGATTTTGGAACAGGTAACTCGGAGGACAGTTTCCGAGTGAGTTCAGAGTCCTCAACACTTGTTCCTGTGCTTGGGACGTCGGTCATTGGAATGGCTTCGAAAAAAACGTCTTCCCCACTTCCTACTTCCAGCATAGAAGCCTGAGTGGATACTTCGTGAACACAAACTGAAATTCTAGTCTCCAATATAAGGTTCCAGCATGCCATGATTTGTAGCTAAATCTTAGCCCGGTTTTCGCGTCTCACCCTCTCTTGCAGAGAGTGATCGAAAGATAGTCTTTTAGGTTGGTGTTGGCGGACTTCAAAACCAGATGCTTCCACAATGTCTCGGGGATGAGCATGGCAGATAAGGTCGTCAGAAGACCAAGTGACTTTTTGGTTGTCTTGGCGCACAGCCTGCTCGCGAGGTCAATGGCGCGGTGGTCAACACGGTTGCCTCATGATTGGAATGGCCGGAGTTCAAATCCGGCAGTGGCAAGAATATGCACTACTGACGAGCTCTAATAAGAGCGAAATTCGAGTCAAAATATGGGACCAGACAAGATCCATCCCCGGATTCTCAAAGAAGCGGCCCTCGGTTTGGCGGTGCCTCTCTTTGATCTAGTTAAACAGATACTTCGGACAGGCACTCTTCCGGAGGCATGGAAAGAGGCCACTGTCTCACCTATATTCAAAACAGGCGATCGTCACTCTCCTGCTAGTTACCGGCCGATCAGCCTTACCAGTATCCCATGCAAGATAATGGAGAGACTGTTAAAACGCACAATCTTTAAGCATTTCTTTTCAAATAACCTTTTCTCTTCGACCCAGCATGGCTTTCTTCCCGGTCGGTCATGCATAACTAATATCTCAGTCTTCATGGATAGCCTAACAGAGGCCAAAGACGATGGTCATATCTCGGATGCTATCTACTTCAACTTTGCCAAAGCCTTCGGCCGTGTCCCACACGGTCCTCTGTTGCATAAACTAGAAGCCTATGGGATCCAAGGAGAGGTTCTACGCTGGATAACTTCCTTTCTTGGTAACAGGCCTTTCAGAGTAAAAACCGGTTCAGGGCTTAAGTCTCCATCTCCAGTCTCTGTGGGAGTCCTTCAAGGATCGGTACTTGGTCCATTGTTGTTTCTGATCTACATCAATGATCTCCCCGAGTTGATCTCTAGCAACGCCCTCCTTTATGCCGACGACTTAAAAATCTGGAACGCCTGTGACCCCAATGCATTGCAGATTGACCTTGATCGTATTAAGTGCTGGTCAGAGGATTGGAGTCTCCCTCTAAACGACAGTAAGTGTGCGCACATGTCACTCGGAGGAGACTCTGGGAACCTATTCGTGATACATGGTGCACAAAGTGTAGTAGGTATCACGAAAGTAGACCTCAAAAAAGACCTAGGGATCTGGCTATCGTCTGGGTTGTCCTTCTCTTATCATCACCAGCTGGCCGCCAAAAGGGGTCTCATGACTCTCGGGATGATCAAACGAACCTTCCCCCGGATAGACAAGCACGCCTTTCACACGCTTTACGGAGTCTACATAAGACCACTGCTCGAGTATGCCAATCAAGTCGTCTACACCAGTTTGAAGGACATACTCGCAATTGAACGTGTCCAGCGAGTAGCCACCAAAATGGTCACTGGCTTACGGCATCTATCCTACGAGTCTCGCCTTGAAATTCTTGTTCTACATTCACTTGAGTTTCGTAGACTCCGCGGCGACTTAATTATTACACTTTCTCTTTAGCTTAGGACTCGTGCAGCAATTCTTCACCCTAGTAAATGATAACAGTCGAAGAGGTCACGAAAAGAAGCTCTATAAGCTTTGACCTCGGACCTTCCTAAGACAACAGTTCTCTTATACAGTTATCAACTACTGGAACGACCTACCACTAGAGATTGTCAGCTGCTCTTCTAAGGACCGCCTCAGTGTTATTGGATTCTCACCTACTTAATAAACCGTTAGATTAGTAATTTATCCTGTTCTGCCGGATTATTATTTTACTCTGTTCTTGGTACTTTCTGTAACCCCCAAGAGCGAAGCTACACCCCGTTTTCAATAACCGCCTTCAGGTCAACAGAAAACCGCCGGACATCAAAGCGAACAAACTGACTTGACCCGGGTAGATTGGGCTCCCAGCCTCGAACCCGTATACGACTCGCTGAATCGCGAGTACGAGGTTTGGGACGTCTGAGTGGAAAGATGCTACGACTGATTTGGTTAGCTCAGTAAGTCCCAGCACTGTCGTTGTCGACGGAACAAGAAATACCACATCAGACAGTGAAGCACGGGACAAACGGTCCATTCTACAATCGTCCACACAAGATAGTAAAGACATCAACCTGGTAAGCTTGCGGTAACATGGTGGCATTCTTACTTATGCAGGAGAAGAAAGTGATCGTGGACCTGGACGAAGCGGACGCTTTCAACCTGGATGGCCATTAACATTTCGTATTTTGTACATGTATAAATAGTTAATTTCAATAAATGTTAATTCTCTGTACTGCGCACTTTGTTTTCTCTTCGATGGAACCTGCGAAAAGGCCACGGTTGGACGGTTGGTTAGCTTATGTGGCTGCAGGAGTGTATGGGGTATATCCCCCTCGAGTCCTGCAGCCACCTGTATATAGGTTCGATCAGAGTACGCACTGGGCTAATAATCGGCGGAAATCGTAGTAAGAATAGCGGATTTCAGCGTGTATCGTGCTGCGTTGCTATTAGTCCGCACAACCTCAATGCGTGATTGGTCAGAAAAACGTAGTGGAAACGGCGTTTGCTGTGGACACAACGCCAATTCCACTACGCTCATGTCTGATTGGCCACTTGAAGAAGAGAGGGAAATCGTAGTGGAAAAAGCGTGTGCTCATAGGACAGTATACGGATTATAATCCGAAATAAACAGCAAAGCGAAAAAACAGTATTACAAAACAAACAGCACAGCGTGTAATAAATACGTTAGTCAATAAATAACGGCGTGCACGGGACCGGTAGAGCAAAAACACGAGTAAGCCAATTATTCACTTGTTAACAGCGGTAAGTGGTCACCGGCAGTCACGATTATTCTGATTAGTTGAATTTCTTGGTGACGTCGATTTGAAAACCGAATGAATTTCGGCGATTCCAGCAATCTCTTCACCGGTTCCAGGTTGAAGCTTCAAGTCACATAGATCCAGTCCATTTGTTCATTCTGATTCCCAGAGGTTTTCTAATGACCTGGAAGGCAGTTACTGACAAGAGAGTGTAGCACGGCGTGGGATTTTTGCACACGGTCATAAATTGTCCGCGGTGTATGTGTCCAAATGGACCATGTACACCAATCAGGGAAGCCGAAAACTATGTGGCGCACAAGATGACAAAACCTCATGAAAACCCGAAAGAATGCTTGCACTGACGCACTGAAATCTCTGCCACAAAATGCACCATGTACATTTATCAGAAACGTATAAAGTGGCTGAAAGCTCACCGAGATAGACAAGTTTGTCTGCCGTGCGCAGGGGAAATCAACCAACGACGTGCGAGCGAAGTTTAAACGAAGCGAGACAAAACTAATTGGGGCAATGAAGAAAATCCAAATGGTGCAAACATTGGTAATTTACTAGTGGAGTGAATAGGAATGAACTGGAACATGGACTGAACAAGTGAACTTGGTTCGATTGCGCCTGTAGTGAGGTCACGTTCGACGTCCCCAAAATTCTGGACTGCGCGCCACGTGAGAGTTACCTTGCCAGTACCACCGCGCCGGTTCACATTACCTTGTGAATTTAAACTTACTACTGTAGTGCTAGCTCCTGAATTCGTACGCCAAGAGCTTCCCCAACCTTATGCTACCGTGAAGCGGAAGTCGTAGGGAGAAAACGATGAATCTGCAAACCAACTTTATTTATTGATTTACTCACCGTTCACAACAGACTTCAACGAAACAATTAGGGGGTGTTAGGGAGCTGGACGTGAGGGCACCTTGAGCACAACCGCACAGCAGACGCCAGAGTGGAAGAGTGCGTCGACGGAAAATTCCAGTCGACCTTCAGAATTCAAGCAAGCGTTAGGCTGGTTAAGCGGCGTTCCTAACAGTAATAGCTCAACATTGTTATCCTAGTGAATGTAACCTACAGGAGTAGAGATAGTGCGAATTCATTACACAGCTCAGAGCATAACTGCGATACTTATGCCGACCCACTAACTTTGATGCTAGTGGTTTGTAGTAAGTCTACATATACAAGGTAATGTGAACAGGCACGGTGGTACTGGCAAGGCAAATCTCACGTCGCGGGGAGTTTAGAATTTTGGGGACGTCAAGGGTGATCTCAATACACTACAAACCACTAGCATCAAATTTAGTGTGCCGCCATAAGTATGGCAGTTTTACTTGTAGCTGCGTAATAAATCCGCGCCGTCTCTACTGCTGTAGGTCACATTCACTAGGAAAACAATGTTGGGCTATTACCGTCAGGAACGCTGCTTGACAAGTCTAACGCTTGTTTGAATACTGAAAGTCGACTGCAATTTTCCGTTGACGTACTGTTTCTTTCTGGAGGCTGCTGTGCGGTTGGGCTCAGATGACCTCGCGTCTAACTCCCTGGCAACCCTTAATTATTACGTTGAAGTCTGTTGTGAACGGAGAGAGAAACAATAAATAAAGTTTGTTCGCGGTGTCATCGTCGCCTAACTGCGACTTCCGATTCACTGTAACATAAGGTTGGGGAAAATCTGAGTGTACGAATCCAGGAACTAATAAACACTGGAAATCGAATAGTGAAGTGAATAAGAAAGAATTGGAACATAGACTGAACAAGTGAACTTGGCTCGATTGCGTCTAAGCGGTTTCTGGTTGCAAGTGGCGCAAACATTGGTAGTCGACTGGTGAAGTAAATAGTAACGAATTGGAACATAGTCTGAACAAGTGAACTTGGCTCGATTGCGTCTGTGTGGTCAATTTCTTCATTACCCAACAGTTTTATTTGCACCGCTTCATCAAACAAATTACGTTACTTTCCAATTCGTGTTGTGTTTACTCTGAGTAAGCCACAACATATTTTCGTGAAATTCTAGTTTCTCATAAACGTCGTGTGACAAAAGGACTAACATAGTACACGTGTGACTGACTCTCACCTCTGCTGTGGCCGTTCACTTCTGCGGGCTTGACATCCAAACGGTGCAGAGTACACGTAACCGGGGTTACAAAAACAGTTGTCACGTTGGCTGAGGACGTTCTATGGTCTCCACCGTTAGAGAACTTTATTCATCATAATCGAAACCACTGATCAACTCTGGAGGATTCCGATCCACAATGTATGCTATTGGGGAACAAAGTCAAAACTCACCTGCTGGTGCTTGCTTCAAAATATTGCTGTCACCGTGTGCAGTAAAGTCCTTCGCCGAAGAATGGGGTAACCCCGCAATCCCAGTGATACAGTTGCGCACAGAATTGGCATTTTATCCTGTTGTCTATGCTCTGGTCCTCTGTTGCCGTTTCCCTTTGCCCACATTCACTGCAAATATCCGCACTGACTTCTGCTGTTGGCAAAGAAGTGGGTGTTGTGCTGAGCCTCAGGTGCGTCTCGTTCGTCGTAGCAGTTGGCACTGTGTGCATCCTTGGATGTTTCGGTGCCCGAGGGCACTGAAACCATTGAACGTCCTGAAAATCACCTGCGATGTCCGGGGCCGGTGTGGAAGCTGTCGGTTGCGATGTGATTGCAGGTAGCGTTTCCTCGTCAGGTAAACTGTCCGAGAGGTCCAATTTGGCGAGGAGAACGTTGTTCGTGTTACCAGATGAACTTTCGATGAGATAGAAGTATGGCGACAATCGGCTATGTCCACAGTTGCGCAGAGGTTCTCAAAGCTCCTCCAGAAGTTGGACGTTGTGTCATCCAACTGTCTGCTCGCCATCATTCCCAGTTAGGTGAATGATGTCACCCCGGAGGATCTGAAGTACGTTTTCCGGGGAGCCTCGTAGTTGGCAGCGGGGATGTTCAGAATTCCGTTGAAAGTTCTGGTCCATCGAAGAACGACAGGGATTTCTTCCAGATTCCTGTCAGACGTTTGACTCGCATGCAGGGAGTGCCCGCATTGTAGAATGTAGAATGTCACAAGCCCACGTCGTAGGACTGACGTTGTACATCCGGTTGCTTTCCATCACACGAATCCCCGCGTGAGATGCGTTGAGCGTCAGGTTTCTTTCGTCGGCTTAGTTTTCCGACATCAGCTGCACCGCCTTAAGGACAAAACGACAACTCAACCCCATGTAATCTGCACGATTATTGATGTGCGAGCATGAGCGGCTGGCAGGCACGAGCTGCGCCTGGCGGTCGTTGGTTATGTGGTCGAAAGCGGCTGTGGTGCGCTCGATGGCCTGCCAGATTCGTATCTGGACGTTCAAGCTGTGACGGTTAATGGAACGATGCGTGGATTCTACGAAGTTGTTGCCTCGCCGGCCGAATGTAGGGATTCTGGGGCTGCGGCCGTTGGTCCATTTTTCATATCACCTTGTGAACCTGGTCATCAGGTACTCTTTGTAAAACGACGGGTCGGTGGCCTGCATAATAGCTGACGCTGCAGCGTGCCTCCAGCGGTTACGTGTCAGCATTGCAATCAAGAACCACTTCTTCACTGTTCCGTTGAAAGTTTCGTCACGCACGTTCCGCAAAATATGCAATGGGCACAGTAGTTGATGGACGTGTGGCATTTCCTGCGTAATTGCTCCTTGAATGGCCGCGCTGTCGTCCATGATCATCGTCTTGGTCTCCAGCGCTCTCACGAAGAGGAGGAATTGATGGAGGAACATAGCTATTGCTACACTAGTTTCACTTGCAAGCCAACCGAAGCACACAGGAAAGCCCACACCGCTTGCATCAGCAACAACCAAAACAAACAAATTATATTGCTCCTCACAACTCTTGTAAGTGACGTCCATACCGATAACCTCGGGACAGCGCCGACAAAATTCTATCTGTTTCTTACTCATGAACATAAAATGTGTCAATCAGTTATCATTATCTACGATATACTAACACTTATCAGTTGTGTTCAGTTGGGGGTGCAAACGACCTGGGTTGCCAACGGTGTTTCTCTTGGCTAACAAACGTGCTCGCAGGTTGCATACATCCTTCGTCGTTGTCTTCTTGTCGAATTGCTATTGGATGTACCGAGTAATGTTGAAGGAAACGGTGCCGTTGAGCAACCACGGTCGAATTTCTCTGATTTATTCCTCGGTGAGGCGACGACATGAGGCCTCGTGTTCCGCTGCAACTACGTCGCACGAATTTCGTTACCCGAAATTCGCTGTCCGTGTCCCGGTTCACACTGAAATAGGCCGAGCATCGCGTTTGAGCGCTAGCCCTCCCTTGAACACCAGCGGGTGAGAGTAATACATGTGCTGTACATGCGCATGCTACACCCGTCTCTTATGACCACCGGAAGCGTGCTCGGCGGATCGGATGCGGTACGAGGACCCCGATCGAACTTCGAAACGTGGGACTTCCGCCCTAACTGCATCCAAATCTTGAAACTGTCGTGGAGACACGACATGTCCAAAAAGGTCCCTGAAATAGAACTGATAAATCAACAACAATTGCGCCCATGCTTTCAGTTCGGGATAAGACGTCCTTCCGACGTATACTGCACATTTATTGCAGGTGTGAACTATTAAAAACCGGCGAATCGTGGAGACACCTGATTGGCTCATAGGGTGCACAGGGTTAACGAGATGGGGTACAGAGTAGAACATATCACGGGGAAGGGGAGCACGTGCGGTGAAGGACACTGTGTAGCACCGATCCTCGGGGTTGCAGAGAGAACCAAGAACAGAGTAAAATAAGACGCTAACATTACGGTAACCATGGCTATCTGAGGGATCATAATTGAAGGTCATTTCTAAGGCGAATGACTTCCTTTTCGTACAAGAGTAGTTGGGAAACTCTAATGAAATTTGTGTGATCTGAAGTTTTAGTAGAATGGTACAAATGACATTTCCAATTCATGAAAAACATCGTGTTCCAAGTAATCTGGCAACATATGAAGTTACATCTTGTTTTAATGGTCCATCACCAGTAAACCACCTCTGCCGGTTGAATTAGCATGTTGGTGAACGAGGAGGGAGCGCTCAGAAGGATATTCAAATTGAAGTGCCCGAAATCTGAAGAGTATGTGGATGACCTGTGTATGTTTCAACGAGAAGCTTGCAAAAGTTTTTTCGTTAGCAATTCGCAGACAGTCACAATTGCTGAAAAACACAGTGGAGTAGGACTGCCGTCAGGCGCATACTGTACACGATAAACGAAACCCTTCAAACGATAATGTTCATTTATTCCATTGGTAGGATAAAAATTTGTAGTTTTGTAGACTATAGATGTGAAGCATCTTGGGTCCTCCATTATCGCACTGATGACTATCAACTGGGAAAGGCAAACCTTGTGCATCCACAAGAAATTCAGTCTGGCGATCCTAATGCATATCTCAGGGATAGATGTTTGGCTGCTGCTGATGAAATGCATGTGTGTGAGATGATGAACCATTCTAATGGTGCTCTTGAAATGAGGCTGTGTGTGAGCAGGAGTTAGAGGATTAGAATACGTCGACACGATTTAGGCGACCTGCGCACTAGGCATAGCGAATTAGATTATGGGAAAACAATTGTCATGTTGCGAGATTTATTAAAAGTGGAAAGCAGTTATAGGTTTCTACTGCGAGGGAGAGTTCCAAGATTCGTTATCTCTGTACCCAAAAGTGCTCTCCATCTGTGTCCTGTGTATGGAGGTGTTTCAGCGGGTGCCACTCATCAGTTAAATTATGGCGGCCTCATAATGTGGTAGGCTATGTCGGTAGATGTAACTGAAGTGGGTGTCAGGTATTTTTACTCACTGACGCCGAACGAGGCTACGGCCAGTTATATGATAGTGTGCGAACATTTGCTAAAGGTATTGTCCCGCATGTCATTGTTCGGCATCACAGCGGAGTGCAATACGCAAAGTGTTCCCACGGTTGGTCATCGTATTTTGTCCGTTTCATTTACTGCATGATGTCTGTCGGTGTTATTGTCATTTGGTAGGCTTAGGTGATTTTCAGAAGAATCGTATTTACCAGCGGACCTACGACGTTACATTCACTGGAAACAGGGAGCAGTTTAATAGGTTGCTGCGGGCTGTGAATTTTGTCAGTAATGATGCATGCCAGTATCTTCTGGAAACAACGTGCACTGTGTACAGTGCAGTCAATACTCCATTTGATATCATCACTAGTGCCAACTATGGGTAATCTCAACCGGTTTACAACTGCGTGGACTGCGACAACGTGGGCCTTACAGCGTGACAAACTAGAAAGATGAGAAAAGAAAACAGCGCATTTCATCGCCTAATGGGGGAACCCACAGCCCTATTCAGTACCACTCACGACATGCTTTCACGAGCTACGCTTACTTGATCATTTTCCACTAGTCCGGCGGGGTTCACTGAGCCTTCCTTCAGTGGTTGCTCTGTGAGCATCTCAGACAGCTACGTGCGTGTTTGTATATGTAAACCGGCTTGCAGTACCTATTGCTGTCAGACAAGCGAGGTTTACTGAGTGTTCCTTCGGTGGTTCCTAAATCTAACCGCATGCGCATGATTGTGCTTACGTATTTTAAATGCAGGAGAATACATATACGTACAGGAATGTGATATGTCATACTTCTTTACGAACTGCTATACACTCTTGCTTTCAACATATGCAGACGTAAATGGCTACATGTATTGATAGTTACATGTACGTAGAAATAAAGTACAAATGCGCCGTATATGTACAACTGTATATATGCACATATGCATACATAACATTAAATAATATGTGTTCTTATATACACATGTGTACACAGTTACGTATGTACAGTATATTGCATCCATACGTATATTAGCATATATATGTATACATATGCATATATATATATGCGCGTCAATATACAGATATACACATATATACCGTATACAAATATGCTTCTTCATATACAGGCGTATATACATATGTATGTAAACACAAATATATGTACATGGTGGTGCACATATGTGTACATATAAATGGACAAATTTGTACGATATACACATATGTATATTAAAGTGCAAATATATACACAGATGTGTACATATACATCTGAAATACTGTATGAAACTATACATACATCAAGTAATGGAATTGTGTACACGTCTTGCACCAAAGTGTATAAATGAGTAAGCATGAAATTGTGATTCTACACAGAACTTTACTCCCTTTATAAACATACACAGTGTACATGCAATGAAATGTACATGCACTGGTAATAAATTTTCATACGTGTGATCACAATAATTCAGGACTCATTGATGAACGCATACACTACTTTATTTCGGGCAGTTTTTCAATGTATATGCATACGAAGGTGTATCTCTCCATCTCCATCTAGGATAGTCAGTTGCCTAATTAGAAAATTGTGCTTGAAGGTTGTTCACTGTAATATAAAGATCCATAAGACCATTTGCCGTGGTTACAAAAGCAAGGAAGGCTTCAGTGTCTTGGAGATATCGCAACAGATGACCCGAGGGAAGCCCTAGAGGCTTAGCTGTCGCCTGTCTCACTTTTCAATGGTCACCGCCAGATGGTCGCCAGAGAGAGATTGGAGACTCGGTATGATAAAAAGAGTCTTTACCCGGCATAAACAGGCATGAGTTTCAAACGTTCTATGCAGTCTATGTGAGACTGCTGCAGGAGTGCGGTGATTAAGTCGCATACCTCGGCTCGGATACGGACATACCAGCCATCGAACTTGTCCAGCCAGTAGTCACCAGAATATTAACAAGCTTGTAGCATTTATCCGACGGGTCTCGTCTTGAAACTCTTGGTCTTTACCCACTTGAGTCTAGAGGACTCCGCGATGACACGGTTCTTGCACACTGTTCTTCAGCGCAGAAATCGTGCAGCGATTAGTCACCGCAGTACTTGACAACATTCGAGGGAGTCACAACAAGAATCCCTCTAAGCATCGACCGCGAACCTTCCACATGCGACAGTTCTCTCATAAGGCCATTAACCACCGAAACAACTTTCAGCTGCAGAATATTAGTCACTGTTGCAGCCACCGGCTAGAGTGTCATTAGATTCAAACCTACATAAGGAATCGTTGTAGTAGAATGTTAACCTGCACTGTCGGCAATAGTGGATGATTTTTGCAAGAATGGTGTAAGGTTTTTCATTACCAAACTAATACTTCGGTCACCTGCTCGATGTATTCCAATGTTCTCATCAACAGTACTTATTTACAGTCGGTGAACTGTAGGTACCTTGTCGGAACTTTTGACTTCAACCATCCTGAAAAATATCACACACCAGGAATCGCGCCAAAGTAAAAGTGTTCTCTCAGAGACAACTTTCAAGCCAAATCGCTGGGACGGCTATAATTGCCGACAGCACAGGTTAACATTCTACTACAACGATTCCTTTTGTAGGTTTGAATCTAATGACACTCTAGCCGGTGGCTGCAACAGTGACTAATATTCTGCAGCTGAAAGTTGTTTCGGTGGTTAATGGCCTTATGAGAGAACTGTCGCATGTGGAAGGTTCGCGGTCGATGCTTGGAGGGATTCTTGTTGTGACTCCCTCGAATGTTGTCAAGTACTGCGGTGACTAATCGCTGCACGATTTCTGCGCTGAAGAACAGTGTGCAAGAACCGTGTCATCGCGGAGTCCTCTAGACTCAAGTGGGTAAAGACCAAGAGTTTCAAGACGAGACCCGTCGGATAAATGCTACAAGCTTGTTAATATTCTGGTGACTACTGGCTGGACAAGTTCGATGGCTGGTATGTCCGTATCCGAGCCGAGGTATGCGACTTAATCACCGCACTCCTGCAGCAGTCTCACATAGACTGTATAGAACGTTTGAAACTCATGCCTGTTTATGCCGGGTAAAGACTCTTTTTATCATACCGAGTCTCCAATCTCTCTCTGGCCTCCGAATCTACTCCACTGTCTCTTTCGAACGTACCCTATCAATGTGTTGACCACCACACCTCTACATCGGTGGACGCGACCGATTCGTCGTCAATGCGGCGCTCTATTCCACCATCGTTATCTACTTTGGATGACACTGCCATTGTGAAGCGATTTAGACACAAAAACAATGAGCCTCAGGAGGTTGAGTCAACAGCGGCAACTCCTGTGCAGTCACAACTGAAAAAACACGCAGAGAACCGCGGCCAACTTGCGGCAGTTTCTCACCTGAGTCGCCTACCTTTATCTCACTCCGCTTGGCCACTACTCTCTGTAGTCTGGCCGACCATTTTGAATCCCGTTGCCGTGATACGTTGGGTGATCTATTAAAGGATGTTGCTCGTCTCAGCACATCTTCTGTTGGAGATAACTCCAACAGTTCCTCAACTTTTGACATGACTAACACAGCAGACGATGGAACGGTCGGCCGGAATGTGATCGACGTCATTCGGCGTGTTATTTCTGCCGCTCGGAATCGTTTCCATCATGTGCTAAGTGAACTATTCACGGACCGCATTAATTAGGGCCGTGTGATTGCCATGCTGACTTTTATGCTTACCTTGTGTGAACATGTGGAGAATGGTGGAGGGGAGTCTGCGCATCCTACTGAAACCAACCGACATTCACAGGTCACATCCCCGTCGAATGAAGTGAACACGGATACTGATTGTTCGGCGGAGTCCACGGACACAAGCACGGTCAAGCATAGACTTCTTATGTCTTTTATCTAGATTCACAACACTATCTGGTGTATCCGCGCCGTCTGTCAAGCGGACTTTAGTGCCTTTGAACGTATATCTTGAAGAAAAAGCCTACTTCTCTTCGTGCCCAAGCCGTTTACTTTCCGGAAAGCACATGAAGTTACACCTACTGGCAGATTCATTTGACTATGTAGATATAATAACCTTCTGGTAGTCTTATTGCTAAATCAGCTTGTACCCGATCGAAGCGAACAGTAGATAAATCAGATAAGTAATGTTGACTAACGTCGAATTAATTGCTAGGAACCATCACGCAAAGTTGTGGTTACTTGCCCAGGACGGTGCTAGTTACAGTTTGGTGTTGTGTTGCTTATACGTCGTCACATTTGTCAGCTGCCACCACTTTTTTTCAAGGATTATCGAGTGCATAACTGAACAAAAAACAACGCAGTTTATACGGTGAACGTCTAATATAGGCTTATCGCTGAATTCACCTATTATCCACTCTATAGATTTCAGCTATTTCATCAACATATCTCGATGTCAAATTACCGCATTTTCATGTCTTCAATAGAAACTTTCCGAGCATGAATACAAAATTGATTCCTGCAACAAAATAGATAGCTCCAAAATTTCAAGGCTACCACGTTTCTGGCGATGTCACAAGCTTGCCCATCAACGGTCTGCCAGCGTGACTACTTACCACTGGTGGATAATTTTCAGCCTCTTGTCCAGTAAACGTTTCATGACTTCTGTATGGCTTGTCTGCCAGATCTGTTGTAGGATTCCTCTCAGATGTTCCCGATTTCTAAATTTTCTATTTGGCTCATTTATCCAAAAACCTCTCTCTGTTTTTCAACCTAATTACTCACAAGCTTTGTTTCGTCCGTTTAGAAATCACCGCATAACTTATTCACCTTTATCTGGATTGCTTCTGGAGGCTAACCTCTTCTGTCGTTTGCACCAATAACGGAACTTGTGAGTCAGCTTACTATGCTTATTTTGTGGTGTTTACTCGAACTTAAGCAGCTGAGTTATGACTTGCAGTACAGTTCTACTGTGGCTACTGACCGTTGCGTTTGATGTATGCAGCCGACTGTTCTACACACCTTGTTGCTCAAGAAATGATACCGTAGAACCTTCAATCTAGTTCTGTTCGGAATTTGGTAAGTACTGTTCATCGACGCGCTGCTAGAAGATGGTCAGATCGCGATAACCTTTCCAATCGTATAGTTGGGGCCGACTGATCGATAATTAACTGGAAGTTTGCGGCTGCTACACATACACGAGCGTCCACTCCTACTCTGTAGAAATTTATCCTAGTTTCCAAGACATACGCAATGGCGGCAGTGGAGTTGTAAGAACATCCGCAAGTTCCTTCAGTACCAATGGAGGTTCTCCAGCTGCTGTGCAACACCCGCCTAACGATCTCCTCCGTCTTGAGCACCGAGATCTCAGAACGCATGGAAAAACCGGAGGTGTTGCAGTGAAGTACGGCTTAAGATAACTGACAGCCATGACCTCTGCTTTTGCCCCTGCTTGTTCTGCTTCCCCTGCCTCGCCGATGCGTACAGATGTGCCTGTTCTCACCTCCGTCCGTCTTCGCAAGTACGCATAAAACTTCTTGTAGGCTTTCAACGACTGAGCCGCTAGGCGATCCCCATAGACTGTGTTTCGTAAACTTTGATCGATACATCGACAGCAAATACTTCTGTATTGGCCCTCAGCAGCGAAGACGGAGAAGCCGGGTTGCAACAAATGTTTTGGCCAGTTTGTGCATATGCTCGCTTATCCTGCTCTACTGACCGTCAGATTACGAACCGCCTGCACTTCTGCAGCCAACGGAGTTTGCCTTCTCTCAAACGGCCTTCGACTGACGTTTCAACTTACTATCGGCCGTACTTTTCTAGTACAGTGTCGTCTTCAGTTGATCGTGAACAGTTCGCGAGCACCACCCCACGATGGTGAAAAACGACCCAGACGACTGGTGTCCGACTGCACTGGAGCGATTTTCATATGCACTGTGGGATGCCTGATCGCTGAGGAACCTCGTGGGCCTTCAGACGTACTGGTGGAAGCAGGAGGCCAATAAAGAAAACCTTTCTTCTGTGGACGTATGATGAGTCTGCATAGCATTCAGGTTGCTCGTGGGTGGCAGTGACCATCAGCGGTGTAATGCTGAAGCGGCTGCAGCAGCAGAGTCGGTTGCGATTCAGGCATCCTGTAGATAACACCTACCGTTTCATAACTCCCAAAAGATGGTTTGTTTCTACCCACAGACTTCCTTAGCGGACGTCCGGTTTGGCAGCCGCCACAGTGACCGTGGCTGAAATCTTATATTTGGAAAGCACTGTACCTTCAGAACGAAGAAAATGGCATGCAGGAACAGCCGTCTCGTAGTCCGAGACCGGATCTACGAGTTACATTTCGATTAAGGCCACCAACACTAACTGATGTTGACTCCAGTTCCTCAACTACTTCCGCCTGTTTGACACATCAGATGTAAGCACACATATTCGGTCCGCTTACAGCCGCGTCCTCAGGGTCACACGGTATTTGAATTCTAACTGGGTCCGTTTGCCCTGTACAAAGGTTAGCGCGGCCCAATTCGCTCTCGGATACCGGCGATCTATCAAAAAATCTTGGATAAACAGACCTCAATCACCGTCAGCTTCAAGTACTTGGTGAGTGTAATTTTGCCGCAAATCCTAATCCATATTGCACATAGGATCGCAAGCATGGCGCTCCTCTTGTCCTCTTACGCGGCCCATCACGCGACAAGCCGTCTAGTCTAAGTGATGTCCACTGTCCTAATCTGCACATGCGCGTCCACAAGTACACAGAAAGTTCTCTACGACAGCCGAAAGCACGCACGCACTCACCATCTACACACTCAACCAACTGGATTGCTCCAACTGGATGTGAGTTGATGCGGTCAATACGAGGGGACGCATGAAGCGGTTGGACCTGGATCGAAACGAAGACCGACACAGCTGAACAAGACAGAACATGGTCTAGACGAGCGCCACTGCACTGGGCCTGTAAGCAAATCTCAACAATAAAGATCCCAAACTACCGACATGAACTTTTCCTTATCTATAATTGTGATATCGTTATTCGTAAGTGGGTACTGGAGCTATCGCGGTTAATAGTTCCACCACAACTTGGCGCATTGACCCGTTTTAGAACCATTTCTCCGTCTCAAATTTGTGCCGCAGATACACCTTTGGATCTATTCAATTAGCATTTCTCCGGTGCTCAATTTTGTCAATATTCTTGAACCGCCCATCACTAAACATGGATCGGAATGTCAATGATGGAGGCAACATTGAAGGTCCATCTGTGTCACGACTGTCAGACAAACTTCTCGTGTTCTGGCAGTCGAGCCCAGCTCTGTGGTTTCTGCAGATTAAACCAACTCTTTACCAAAATGTGCAACCAAACAGACCATTATGTTTGGTTGTGTTCACTGAACCCCGACCAGAAACTATGCATATATATATACTATTCATATATATATATATATACTATTCAGGAACGAGAACTTCTAAACCGAGTGTCAGTGTCCGAGCAAAAGCGATTACATCAACTGCTAACAGTGTGCAGTTTGGTGATCGCCATCCCTCTTAATTGCTGCGTCATATGCGAACTTTGCTGAGTGACAAGCCTACGGACGAATGTTCACTGAGGAAGTTGTAAGTTCAACGTCTACCAAATCCCATGCAAGTAGCGCTTCCGCCCATTCCCAATCGAAGTTTGGACAGCCCAACTTCATCGGCGGGTAAGATCATCGAGGCCATGCGGACTATCAACACTACTGGATTTGGCACTTGACATCCGCTCCCGCTGACGAAACACCGTTTGTGCCCTTTATCCGTGAACAGCGGCAGGATATTCGACAAATTCAGCCTCACCTGAACCACTTCACAGCACATTTGTCTCGGTCACCCTCACAACCGACTGCTCACCCCTGTTCACGCAGTCGTTCGTCAAGCAAATCTCCTTCTAGAACTCAGACGACAAATGGGCTCTCTTCATCATCCTAAATTTGGTGTAATTGCAGTATGTTGCACCACTCCATGTGATTTCTGTTCTGTTTTCGATCATTCGGGAAACGGCAACGCCAATTGAGTTCTGCAACAAACTCAGCTGGCTTGCAAACTTCATGCCGCCTATCTTTCTTATGTGATAGGGAAAGTGGCCACAAGTTCCTTACTGATACAGGGCAGTGTTCTTCCCATCACGTCATAAGATGAAGTCTCGCATTATCATGGTCTAACATACAAAGCTTTCAGCGGCTCTTCCTTTTAAACTCACTACCAACGTCTTATTACAATATCTCTCTGCCTGAAGCACACCTGGGGGCAGAAAATTCTTGTCGGTGACATATGGCTGAAAATCTCAGGCGCAGATTTTTGCAACAATTTTCGTCTCATGGTAGGCATGAAGCGCGGCCGGCTGCTCGATTCAACCACTAACCTACCTGTCACGGGCCAATCAGCAGACGTTACTCTTTTTCGTCTGTCAGTTACACTCGCTAAAGCCCATTCGCAGTTTGCCTCACTGGTTGCCCAGTTTTCTAGAATACTCAATCTTAATTTCCAGCAACCATCTTTTAAGCACGGAACTATCCATCACATCTCAACTCGTCTTCTACTAGCAGCTGCTTGACCCAGACGTGTGGCTAATGATAAACTCGCTGCCGCTCGCAAGGACTTCGAGCACATGTTCCAACATGGTATCATTCGACCGTCGACGACTGCATGGTCTTTGCCACTCCACAAAGTTTCTAGCGAGGGCTCCATTGACAGACGTCTATGTGGTGACTACCGAAGGACCAATCAGGTCTATGTCCTGCCCTACACATTTATGATATCAAGTCCGATCTGCACAACAAGGTTATGATCTCTAAGGTGGACCTGGCACGGGGTACTATTAAATTCTTGTAGCAGAAGGCGTTCCAAAACTGAACCCACAACGCCATTTGGATTGTCTAAATTTTAACGGATACCATCTAGGATAAAAAATGTAACACAAACCTTCCAACGCCCGACAGACGAACTGCTACTTGGTTTGGACTTTGCCCATCCATATATCGATGATAATCTAATCGCTAACCTCATTCCCCAGACAACACAACACACATTCGTTTCAAGTTTTTCAACTCCTTAGCGATTTAAGTGTTGTCGTCAATCTTTTCAATTTTCAATAGGGAGTGTCATCACCGAACAGCAATTGACATCATACCACATCAGATGGAGTATATCCGATTGCCGTCAATGTGGCTAACATCAAAGCTTATCCTCAACCCGCTTCAGTCCGTCAGCTTTGTTGTTATATTGTTATGGTTGACTAATATAGCCGTTTTCCACCCGAACTTGGTGAGACTTTGAAGCAATTAACTGCTCTGTTGAGTTCCAGACAGAATAAACTCCTGAAATCAGCTGAGACATCAAGCAATTCGTTTAATTCAACAAAGCAGATGTTTGTACAAGTAACATCTATTCACCACTTGAACTCCGCTTCTATCAGTAATACTAGTGATACGCCAAATTGGTTGATAACAAGTAGCAACCGGTCCCGTTTTTCTCCAAATCTTTGCAGCCAGCAAGAACTCGCCAAAGTACGTTCAGCCTTGAACTATTAGCGATCTACTTAGTCAGTAAACATTTCTATCATTTTGTTTAAGGATGTACATTTTGTGGCTTTACCGACCACAGCCCAATAACTTACGCCCTATCGATCAAACCTGATCGTTATTCGCCACGTGATTATCATATTTCCCGGTACATATCAGACCTTCGATACGTAAAAGGAGAGCAAAACGTGGTGGCTGACGCTCTATCGAGAGTTCGACTGGTAAACATCTCGTTCGACAGCCCCGTAGATTGTATGCTAACGGCTGAACTTCAAGCTAGCGATCGTGACACAGCTGGGCACAACGGCTCGTTAAACGCTGAGCTAACAACACATCAAAGAGTAGAACTTCCTCGTGATTTTTCAGAGGAGTCACCGAGAACTACTGTTTCAAAAGAAACGCGGAAAACTGCCTTCGGTGCCCTCCACAACATGCCACGAGGGTCCCGAATATAACCTTCGGCTGGCCGTTCTATGAGGGGCACTTGCATGATCATTGAGAACGCTCAGGGGGCGCTGGATGTACGATCAGGAGACACACGTGGGACGCCCAGAGGACACTTGGGGGCGGCTGAAGATTCCAGTGCGATGAAGAAAACAGTTCCTGAAACTCACAGGCTACTGTTTAAGTTTCTATGGTGCATATTTTACTGCCGTTCGTCTGAACGCCATGCGACCGTGTTGCAAACCGTGAAACCATACATTTCTGGCTTACTCGCTTGTTTACTCGCCTCCACATCAGACTTCCCGAACAAATGGGGTTTAAAACGTTGTACGGTGCCAGTCGTGCGTTCCGTCAAACGAACATTCGGCCCCTGTCCTCAACGGCTCTCATGCCCACCGAATCTAGTAACTCCTCATCTACGAAAGAGGGCTTGGTCTGCTGTAAACCAAAATGGCAAGCACGCTCGAATATTTTTTCTAAATCCGTGAGTACCTATTCCCGTATGTTTCCCATATCTTTATATTTTTATTTTGATTTGCCATCCGTTTGCGTTTTGGTGGAGGATGGAAGTGACAGGTTACCAGACGTTTTGGCTAATGCATTTGTCGTACTTTTCGCGTCTTTTCGAGTGGGCAGCTGGAAGCCACGTTCGCTTTAAAACAACTTACCTGGGGGACGAATCTTTTTCATCGTTTGGCTGCAACATTCTCATCTTACCCTGCTGACTAGGCGGATATGAGTATGCAGTCACGTGCCATAAAAAACAGTAGGGGCAACTGAAAGCAGCAACAATCTACCACGACGCTTTGTCCGGACACCAACACACTACCCATTTTTCACACACAGCCGAACCATTTGAACACAAGCCATCATAGCCTTTTCGTCACATGCAACCATTATTTGTCACAGTACAAGTTGAGAGCATGTAGCTCCAACGGTTGTTTGAGTTCGTACAGAATATTCTTAACGCAGATCTGTCGTTGGTCTCGACGAAGTGAGCTGATATAACCGGTGGTGTCTGAGAAGCATATGATCACGTTTTTCCAGCTAGCGTCCAGTAGTCAGGGCAACGTCACTACTTTGGGTGCTAAAAATTCTGGTCTAACTTGGAAACTTCAGGATTTAACGAAGTAGCTTTTGACGCCACAACAACCGCTCACATTAGTGAGCTGTCCGTAAGCAGCGACGGAACGCCAAGCCTGGTCACTACCGGTATCAAAGGCATTTTGGAAGAAACACCCGGCATTGCTGACAGCTTAGCTATATGGGTACTCCCAACGAAGAACATATCGATATCTTTATAGCCATCGAATCACTCCGTCCTACCAGTAATTTTCTCCTCCAAAAAGAACAAGAATCGGAAACACTCATCTCAGTGACACCAACGCTGATGTCAGCGTAAACCCACTTGAACGGAATTGGGCCTGCCGATCGCATCAAACCCTCGCGCGGCCAACGGAGGAAGTACCGGGGCTCTCAGCCAATGCTTTCACAAACTTAACCCGGGCAGTTGCAAAGCTTTCCACTAGATTTTCATGATCGTCGACTCCAAAATGGCAATAACTAGTGTCGGCCCGCCCCGGCAGTTCAACCTCATGCTAGACTCAAGACAACTCCATCTGGTCGGCCAAACGAGAAAGCTTGCCATTACTAGAATTTTGACTGATAGGGTTCAAGTCGGTTCCGTGCACCCAAATTCTGAGAAATTTCGACATATATCAACCCGTTTTCCGTCAGTCCACATCTCCCATTGTCGTCATAGCTTCCGCACGATATCACAGCTGCATGTGGCCCGCCGGTGTTCACCAAGGCTCGCAGATTGACAACAATCAGTCTAGAAGTGGCTCAGGCCGAGTTAGATTACAATCTTCAACTGGAAATCCACCACCTGTCAAGGGTCTCTCTCGCTCCACTAATTCACATGGTGCTTAAACTTTCGGCGGACTGGCGCCCGCCTGGAAATTGTTGTTCTCTTGATAACTCCCCGGTAATCGACAGGCACCTGATTCCGCACACACGAAGTACCACGACTAGCCTTCATGGCACCCCTGTTTTCTAGAGTCTGCCTGGTGTGCAACTATCATCAAATACCGACTGCCGACGAGGATGTTCCTAAGCTAACTGGCGTTATGTCTTTCGATTTATTCGATTTTCAACTTCCACGGTTTGGTTTCCAAAACGCCACATGACGCTTAAATGTTTTGTCGGTGACGTTACGGAAGGACCAGATTATACCCACCACTGAACTGACAACTCACTGGTTGCAGGCGCTCCTGAAGAACACCAGATTCATCCACGACCGCTGTTCGACAGAGTAGCTAATTTTAGCCTAGTAGATAATGCGGCTTAAGAAGCGCCTGGGCAGTTTCATCAGGATTTCTACGAAGTCACAGCCGGTGGTTGGTGAAGGCCTTTCCCTTCCAGGTGACCGGGATACCCAGATAAGTCACCGTGTCAGAGGCCCTTAGTGAGTGAGTAAAGCCCGAGCCGAAGTGAGCAGACTCATCAGCGATAGCTGTTATGTTGTACTTACTATTATCACAAGTGACCATGAGTTCAGACTCACGCGTGTTGATACTCAGTTCGGGCAACTCTGAAGCACCAACAGCTGTTCCAAGCTTCTCGGAGAGACTCGTCAGATTCTAGACCTGGAGAATCGGAACTCCAACGTTGGTGAAACCGCTGACCAGTGCATCATGGGACTGGTAGGGAAGCCCCGGCCGAGGTAGAGCCTCCACTTCATCCACTGCCATATTGATTAGCAGCAGTGACAGTGGGACACTCTGGCGAACACGGTGTTAGCATCAGAAGATGGAATATTCGAACGTGACGAAAGCGTTCCGATATGAATCGGCATTATAGTGCGTTAGCGGCAGAAGAGTGTCGAAAGACGGGGCCGATGCAATAATCGAGTCCTGTGATGTAGAATTCATCGCGTTGAACGGTTCAGCAAGAGTCGTATACACTCGGGAGGGTGTGATGCATGAGATCCGGAGTAGCGTACGGAATAGTGAGGTCGCCCCGGGGCAACTCTCATGGTGTAGAAAAGTGAATTGAAGAGCGGACAGTTGCAAACGCGTGTTCAACTCGCCAGGAGAGGAAGGGTTTTTCACTCCCGGAACAAGTGTGGTTCGGCACGGGCACAAATGAATTGACCGACCTCCAGTTAGCAATATGTCGGATCGTACGTGATGGTCACTCATCAGGGCGCGAATTAACCGATGATATCTCGGACCACTACTCATTAAAACTATCTGGAGGGTCGAGGCTGGTCTTGTAAGTAGTCTACTAGTTTTCAGTAAAGGCTGCAAAGGCAGCACGTTTCTTTCGCTGGAGGTAAAGGGTGTGACTCACAGAGTAGTTAGCCTTCAATATCTGCTCTCTGGTCGTGTAGGGTCCTGCAACGATGGAAACCCGTTGTTGATTAAAAAGTCGTCAGGTGAACTTAAGAGCTTGTGAGTTGTGCTTATTTAACAATGACTACCTGCACCACAGGGAAAATGCCTACGTGAAACCCGCGGGCGATTGCTAACAGTTCACCGCTGTGTGAGAAAGCTCATCACTAGACACCAATTGGGTTATTGCTGCTTGGGTGCAACAGGAGAACCTCCCCTTATTTTCGACGTCATGTTTGACTGTGAGGCAGTAGTTTGATTGTCAGTGTAGGTAGTATGTTTCTACCAGTTCACAGCATGTAGACGCGTTCTCATGCTGTACACAGTAGGTCAGTGAAAAGTGACAGAAGCCGGTGATGCATTTCGCTCCCAGTGGAACAAGACGGATCCACCTGATCGGCAGGTATGACGAGAGAAGCCCATTTTTGTTTAGACCGACTTGATCCGGTGGCCTTCATGCACTTGGGCTTCTCGTAGTTGTGTTCGATAGGAGCCAACGTCCCTTGTGCTGACTGAGACCAATCTTCGTTGAACAGCTGCGGTCACATTTCGCGTGGTCAAATACTGAAGGAAGGTAAGTACCTAACCCCTGTTCTGCACAAACTCGGCGGCGATTCACACGGATACACGCCGGTAAACTGATATTCGATTTACATATCTGGCCACATTCTGAACGAGTTTTCTCCACCCCCTATCCACTGTACTGATAGATACCGACGGGAACAAGCTGGTGTTATTTTAATTTTTGCGACGGAACTATTACGTTGACACCAGGTAGTGGGCCGGCCCTATTCTTAATCGTTAAGCGCTTAGTCAGTGATCGCCTGCACTTAATCTGTCCGGTCGGTCCCACGTGGGGGTAGTTCATATACTGCTACCCTCTTACTTGATATTACTCAGTCTGAGCCCTGTAGACTACTAGCTACCAAAATAAGCTACTTCTAATCTATAATTTCTCTCCATTAACCTATAATTTCAGTCATTCATCGATCCGCGAACAATCTTTCTACTTTGGTTCAACCGCTGACTATTTGTTTATGTGAGCCCAATTCTGCTTCAACATTCCCCGTTGCTGAATGGTGCTTAGTTGTCCATTCCATATCATGGGCATATACGTTATTCAGTTTTTACGGATTTTTACTCGATGTCAGGAAGCTAAATCTCCTGTGTACTTCTTCAGTTATCACCAAATGGTTCATCCTTCGCGAAGACTTCCAACAATGGGTGTAGACACACCAACGAGCCCAAATAGTCCAAGCAAAATTAAAGTACAATTCCAATGTGCCACCGAGCAATTCGCCATTATAAATAGTTAGACACCGGCAGTTTCGATCAACAGATCGTTTTCTGAAAATGAATTACGATTTGGTGCCAAACGGGATAAAGATGAAATGTGAGCATCTATCACCTTCATACTCAACGGGGTTTCTCCGAGTAGTGGAAGGGTTCAAAAACAATAGAAACTGGCCGGGCTGGAAAAAGGCGATGCGCGCACCACCCAAACAAATCACATGCATTCGCTATCATACAGTCTTATGCTTACGCCCTAAACTCACTGGGTTTACAAAGAATATTGCACGACACGACGACGTACTACAAATATATTGCGCTATTATATCTGAGTCCATGCCCAGAACTGCGCGGTCGATACACACTCTAGGTCGGTTCAAAGGGAGCCTCACCAGTTTTGCTGGGATGACGGCCGTTGGTTGACCTAGAACAAAGCAGCGCTTAACCGAACCAATGAATGCCGTCGACCCAATTTAACCAACTGCTCCGTATCCCATGTGAGATATATAACCAACCAAATACACGTCTAAACCAATGGCAGTAAATGTGTCTGGCAAAGCACAACGAGGTATTCCAAGTGATTCAGCAGATCGAGTATGTCAGCCAATTCCATCAGGTTAGAAGAACGGGCTCTTCAACCTCAACCAAGACGTCCAACACAAAAGTCTTGCAGCAGTCTTCGAGCTAGAAGTGACATTGGAGTAACTACCCCCAAAAATCCACAAAAAGAAGTACCGAATTTCAGCGTATTGTTCCTGGCACAAGACGCAGCCGTGAGGTGTATTTGAAGCTGGAAGCAATCATTTGTCACTTTCTGCGCCACACTCAGGGATCTGCGATAGCCGAAACCCTCCAGGTCTAAGTCAAGTGTTTTGTGCATTCACTTTTTTACGTTATATGCTCAACAACTTCGGTGCTACCAGATGTTCACTTGGTTTGACAAAACTCTTCCTTGTGTAGCAGGGCGCAAAGTTCGTCCACAACGGATGTAGCACCCTTTATTGTTTCAACCGATAACGCTATGTAGACCGCACGACACGGCGACTATCTGAACGCATTCGGGAGCATCGTCCAGTGTGGTAAACTGGGAGCATGGCAATATTTTGCTCATCTTCTATCGCTGCACACATAATGGAGTCCAACCACTTAATCGATCTCAATGACTCATTTTGTCCTATCTATCGTGCACCGGGTTTACAATCGAAGCATGTCGAAGAGCGCTTACTGGCCGTCGCACAAGCCATAGCCATCCGTCTACTCTCCCTCCACTGTGTATTCAAAAACGTTTTGTAAAAACACTGAACCTTCCATGGCCTGATGTTCACTTCCGGACCGACCAGAGTACGTAATTGCGATCACTATTATAACAGTCATCAATAATTTTTACAATCGACCTGATCCTTCTGAAACTGGTAATGAACCGTTCGATCCATTAACTTACGTTTCATCACATGACTAATTCATATAAATGTGTTGTATTTAGCTTGACGATGAATCACCGAAAACACGCTTGTTCTCTACACGCTTCTCCTAATGTCTAAGCCAGGTATTTTCATGCAACGAGCAGTTACCCAAATAGAACTTCTCCTTCATAACTGATATTAGTGAGACCATATAATCCTTTTCATGATCAGTAGCCGCTAGCTGGGGTGCGAAGTTTGGGCAGAACGGTGAAGAACTGGAACCAAAAGGGTGGACAATTAACTCATATTCCCCAGAAGATTCTTCCAGAGGGTGAGGTTCACCATGGGAAGCCAAGCGCTTACTTATCACTTTCTGGAATCCGAATCTGCTATAACATATCCTTAATATCTACCGAGATGTCACCCGCATGCTTACGAAAACGGAAGGACACTTCAACTAGAATACAAATAAGGTCGGGCCATTGTGGCGGAACGTGATTAGAAGACACTCTCTTGTACGCGACGCACAATCAAACACCATTCGCACCTTATCCTGCTTACTAGGGTTGGGTACCGGATGATGTGGCTTATTTAACGCTTTGGGGAGAGACCTCTCTTATATCGCCTTTGCTGATGTGACCGGATGTGGCAGCTGCATGCTCCAATTACAACATGGCATCTCTAAATAACCTTCTCCTGGGTGAATAAAGATGTCGCTCACACGCCCTAGGATTGTCAGGTAGTTGGTTTATCTTCGTCCTTGATGGCAAACCTATTCCCTAGTCACCACCCGCAAAAGGTAGCGAAGTGTCCGCTTTGATTGGGGTTTTGTTATCTTCGAATGACAGTCCCTTCTTCTGAAATTCTCTGCTCAGCGAATCCCAAAGACACCAGCCGAACATCCACGTAGTTTACACACATGGGCATTTCAAGGGTGGCACCGCTTACACCCATGAGGATCTACCTAAGGATCGTTCTACCATCGTACGGTTTCTTCTTGTTTCCTGTTTTGTTCCATTACTGATGAGCCTCGGGTACATCGCACCCAACAAGAACCCCTACGCTTTTGCCCAGGAGACTGACGAAGCCAGTTTCTGCTAACTGGGTCCACTGTTGCGATTCCATCAGAGATTGCGTATCAATCTGCACGACCAGTGGTTCACCAGCAGCGTGAGCTGACTTCACAGAGATGGCGTTAGCCCTGTCCAAAGATACAATTTCAGAGATCCCTCGGTGACACGACGCCCTACGAGTACCATGCGGAGTACAAAACAAGAGTTAGCAAATTGAGCTTACGAGCCACTCTTTCGTCAACTAGGGTGAAATTCGAACCATGGAATCCGGACCTCTTGATACATATCTAGTCCAAAGTTCCGGGAGTGATGTACTTCGGACCACACAGCCTCAACAATTGACCATTTTCATCACCGTCTACAGATGCTTTTCTCACTGAAAGCTAACAAATCAGTAGAGGTGGGCTATCTCCTAGAGGTCAATATGTTGTCAGCCATATCAGTTCATCTTTCTTGCAGGTCCCCGGGCAATTGTTCAAACCATCCGGATCGAATTAGTAGATCCATTCGACTCCCTCGACCTACCTAATTGGGACAGTATGACATTGCACACCGCATTTGGGTGGCTAAGCGCCTGAGTCCGTCCAGGTCAGGGACACCGAACAGTTAATGCGTTACAAACTAAATGGTCTGATGTGAGCAACCAAACCGACTCGTGAATATGTCTATATCTCCTTTATATCCTGTTGATACGGGTAAGATTACAAAGTGCTTCATGAATTTCGGCGCCTTACCACGGCAGTAATAAATCGAATGCGGAGGCTTTCAGTTGACATTATTCAAGCTTTCTGTCACATTATTTTCGAAATTTTCACGAAATCCACGTGAGCGTTGTGGTGATATACCAAATGGCCCTGCTTCAAGTTTGAGCAGACCTTCAGCCGTAATGAGGGGTTTGAGTGTCCTTTTGAGGGCCCTGACAACGTTGCTCACCTAGCCGGACTTAGCTGGTAATTGAGAGGTTCCTAGTTGGTCGTGTTTCTTAAGTTTTATTGACTCAGCTTCTCATTGGAGGTGTTTGTGGGTTCCCAGTATTCTCTAATGTGCCCCAAGCCCTCTTCTACATAGCCCAAACTCCCTTTCGACAAGTAACAATTTTTCTTGCCCCAGCTGTTAGTCGTGAATAGAGAGAGAAGAAAATTCCGGTGGAACACAAGATTCCTACAAAACTTCCGGGAGCGCCAGTCATAGTGCGATTNAGATTCCTACAAAACTTCCGGGAGCGCCAGTCATAGTGCGATTGCATGACATAGCACGAAGGTCATCAGTCCTAGCTTGAACCTTTGAAGAGTAATAATTGAAAGGTAGCTGTCATGATTAAAAATGTCATAAGCGTCAAGGGTGGCTGACTGTTTACCAGTCCAGAGGTTGGGATTTTAGCGACTGTAATAAAAAATACTTTTTATGGTCGCATTCAACCGTACATTTTTGAGTATGTTGGTACTACCTCCCATTGTTTCACGCAAGCTACTTCCCATGTAATATCCATCCCTGGGCCCAAAACACGACGCGCCCCACGACCCGCTAGCTTGATGTGTTTCTCTCTACGCTATATTTTTCAGAGTCGATTTCTATACACGGCAGTCAATGCGCTGAGCCTTTGCTTTTCATGTTCGATGGTGAGTTCAGACAGATTATTATTCTGTTGCATTGGTTTCAACAGTTAGTGAGCTGGACTAGACAGAGACAAAGTTAGGTAAAGATCAAAATGCTCGAAAATGAACAGCTGAATGTGACTGTCTGAAATATTACTCTCAATGGTCATTACGGTTTGTCGGGGTAGCACGTAGGTGCAAAACACGTTCCACCAGCAGCGGCATCTTTGACAGATGAACACCTATTCTGAAAATTTCGAAGCAGTGGGGACTTCCGCGAAAAGTATTGCCGGAGACCGACCGTGTTGACGTCATAAGATAAGACAGATTTCCAAATCTGGGTTTCTCTGGGCGTTCGTTGATTGTGCACCACACAATCAATGAATGCACGCGGTTGACACCTCAGAAGTTCTGCATGTCGCGGTGACTTGAAATCTCGTAATCCTGGCGAGTTGCGATAATTCACTCAGTTGCGCGTACACAACAATTCTAACAACTCCTATCCGTACGGTGGAGTCAAGCGGACTTTCAAGTCCAAATGCTTTCAGAAAAGGGTGTCTAAAGGACAGGAATTTGTACAATACTGTTTGTCAAAATTACGATAAAGATGCTATCTCACGTTGAATGAGGAGTAGCCCGATATACAAGTCATCCAGCGGAGAAAGGTTCAGAGTAGATTAACCGGACACAAATCCGCAAATGGCCATCATTCAGCGGGGAAGAAGCTCACTGAAGCAATCCTTAGCAGATGCAGACGTAAGCGTACCGGAAAGTACCAATAGGGAAAGGTTGGATGGTTAGACGATAGTAGTGAAAAGGAAGGAAGCAAGTATTTTATGTGCAGCTATGTCAAAAAGTCAATTATGAATGTTTCATGCACACACCATAGACAGATGGGTGCAAATTAAGGATCTCCTTCCTGTGAACAAACCAAACGTGCCTCGGCGAATTATTCGCTGCTCATCATACCACGCAAATTGTGACAAACGTACCAGACGAACTTCAAAGGAAACAACAGTCATTTTATTTTTTATTACGAATCTCATTCACTTGTTTTTCTTTCAAGAAAGGCTGTACGACGAAATCATCGAGAGGGCACGAGGGAGTCTGATAAAACTATGGTCTGATTTGAAGCTGATTTTGACCCCCGTTCGTCCGTTTGTTTCGGTACGGTATTAGTAAAGTTTGCTTCTTCTGAGCTCACACAAGTTATCCACTATGTGTTATTATGTAGTCAACACCCATACAGGACCCAGATCCTTCGAAAAGCAGGCCTCCAGATCCATTAATTTTAGTGCTTCTTCGCGAATATCATTCGAGGATGTCCCACTCAGGTTACCCCCAACTTATTTCATCCCGAAAAAATTGAATGAGGCCGTTATCTTCTATTGTTGCAACATGATACGATATATTCAGAGTTTGAAAGTATAGTGAACTACAAATAACTGTCCTTTGCCTCTAATGTCGTAAACAGAACTTATTTAAACGTACCAAAAAATATATTGGCATAGAAATTTTTTAAAATCATTTTGAAAAAGTGCACGATAACATACAATGACGAAGCGATGCTTAACTTTACCAAGCACACCGGGCAATGCATTACCATCACTCAAGTTTCAAGAAGATGTTGTTCATAAGTTGTGTCCTAGTAAAGTTCCATTCAGTCGAGTGAGCTTCATGGACACTTACAAGTATCGTAGTAATTCGTTTTCAAATCATAAGGTAAAAGCAGATTTCCAAATACAACTATTTTGAGTTGATCCACAGCCTTTCATTCGTTGTTCTGCAGCTGATAAGAAGAATGGTGTGAAAGTCACTAGCAGTACTTACTGCTCAATCCCAAATATTACTTTCCGCAAGGTTGATCAAGGCGATATCCACGGACAGAAAGCAAATCTACTTTCAATCATATTTCGAACAGTAAGCTTCTTCTTTTGGAGTAAATCACTTTTCACGTTAAATGATGTTGATTTATAGAACAACTGCGATTTTCTATTCTAAAACCTTTTAACCATACGTGATAGTATAACGCCGATTTACATGTGAATCGGTTGCAACCGAAATAATCAAACGATTTCCTTAGAAAAGAAAAAATTAAGTGTTTCATATAGAAAGCAATGGAAGTGGAAGTCGAACAGATCTGTTCTATATATATACCCAAGTAGCAAAACGTTGTGGGGCCCGCACGGGCCCCTCGCGGGCCATGGCGGGCCAAAGGCGGGCAGTGAGACTAGGGCCCTGCACGGGCCACTGCGGGCCAGGAAAAAAAATCGCCAGCGAAGCTTCCAACGCGTGTCCGAAAAATTCCATTTTAAAAAACTGATTCCCCTTCATTTTTGTTACGCGCCCCAGGCTTACTGCCGCCGCCCATGAAGAATTTTACAAAATATCCGTAAACAGGGAAAGTTTATTGGATAGTTTACACAAGTTCATCGGAAACATACTGTTCGTTATGCAGGTTTTCAGGAAATTTCGCCCTCGACGTTGGAGCCACTGCACCACACTTCGATGTACACTGGTGAAACCTGTAGAGGAATGCATGTGTGATGTGTAGTGAACGAAATTAAACAATATTAACATCAATTTTACGGGGATCTTTGAAATTCTATATCTCCGTAAATAATGGAGATAGAGCAAACATGAAGCATAACAACCTTACAGTATTCCTTCTGAGCATTGTAATAATACTAAGGACATTTGCCTGTTCACACTGGGTAGCCTCAATATATATCTCATGAATACGTGCAATATTCGAACATGAACCGTAAGAATACAATTTTTGTGGAAATTTTTGAAATGCGACTACTCCGTTTTTAGTTTACATAGAACGATAATTAAAGGACCTTCAGAAAGCACGCTCCGTGAATGACATATGAAAATGAAGAACAGAGGATAACTTCTCATGTACTTCTGTAGAACAGCATAGCCGTCCAACGACCACAAACCTTACCTCAGCGAGCTCCGAAAATTAGCGAATAAAGATGTCTGGCTTTACGATGTAATTTAAACAAACGTCACTTGTTTTGCTAAAAAGATGAATGCAGATTTCGAGGTGTTGTTCATTGACATTTACTTTTAGAAGAAGTATTTCATAGGATGCTTGTTTCGATGATTTTTCTCATGGCCCACCGAAACCCGCAGGAAACCGTTCAGTCGCGGTGGG
>QNGE01000681.1:128748-138787 GCA_008508345.1 Paragonimus westermani
CTCTGGGCAAATGACAAAACGAAACGGGCACGCACAACGGCATGGTCCGAGTCCAGGTGGTTGCTCCAAAAGGCACGACAGTCCTTAACAGAGTGGCGCCACCTGTAACTAACTGCTATATGATCCAACTGTGTCCACGACTGAGAAGCACACGGAGGTCTCCAAGTAACACAGTGCTTCTTCCTGTGTTGGAATGCAGTGCTCGAAATATATAGACCGTGGGATGCGCACAGCTGTAGTAGTCTTTCGCCATTGTCAGTGCGTTGTTCCAATGCAATCATTGTCACTGTCTTCCTTACTGCTCTGATCCTTGTTGATGATTCATCTGATTTATAACGTCATTGTGTAAGAGAATTTCTTGTCTTCATTCAGATCCTCATCATCTCTCTCTTTGTGCTGCGTAGAACACACTCCAGGGGTTACAATGCAGATTCCGGATGTGGATGACAAAAGTGAAGTAGTTGGTAATTGTTCACAAAAGACTTCAGCCGTAAGTGCGTTCAAATCTGCAGCGTGTCCAGCTTAACTGATTTGACCATGTTACGAATTATGAACTCACCATCGCTCCCAGTCAAAACATCACCTAGCGGCAGATTACTGCTAAGGATAGCAATTTTGTCCTGTGTGGAAGGATGTCAGCAACATTCCTCATGCGCCAGGTTTATGAGACAATAGGTGTTCGAACGTGAGCAACCACGGGGCTTCGTGGTATAGCGATCAACCACATTTCACCTCAAGCTCAAATGAAAATGGCTGTTCAAACTGAAGAGCGCGCGTCGTGTTTCACCGCGTGTTAGTGTACTTAAGCAAAATTTACGTGACAACTGAGCAACCAACTGATAGTCGCAGTGAACTGTACCCAGTTTATTAATGAAGACGAGGATGTCAGGAGTGATTTATTGGAGAAATAGTTGAGTGACTAGCCTAAGACACTCAAAAGACGCTCGACCACCTTAGTGTGCTACGAGGGCGATTAATAAACGCGAAGTTAGAATAAGAATAACTGAGGGGGACCAACATAAATTGTACGGAAATTACAATAAGTCTCAACCAGTGCATAACGACACCGATAGGCTGATGCAGCTGGGGAGACTAAAAATCGACCGTTGAGCGTGCGAGCAAGCCGGAAGTGTGTATGGCCCCACTGGTGTGCGTAGACCGAAAACAAATGCGATCACATATAGTAAGAGGACGGGAACAGATATCCCTACGAACCTACATACAAGATGAACTGGGATTTTGGGAAGAATTTTAAGCATCCTACAACAGACGTACCGGGGTCATCTCCAGGTCACTACACCCGCGGGAAATGGCGGGCGGTGGAAAAAATTCGCCAGCAAAGCTTCCTTGTCTCTTTCAAATTGGGTGATTTCATTGAAATCAAATTCGCTATTCCTTTTCAACACTTTCCAAGCTTCTCAAACCCCGCTGACTAATTTTTAAGCGAAATTCGAGGAAAGAAAAGGAAATATATTCTTTCTTTGTATATCGTTTTATATCAGGCACGTTCACATATTCCGTAGTCGAATTCGTCCCCTACAACAATCGTATCTGTTTCGCCGCCATCCAAACTTCTTTTTATAATACACCGAAAACCGTAGCAGAAAAAGGAGCAGAAATGAAAGGTATGTGATAGAACGAGTTGCAACAATGGATAAGAGATGTTCTATCTTCCTAAATAGTCGGGATAGGGGAAAAGTAACGCATGCCGACATTGCAACATTCTTTTCAGGCATTAGAACAATACTACGAACGTTTGCCGTTTCACAATTCGAACATGAACCTTAATAACATGTTTTATAGGTGTGTTTGAAATTCCATATCTCCGTAAATTCTACAGGTAGAACAAAGGTAAACCACCCATCTAGAAAAACTCTTCGTAGGTAGCAAATTGAAATGCCCAAGACGGGCCAATGGACTTCGTAATGTTAACGAAGAGATAAACCCTCCAACTTCCCTGACATCTGCCTCGGTTGGCGCGACAAATTAACAGTTAAAAATGTGTGGATCTGTAAATTCTTTGGAAAAATTTTCACTAAATATCCTGAAGAAAATTAACGCAGATTTTGAAGTGCAGTTGGTAGACTTTTACTCTTGGGATAATTATTTAATGAGATACCTGTTTTTAAATTTTTACTGATTGCCTGCTGAAACCCGCGGGATACCGACCTATTCCAGCGGGCAGCGTGCTACATGGGGAATTGCGCATGGATGAAATTGCATACTTGCGTACTTCGGCATCTCAGTTATATTGTAACAAAAATTCTTTCAATAAAGCATGAACTTTATTTTCCGACTCGTTAGACCCTACGTGATACGTATCCTTGCGATTACAAACCGAAATTGCGGCTCACAACCTACCGGCGGCTTCCATCGGAACCGCCATATTGTATGAGTCTACTCACACTTCGTGTTCACGTCTGCCAATTTCGTTTGCATGGTTTGAGCCTTCTGTCGGACTATTTATCTGTCATACCTTGTTCGTTTGTTCACTTTCGACAAATGATGGCTCGCACAGTTGCTCCTGTCGTCCATAATCTGCTCGCTGTAGAACGTTGTACATATATAAGCGCTGCGCTCAGGTATTTCACCGAGTGCTGGATTACTGGCGCCCCTCACATTATATCTTCCGGAACTACGAAGTGCTTTGTAAGTTTCAGCTCATGCATTGATGCAATGGCACAGAACTCCATCTTGGTAAGGGCTCGTTTAGAACCTGACTTAAAGAATTCAAAGTACAAAGTACTAATCCATTTTGAACCGTTCCAAGAGATACATCTGGTTCCTAAGTGGACTTCTCATAGAAGCAACGGATTTCATAACGGGCCGCGTGATCTAGGCTTTCAGCATGCATTTTCTTAAAAAAAAATTTCAAATCGCAAATTTCCAAGTGTATCTGTAACGTAAATGCAGAAGTCGGTCACAAAAGAACATTATGACGAAGTAAAAATTTCGATCATATTCCATGCGAACCTTACAACTGTTTTTGTGAAGTATTGAATGAAAACGATGGAGAAAAGATTATTGCCAAGGGTGCATCCGCCGGGTGTGCAAGTAAACAAGACGCGTGGGTGGCAACATTGGCAACTGTAAACCAACAACCATACTGCCATAGTCGCACATTCTTGCTGTCCTTTGTACATTGTGAACTGGTATCTTATACATTCTGCTGTTAACCTAGTGGAATCACCTCCAGGACATTAAAGCACACTAATTTCTAGCTACTGAGCCTTCCATGCAAATTTCACTTCACTTTTTCATATTGATTGCTAGTTCACTGATTGATAATCACTCCAGTTGAATGACTCAAGTGCCAATCAGTTGAAAAAGGTCAAGAAATAAACGTCAGTAATTGGCACAACATACATTGTATGAACAGAGTTATTCATATTTACACAGTTCCGTACCATTTTTCTTAGGTTTCTCCCGCAAACACGAACCTTTTACAATATTTATGGCTTAGTCCTGACTTGTACGCATTCCCCACTGGCCCCAATCGGCCCCCGGTTGCTCAAATCTCACTAAGATTTTACCTCTATAAGGAAAATTTTCATTTGGCGCGTAAGCCATTTTGTACAAACTTGCCGTATGTGCGTAAAACTGTGAACATAGCAATTTATAGTCCAATCCTCTCAACCAACGCAATAGTGCAACAGGTTCTAGCAACCGATATCTCTGCCTGCAATATCTCCCTCTACGTTTAAGTCGATACTATATCTCATCTCTTGGAGATTTTCTCAGGTAGCTAGACTGCCGTACTATAAAACTCAGCCTTAGAAAACGTTTTTGCAAAGGGAATGTTAATTATTACGATTGAAATGTTAGCTTTTACCGTTTATTATAAATGACGACAAGTTCAATAAGTTTATTCTGTACAAAAAGAACTGCAGCAAGCAAGGAGATTAGCTCGATTTCACGTAGAAAAAGCAACCGGATTTTTTCATTCTGCGCTTTACTGTGTGTGCCGCTGGTGCCTTTGATAGAAAGTCATTTGCACGATACAGGTGGATAATATAACATGTACTGCTTAGCTGAGCGACTGTGATGTGCGCTGCGCAAATGGATTTTCTTTTTCCTCATTAGGACACATCACTGGTCGTCTGCTACGTATCAAAATAAAAAAATAACGAGACTCACAAATTGATTCTTGCAAACAAATATGTCAGAAGATAGAAAATACCTTTAGTACTCTAATATTTACCCCGTTAAACTATATAATGTGGCATTGAGAACATAATTGTCATCGCTTAGCTTTTCAAAAATCCCAATAGTGACTGCACACTTTTGTTCGCTTTATTAAATATATGGTTTGATGTATTTCTAGTAAAAAATTGTTCGTGTGTGATCGTAACTTTTGCATTTAGACGGACTTTTTAGCCTGTCTATTTTCAAAAGTAGCTTCAGACCCGGGTCCAGCTGTTGCCCGAGCTATTCGGTAGTACATAATCTTGCAGCGGGAAGAATGTAAAATCTGGCCACGTTTTCATGCAATAATCATGCTGGTTACTCACTCAGAACGAGTGTAGTTTGGACGTTGCATTATTATGGTTTGACGAAAGCAGTGAGATAACATGTGATTTTCATTTGAAACCAAAAAACTGCACACAACCTACACTCAAACGGTACTTGAACAGCATTTGCGACTAAGTACTTTACCCGCCTAACTGCAACTTTTACGTCTCATCCTTCGTTTTATCCGGCAAAGCATTCGTGTGCATTTACAGTCGTCACAGAGGAAGTATCACCAGGAGTAAAAGTGGGTTGACTCCAGTGTACAAGTGCTTTGGGCGACTACAGTGCAAAGCATCATGAGTTTACTTCATTGTCTGCTGTTGGTGGTAGGCATCTAAGTGATGTACGCTTGCGGTGGACATTACGTTTTGTTCTTTAGATCCATCGCTAAACCCTTTCCTTAATTTGGTGGTGTGCGAATCTGGTGCAAGGCTTCACGGCTGCATCTTGAATGGAAAGTTTGCAATGCAAAAAGTGTAAGTGTGTGGACGATTTAAAAGCAGAGTATACTGGTTATCAGAAAAGACGCAATAGTAAATCTTTTGTGGTGGCGTAAAGGAGAATTACTGTTTGTGCTTCTGATCCGTACAGAAGACTTGCATTACATGATATGAAGCCAGAAGCCATAGACTAAAAAATCTCCACTTTTGCTAACTGGTGAACTTTTCAGGGTCATCTAAAAAAGTAAATCCACCACAACTACCTTAGTCCACTGATGCAAATCGCCATTTATTTTGGACAGCAGGAAATTGTTGAATGTCGACTAGGATCCATTGAATTCTGGCTGCAAGTAAGTAACGCCGGGTTTCATAAAATAACGTTCATGTGCTAAGCTTTACAAACACCACCTCACGACATGATTGCATCCAGAAATCCGCCACAGTACTCGGAACCAGCGGTCAGCCTGGCAAACTACAGTATATCAAATGTAACGGAACATTTGAACGCATATTCAGCGCTCGTGAGCACTTCAAAATGTATAAGACCTCGAAATATTCAATCATTATCTCCTGAGTCAACGTCCTGCAGAACATCACAACAATTGTACTCATGTGTCACTCAAGTGACACTTGAATAGAGTCGTTTACTGACTTATTACTGGCTCTACAGTAGGCGCCTTGGAACTTTTAACCAAACTTTGGTTCGTTAGCACCGCCGGATAATTTTTTTGCTCTCATCCTTATCAACGTCACAAATCCTATCACTCTAGTGGTTCTCACTGGATCTTAACTGTGGTGTAATCACGAAAATTAACGAGCTTTCGACAGGATGAGAAGTAGACATAGAGGGGAAGGGACCTACCTACTAAAAATAGTTGCGCCTATGTTCAACCATTCAAAGTACAGGTGTCTACACTTGGCAAACAAACCGTCGATCTTTAGGTGAAAGTAAGAAGTCATCAGAATGACAGTGTCTTTATGGTGTTTACTGCCAGGCGTCATTAAGTTTGCACCTATTTCGTTTACAACTTGACCAAACAAGAAAACCATTCACGACACCAAGGCAGGTTAGCCGTTTTCTGGCCTAGAGTATTCAGCCACTCATTCTGTAAGTGGTGAACTTTCCGTCCCTGAAGACAAATCCGACTTAAATTAGCCAGATTTTTGGGAATTGGCTTCACTTCTTTGCATCAGGTTATCATCTATCCACCTTGCACCGGGCGCCAGTCAGTCGCAGAATCAACAAATGATGCTGGTTGTGGCAGGCGACTAACCGGCGTCACAAGTACGTGGCCTGGCCACCAGAATCTTTGTGACCCTAGTTATACGGTTAGCATTTCCAAGTTACGTCAAAATATCTCATGTAAGCAAACCTACTGATTAATATGTTGGATTACAAACGAGTAGTTGAATATTCGGTTCGTTAATTTCAGATCATCCGTTAATCACAGGTAAGCGTTGTTGGACATTCAGATGTTCCGATTCGGTTGTGTCTAACGTAAGACCAACACGATTGTATTATGAAGATGGAACAGAGATCACCTTCCGGCTGTTAGGGATATGCGCCATTGATGAACATTAACAAAAGCAAAGCTCTTGTCTAATGCATTCTTTGAAGTGGGGTCGACTTAAACACCACCGGAATGCGGAAACTGCAATCAGATGTAAATTTTATTTCAAACCTAACCAAATTCTTGTCCACCCATCACACTTCACATATATCTGTTACGTGAGGCCGGGTGTGAACTCAACAACTTTTTCCCTAATGGCAAAACTGAGTGTAGGTGACAGAAGCCGGCAACCCCTTGAGGACGCTTTCTTTAGTTCAATAACAAAGGTTGTCCTGGTTGCCCTTTTTAATCATCGTTTAAAGTGTGTTCAGAGATTTTTGGTAACGTTTCCTTACAGCATATCCGCGGGTTATTTAGTGGGCGTATGCTCATATTGCTGTCCGTTCACTTTTTCCGGTGACTTTTAACGTTGGTCACAGGTTGGAGTAGATATAAAAGCTTTCTAATTGCAAAAAAATGTACAGCCCACTTTCAAGTCTATTGATGTTCTTTTGATGTGATGCCTGCTGACATACCGGTCTGGTTGATCTCGAGGAATGGAGGTCTGAAAATTTAGTTGACAGGGTTAACTTCATTCTGTTTTTCACTAAAAAAAATTAAAGCTGGTATGGAAACAGGAGACTCCTGTATATTACGCTAAAAGAAGGAATGCGCCACAGTTAGTCAGTAAGGGAAGCAAGTAAAAACGGAAACATCCATTTTATCCAATTCGCAGTTAATTCACCATATTTTTGAGGGACTAAAATATTTTCCTGACCATCGATGTGAACACTAATGGTTGTTGTTGTGTGGTATCCAGTTGGTGATAACGAATATGTCACACCGCTATGACGCACTTATTTGAGAATGCACTAATGGAGAACAAACCTTTGTGAAAAATCAAAAGTAAGCCATAGAAGCACTTGAAGACGCAGCAACCACAAGGTGCCAAGCGAGCCATAAGGTTCACGTATTTACATCCCTCTACTCCAGATCATCCACAAATAGGTACCACTGCTGGTTGATGTATAAAAATGCTGTATTCCTATTGGAAAGCAAATGGAGTTCGTGGTGCCCAAAATTCGTTAGTAATCACTGATACCAAGGGTAATCGATTATGAGGCAACTTGTCAGTCAACGATTGCTGAACATTCTTCCTACAGCATTTTATCCCTGTCGAAGGTTCTTTTCAACAACTTGTTACTCTATAAAATTTCATTGATACCGAGGTTCGATAAAATAGCATAAACATAGATATTTTTCGCAAGAAGATATTTCTGAACCAAGCCTTATTCAGAATAACTGAACTGGTCTATATTCCTTATTGTCGATGAATTTTTCCTCGGTTTTTACAAGCACCCCAACTTATCACCGAGTTGGATTCCACATGTCAGTAGATTCTGGAAGATTAAGTAGCTGTAGAGTTTGAAGAGACACACCGGGGTGATTCGTTCAAAAGATCACAAAACCTGATCGCACTACCGTCTCAGTTTTCCTGGTTCACTTACTGGTGCTGGCACCACAACTGTTCAGCATTCTTGTCTCAGAGTTCTTCAACGTTTCTCTACAAATATCAGTTATTACCTAAGATAATTTCCTGTGTCTTCAGGTGGGTATTGAAAAGTTCATGAGGGTTCCGTGAGGGCAAACAATACTAGTTTCCATTTCATCTGCACGTAAAACATAAATAAGTTATCTTTGCGATCACGACAGGCACTGAAGTCTACCCCTTTAAAGTGAAAAACGATTCGTGCCATTTAAGTTTGCACTAACTTTCTGACTACAGAAGTTTGCATATCAAGCTATTTGTTTTCTCGGAGACACGGGAGAGGTAACACAAACAGTTAATTACAGTTTAACGTATAAAAGTATGATAGCATTAAGTGGAATGATCAATAGAGCATGGCTGGTAAAGTGCAATCTAGCGTACACCTACCTGTCGTGTTGATGCGAAAAAATACGTTGTATGGTTTGCTAAAAAGTTAACGCAGAAAAATGCAGTGGGAGAAGGCAGAGGTAAAACGTATTCTTTCGAAAGGTCAGCAATTTTTGAAACAAAACAGAAGGGACACTTGTAACGCTGTGAAATCTTAATTTTATTTGGTTCATACTGACTGCATCATAGACAAAAACCGATACAATTGGCTCGAGGTCTCGATTGTTCTATTGGCCGGTTTATTTGGACTTTTGTCCTATACATTTCAAGGTGACAGAGTAAAACAAATTGCTTTGCACAAGTGTTTATTATAACAAAATCATACGTTACGCTAGAGTGCCAGTCGGATTTGTCATTGTGCTGACACGCCTGCTTGCTCGGATTGCCGAAAATGATTGGTTGTAGCCTTCCGCAGATCAGTGATTTTCTCAACAATTGGTTCACACGTTCTCCTATATTAAAAATTGTGGTTTTGTACACATGTCCAAAAATATCACCGATAAGCTGCAGTCTCTAAACTTCTGCTCCTGCCTATGAAAATACCACGACGTGCACTCACGTGTACATAGTCAAACCTTTGTGAACTCGGCAGAACCCTGATCATATCATTGTGAAACGTAAAATAATGAACAACATTGTTGCCCCTGTTTTTTTATTTAATCTACAAGCTTAGCAAACAGTGAAATGAAAATAGAATGTTGGGCATATAAGACGTGGTAATGCTGATTTGAGATTTGGTTAAGAATAAAATGTGTTAGCTTGGTTCGAATAACGCATTATTTTTGCTAAATTTTACGTTGCTAGCGTTAACGAAACGGCTAGTTAATCTTGCTTGTCAAACAGATGAGTGAACACAGATGACGTGATATACCTTGACGCATACACTCCGATATAACTACAACCGAAATGGAAAACCCCGACAAGGTTGCTCCGATTGGCTTAGTAAGCTGGATCAGATTCTGGCTTAAGGGAAGCTAGTGTTCAGATAATATATTATACATATAAGTTGGGTGCAACCGCTTTAAGTTTGTGCAACGAGCTTGAACAATGCTTGTAGGACATTTTTGGAGGTCAAAATTTCCCTCGACTGACCCTGCCGCGCCCTTCCTCGTGACCCCGTTCAAGTACACACTTGGTTTCGTCATTCCCACAGCACATGTCTAAAAGCACTTATTCCACCAGCCCGCCTCCCTCAGTCATTGAATCCCAGTAACCAACCCCACACCTGTTGTTATCTGCCAGTCTCACCCTCCCTACCTCCTGTGAATACGGTCCGCCATTGAACTGTCACCAGCCAATCGGTCTGCCCGAAGCCCGGGTATGTAGACACACATCAGACCGATCTGATCGCACTCGGTCGGTCCGTCATTGCCCGTCGGTCGTTTGTGCCCGTACTCGACCCTTGACGACCTATTGCGGCCAAACATTGTGTCTTATCGCACGAACTTAAAAGAATTGAGGTTTGTTCTCATAACTGATTATATTATTTATTTTCAAGTTGACCATCACTCATATTTGATCGCAGCCTTCGCATTCAGATAGACTTTCCAGCCAGCCTCTTTCGAAAAGAAGCACTAGACTCGAGTTTCGCTCTCATTAGA
>QNGE01000681.1:149321-203896 GCA_008508345.1 Paragonimus westermani
TGATGATGATGATGATCCGTCTGAAGTCACCTACCAATTGGTCCCACTCTGGACTGAAGTTAACTATCTCAACGACTGAGCGACTGGCCTATGAGGTACGCAATTCCGCAACCAACGGAGGCACCAACTGCAAACCTAAGGTCAATATATCGACAACCGTCCCCTCTACCTTGAATCAGCCTCATTTAATCCACAGACGGAACATGTAAGCGGTACATATAAAAGACCAGTCGCCTACTGTCGGAAGAACTTAGTATCTGACTACCTTCTCCTATATATCACACAAAACAGCCGTGTTTTCTGTGTACTGACCTGTTACTAGGGGAGTCTGACACATGGTATTCTCTTCACACGTCAGTTTTATTTATTGTGAACCGACATCACACCTAACTGAAGTGAGAATCCTTTACATTGGTTCACTACAATGCGATATTTAAAGTTATATGGCGTTGCCAACGAATTTGGATAAAGCTAAAAGCCAGTGGTTATGCTGTAGTTATTGCACTGGGCACGGATACAGTCATATGACATTAGTTGGTGAAACAATTGTTGAGGGTCCTCAATGGATGTAAACAATGGGAAAAAGCAAAGTGGTGTTAGCAAATGTCCTTCACTATTTGCCTGACGACCGATAAAACAATTAAGCAAACAAATGTTACGCAAATTAATTTATTTCGACAGTCATTAAAACAGGTGCACAAAGTTCATAAAAGATATCTACCTGTTGCACAAGATTACTTCTTAGTTGTCGGACCGGTATTACAGGGTAGTCTGACATAAGCCGTAATTGCTTAGCGGTTAAGGTGCCCCAGAAACACACGATGGTTTTTGTGATGGTTGCCACTTATTTGTACCTAATACATCGTTCCTACCACGGGATCTGCGACAACTCTTTACTGGATACGTATATCCTACTGTTAACAACATCTTTGGAAGAAAATTATGCTCACGGTGACCACTGGTCACTAACCACAACTTACGTATGCCACCAGACCTCAGAGAATTGCAATGCTATCTCTAATCTCCCGACAGAGTGAATTTCTGTCCATTTCCGGTAAGTAAACTAAACGTTCACGTTCTACATCCAGTCTTATATAAATGATTCGAATACGCTGAATGATTATTGTGCAAAACTTATGATGAAATCACTCGATAGTACCGATCGGTGAATCAATAGGGTTATTTCAATGTGTTCAGTTAATTCTTTTAAATCATGGATCTGAACTATCTCAAGAATAAGGCATTCAGTGACTTTCATGTGTGTAACCATGCTAGCCATTATCGGGTAAGTTCAGCCAAATCATATTTTTCGTACTCAAGTGTCCGTGCGCTGAATAAACATCATGTGGTGTGATGCATTCTTTTTGGAATCAAGTCACATACACTATTGCATGATTAACAGTATAAATATAAGCATAGGCGCATCCTTGCTAGTTAAAGAGAAAACAACGATGTATTATTAAGGGAGAATAAAAACACTGTCAACCTTTGAAACAAATGTATATCGATCAGAAAATGCCGATCGGCACACAAGACAGAATGAAAATATGTTGTCTGCAGAACCGTCCAAACACCCACATAACACAGCGTCAGTGATGGTAGATAAATGAATGACTGTTATTCACCAAAGGTTTAGGAGAAAAACGCTCACTCTGGTTGAGTACAAGTCAGCAAAATTTCAAGTCAAATAGAATAGGGCATATCGAGTACTTACCAATGTCCTGCGGACCAAGTGTCGTGAACTGTCATGTTAATATAGTTCAACCACCCTAAAGGGAGCTTCTTCTTAACCAGAGTACACCGAGAACACTTCAGCTTCTAAAGCCATGAAGGGGATATACAAGACCTCAATATCAAGAAAACGCTTTGTCTGCAGTGTCTCAAGGCCAGATGTGCCAACAAATGATAAGCTGCAGGCGTGACATGATCTGTCGAGATGATATAAACTGATATTTGAAAACTGGTTATGAACGTCCATATTCAGAAGTGAATATTACGTATCTGAAATTGGAAAAACGGTAATTCGACGTGTTTTTACTAGTTGGAGAGATGGTTTTGAAGATTTTTTTGTTCAGTAACAATAAGACTATCAATCGAGCTGTCTTGTAAGGATATATATTTCCGTACTTAGCGAACTTTACTGTGGACCTAATGCCAACGTCGTTATTTGTTTGTTCTTTCATAGCAGTCACAGAGAGTACACTAAAACAGCTATATTAGTCACAAATAACCACTCCGCGTGAATGGTATCACACTGTTTCTGCCAGTAAAAATCCTTTTACAGGTTGGCTATGAGCTGGAGGATCTGGAGTTTGTTTGTTGCAAGTTAAAAAAAAGTGAGCTCACTTTTATTTTGAAATCTGGAGGTTCGACGCCATTTTCCTTTATTTTCTGCAACAGGCGAACGTGTGAAAACTTGAAACGGAACTGACCTGTTTGATTCTCGATAACTCCCATGTGATTTTGCCGTTAGATTGGTTATAAAACCGACTGACTAACGCCAAAAAGTACTGCCTCTTAACAGCGAACGATTGTACTCAAACCAGGCATATTAAACAAATTTCTTCAAATTGCTATCTATCATTGCTTCGGGTGTTGTACATCCGTTGCATGGACGTTGACTCTGTTCTTAAGTTCGTTATAGAATGAAACCGTGTTTGGTTTATCTTACAGGATGCCAAAGTAACCGCAAAAATACGCTTAGTTTAATAACTTTAGAAAGTTGACTAAACAACCTGTCCAAATACAAGGAACCATCATAATGGTCGTGGAGTGTTTTAATTGTCACTGCGTGGGTTTCATTGAGGTTCAAATTAAATGTTCTCACTAGTTACATGTCAGTTGTCGGAGCATAAACAATGAAAAAAGAATGGTAAAAAAGTGCCAAATTCAATGTCGTAACCCTTACCAAACCAGTATTTCATAGAGCGAAACATCATGTAGGCTGTCACAGGCCAATAAACTTTGCGATTCAACCTGCTTCTGAACATGATGACGACAGCCTAGAACCTAAACGCAGGCTGACGAAAAGGTTGCGCAAGGTCGTGAACACCGTGTGGTCGAACATTCGCAAGAGATAAGAAAGCCTTTCTATGTAGGAATGGCAGAAGGCTTTCTTTTCTCACCTATGGTTGTGCTGACCGTGATATCGGTGTAATTGAGATCTTATATAAAAATGGTTCACTTTCCACCGGTCAATTGCATCGACCTGACTGATGGGCTAAACATTTTTAAGGACAGTCCACCCAGCCTCAACCATACCACGTAGAGGAAGAGACCCGAATGGTCTGTTACTGCTTTCTGGACAGCCCTCCGTTGGGGGTAGAGGTGGCTCTAAGGCTTGGGTTATTGAGGTGTAACAAGATTCATGGGCCAGATCTAATTCCCCTTTTTCTTCTCAAGTTTGGTGAGGCAGGTTGGTAATTCGAATTAACGGAACCTCATCAGTCCCCTGGAACTGCCTTCTTCCTAGGGGAATTCCATCGGAACACGTAAATCTCTCGAGACCACTGTATGCCCACTCCGCAAGTAGGATGAGGGTTTATGTGCAGGTGTTTCTGGCGTTTCTTACTTCTAGTAGTGTTCGTCGGGAGTATCCCTCTTCATACACAATTATGCCACGGACGACTTTCCGGAGATCGTAATTATGGGGTCGAAGAACTTGGTGTAAAGCTTCTTCCCGTAGTTAGGGTGACCGACCTGGAGTATGCGGATGACGTTGTCTTACCTAGACCTTCCGCAGAAGACATGTAGATCATGCTAAATAAGGTGAGCTACTGAGACGATTTATATGGAAAGCGACCATCGTCGCCAATTACATATTAGGTGGACTGATACCGTGAACAAGACGGCCGTTCGTCTGTGCATATACCAGAATTCTCGGGATACGCGATCACTTGGTAAACTGATCGCGTTGCCCAGCCTGCGATGACTGGGTCACGTACTTCGCAAGCCAGGTGGCCACCAGCAGCCGGGTAAAACTTCATGGTGGTCAAACAGCAACATGGTCACGAACTATGAAGACAGTGACTGTTCCACTGAGCAAAGTGGGTAGGTGTCGCATGCTTGGCTAGGATACCCGTGGTCACTCAAACCGCTGATTAGAAACGCTTTCCGAGATGGCCGTGTGTCACAATCAGTCGAATATTTTCATTCACACCATTTCTACCTCTTTCGCTCAGCTTTCTGGTTTTAACCTTTTGAGCGATTTTTCTCCTTCCAGAATACTCCACGTCACTATTGAGGCAAGTGACCGCCTCAGCCACAGTACTTTCTAGTCAAGCTTATGGCTGTTATGCGGATGATGACGTTAGAGTGTTCTGTTTTTCGCCTAGAGATGCGGCATCTCGGTGTAAGTATACTTCATATTGTTGCCTACCAGCATTCGGGATTCATCCTGAAGACGAAAATGTACGCGAATATGTTTTGTTTAGAAGTGATGTTATCTGCCCATCAGTATGATTACGAATTGAGGATTACAAGTGGTGTCACAAGTTCAGCAATGGACTTTAGAAAATGCTTTTTATAAATCACCCAAGCATAATGTTTTCTTTTTTTTGAGATTGAATTAGTCTTAAAATGAAAGTGCTACCAGAATGCATAAAATCTGCTTCCAGTCACCAATAGTTGAAAAAGTGAGAGCCATGAACATTGTCCCCCAAAAGAAATGAACAAAATAGCACCCATAGCGTTCACAAGCGATCTGTAGACCAGTGATTACTCGCAGATCCTTTAGATGGACAGATGAGTTGGAGAAGTTAGGATGTTTCTTGAAGTTCTTTGGCCACAGATTCATTATTAAAAGGCAATAATGCATCATTTCCAAAGGTGGTATAGTGAGAACACATTTTACTTAAACGATCAATGTTTAAGGTGTAGCCAGCATTTTTGGAAGCCTGATTATGACCTGAATTTGGTGTGGTCCTCCTGTATCTGTTTGATATTCGTTTGAGTCGAACCTGAATTCATTCTTCTGCTCATTCGGGACGGCTTACTGTAATTGATTTTGTCTGTGCTATCATCAAGACGCACCCAGACTGAATTCACTGTATTATTCTATGAAAAGCGTTGCTTATATATACTATAGTAAACAGGTAACAGTCAGTTTCCAACATCCTACATCCGATGTTGTATGGAATAACTGCCATGTTTTTTTATTCGCTTCGTCTCATTCATTCTGGGTTATACAATCTATGCAACTGTCATTTAGTAAAGGTTCGACCATAACATATGTCCACATATTTATCGTTTTATGTGCCAACCCCATAACACTTGGGTCCGTACATCTATATAATTGCTTGAGGCACAGTGCACTTCCTGTGACATTCGGAGGAAATTCACGGTTTGAGAAAAAAAATATGCTGCTGAACAGTTTCAGTCTCACGGGGTTAGCGATGGAGGTGTTGAGAATGGGAAAGCCAAAGCTGGATATGAAGACTAGAGGCCCACTCATTATCTTTTGAGAGTATAACACATGTTGGAAACAACAGCTGGCCAGCATCAGCCTTGAGGAGTCTGGCGCATCAGTGTCTATTCACACCTAATTAGGGTGCTAAAATGTCCGCAGAAACGATTGTATTCCTCTGTAAAGTTGTGATAGAAATTAGTTTGTGATATTTAATCAATCTCAAGCCCTTGAAAGGGCGAAGTTCTTGTCCAGCATTTAATTTCAAGGGAACTGGGAGAAAAGTCCATCTGATTGAGGAAGCTGTGATGAGGTGTAGGTGGCATTCAATCTGTATTAACCACTTTTCTAGTTGCTCACTGGTACCTTGTAGTTGGTTCGGAATCAGAAGATATTGGATAGTAACTTTTGTGAGTTCGTTTGATGCCCTGCGTAATCAAGGTACCATGTCTCGAGGGAGAAGAATATTGGAGGTGAAACATCAGTTTTCATCTTGAAAGCAAAGTAGTAATCTAGAAGTCTAAAACGTTTTTGACTTCAGAAAGAATTCTCGTTTATACTTACTGGTCCTATCCGCACGATTGTTTGGCAGTTTTAGTCTGTGGCTGCAAGACGTGATCTCATAGGGTTGAGTATATAGAACTTATCAAAGCATCTGATCACCGATGTTTGAGTTCAGTCACACGCGTCGTTTCTCGTTGGCAGGTGACGAACTAGGTCAGAGGTTGACGTAGTCGTAGTCTATAAACGCCCCGAGTGTGACGCCAAGCAAAGTTGGCAAGCGCAACATACCCCATTGGTAGGTTCACAAGCATCCTTGTAGCTGTTGAAAATATGCTCCAATTTGACAGTGTATCTTATTCAACGGCTAGCCCTTATCCACAAAGTCGTCGACTCTTGCTTGAGACTACAGTTTTGCTTTCGTTCTTAATCTGCCTTTCTCCTATATAAACGTGTACCTACTTATCACTCCACTACTTAGTGTATCGTCTTTAAGAACAACAAAGGGGGGGAGCCCTAGTACAACAGCGTATGATAGAGCCGGTTACTATGCTGAAGGTATTAAGGGGGTGTTTCACCTTGTATTCGTAACCCGGGCTTCAAAAATGCAAAAATCTAGGTACTAAGACCATGTGCAAAGAAGTCTGACCCCTCACTAGCAAGACCGTGCAATTTTAGCTGCAATCCCAGATCGCTGGTCAACCAATGGTTTAACAGACAAATGAGGGTAGATACTGGCATCTTCCAAACGGTAGGTCACGTAGGCCTTCTTACCGGGGACCACTGAGGCTCACCTGGCCTCTCCCTGAAACCATTAAGAGATGTGATGCCTAATCTTGTTCGGTGAACGCAATGTATGCGTTCTTGCTGTGTAGTTCAGTTAGCTGTAAAACTATTGCAATGGTTGAAGCATTATATTGAAAGTTACAAAGAGGCAGGCTCCCGGATGATGTCTAATCACAGTGTGGTTGTTTGCTTTTCAGGTTGAAGGCACTTTACTACAGATCGGTTGAATTAAGCTTGAAGGTTTTGGAATTTCAACTTCATTTATTCCTTCTGTTTTGTCCGCACTTTTCCTACTAGCGGATGGCAGTTAAGCAACAATCTGAACCATCAACAAAATGTTAATTGCAGTTATATTGATAGTGAAATGTTCTTGAAGTTCACACCTGTTAGTAAAACGTTCAGGAAAACTCAAAATATGTGACTTAAACAAAAGTGTTGTTTTAAAGTCAGCTGAGTGAATAAATGGTAGTTCTGGACGACGCATACGCGGTCTAGTCTGTTAACATATCGATGCACACTGAAGATTACCACTATGAACACGGTTTGTTTGCGAAACAGATGGTTAGTTATTGAGGGTTTACACCATTAACTAGACGCCCTATTTGTTTTTTTCATGATAGACTTTCAAATTTTTTTTCAATCTTCTTTACCTAGCACCGTGTAACTCATACCGAAGTGAGTTGTGGCAGAGATGATGCTGAAACAGATGTTCTGTAAGTTCCAAATGAAATATGCCCTGAAACTTGCGGTATCCGCATATAATCATGTAATATGTTTGAGTAGACAAGCTTATCAATGAAGTTCTCGATTAAAACGTGAACAAAAATAACCTGTTCCATGATATTAGCAAGCGATGAAAACGAATAACTTGAGATAACTCTACAGGAAATGTGAAGTGAAGATTGAAACCAGGATACATGCAAGTATTTAAAACGGTTTAAAAAAATCGAGTGCCATTTAATTACTTTGACTGTGGGTTGAAACCAACTCAGTATAAGATGGACGCTGAGGGTAAATCGATCAGATATGAATTTCAGGTGGAACTGCTCGCTGTTAATAAAGAACCGAAAACATTGTACAACATAAAATGACTAGCTCACCGCAAGAACCTTGACAATTCATTGAAAGGACCTTAATCACCCGAGGTTTTCTCAATCAGTATTTCAAAAAAGTATCACACACGTGCACGCATTCGGGTTATGACGCAAGTTTTACACGGCCTGAGTGAAACTAAGTGCGTGCCAACTGTTATACACGGGTAGATGCTGATAATCTATTCTCCAGTGTTCTGCCATGCTGAGTTACGAGAGCAGCTGGGGGGTGGGTGGTCAACATGAACTGCGTATAAACATGCAAAGACGAACTGAGACGAGATGCTGGGAACGTCGGTTTACCGAGTGAATGTAGAAACTGTAATGATAGTTTGGTTTATTTTGCAGTTTCATAAAAAAAGTTGCTCAGTGTTTGACGACAACGAAAACCAGATTTATATGTCAGGTGATCACACGAGAATGGCCACACAGTGTACAGCAATTTTTGAAGTGTTTACTTATCCGAGTACTCACGAGTCGAATATTTAACGCAAAAAGCGCAGATATTATCTACGGGAAAACATACAAGGCTAGCGTTAAGTAACTAGATGGCTCTGGTTCGTTCTGTTCGACGACTCCGGTAGTTGAATTATTTGTCGTATTACGTAATGGCCAGCAACGCAAGTCAGCAAAATGAGTGCATCTAAACTGTACTCTCCTTGACTTGTGAGAACTTCACAAACTAATTGGGTATGTTTCTTCGTAACCATGACTGAGTTCTGGTTGTACTAGCTGTTGTGTCGGAAAATATTCAATAAACTACATATTTCGTTGTTCCGTCGAATTATCGCAAAAAGTGCTTAAAATGATTTTCACTTGTGTTTGTACTGGTGAACTCATGGGCAAATTATTAATGCGATGCTAGAAGTGTCCGTGACCAGTAACGGACGCACGTGACGTAATGGATCAATCAACCTATCGCCAATTAATCGATCACTGACCTAGTTTCTCTTCACCAGGTCCGATCTACACTTTTACGTAACTAAGCGACGGTGGGTTGAAAACTGTACAGTGTCTTCTGTTAAGTAATTTGTAAAATAAAATAACGGCAACAGAGTTAGTTTGGTTGACGACTTAATTAAATGGGGCATATAGAGAAGAACTTAATGTCATGTACATACAGCCGTTCACGCAGTCTGTCCTGATGCCACAGAAAGGCGAAAAAGTGCAAATCAAGCTGCCAATCAAAAACAATTTTCCGCCCATTTATTTGTCTGCGGTTTTCATAAAACCGATTAGACTGGTAGGTTAATAATTCCAATATAACTCTTTTTATACTTAACTCTACTAACATGTAATATCAGCACACAAGAGTGAGAGTGCACTAATAGACAGACAAAATAATACCTGCGTGAAAGTATTAACGATGAAAACGTGTAACCGTAGTTAACTATCCAGGAGAAGCGGGTTTATTGAAAGAAACCTTCAATATTTCAGTTGATTTTTTCAAATTACAATGAGTTAGGTGCGATTGCAGAATATCGAGCGTTTTACAATAAGTAAAACAGTATTAATGGACCACTGTCACTGCGACTTCTGTTAAAATTTTATCAAAACTCCAACTACAAACTTATTAGGTTTATTTGTACCAAAACTTGGATAAAATAAGGTTGAACCATTTATTAGGTAGTTCTACAACAATTGACCCACAATTAAATTGAGTAGTTTGATCAAGTCTGGTGATGACTTTTTGTTGATATGACGAAAGATATTGGGGGCAGTATGAATAAAATACATATTTCAGGCTGACATCTTGCGATACGCATTATTCAGTGATAGCGTTTCAATTCTTTTTTTTCTAAACAGACAAAAGGAAACTGCATCGCATGGCTCTCTTGATAGTAAAATGAAATTTGATCAATTTTACGGTGAGTAAACAATTTTCAACTGAAATGTGAAGCAAACTAATTTCAATACAGGCAAATTATCCGTTATTTACTAGCTAAAACTTAAAAGTTGAAAGAAGCTTCATAGCATTAGAGAATCACTTGCAACCATAGTTGACCTTTGAACATATCACGTTGACGCTGATGCCACTGACTGTGTTAATGCTTGGGATTGACTTCTTATGTAGATTACTTCCCATCTACACATAGACATCTATTTTTAATTGCGAATAGCTAACTTAGCAAAGCTATTTCATAACGATTGCACAACCAATCCAGTTGTGACTGAAGATGGCGACAACGAAAGCTGTGGAAAGCATGGTTTTCTGTCGAAAACAAACTTGGTCCGTCAAACTAATGATAAAACTCTCCTTGTATATCCTCAAATGGTGGATTTTCGGTTTTCAAACTTATCAGGTGCTTAGCAATTATTGTGAATGAAAGTTTGTATCACGATTGCTGGCCTGACTGTTGTTCAGAAATAACCAAATGGTTCATACTGTTAAACTCTCAATCGCCCAATGGATTCTACAGAAGTGAGCTCAGGATGCACTGGACTTCTTCTAACTAAGAGATCATGAGGAACTGTAAAAATGGCCAAAAGAATTGAAGAACGTGCAGTTAATCACGTGAAAGAATAGAATAAAAATCAGGATATATATCGGAAAACAGATATATCTTTTTATACGTGGTAGTCAGCAAACTGCTTGTGTGGTTTCAGAGGGAGTTTCATGGTTGTAGTAATATAAATAAAGCATACCATACTAATGCGTCAGATCAATAAGATAATGGATTGACTAACGTTTGTAAGAAGAAGAGAGATGGTGGCAAGAAAACACTCACACTAGTAAAGAGGTTAGAGAATCTTCATCGGGCATGAACATGGGGTGAGGAATGCTTTTAAACGAACTGGATAAAGTGTGAGTTTCGCGACTTTCGCACTTTGTGGCATAAGTTAACCCGGCAGTAGTTACACAGCCGTCTGGGAATATATATATATCATGTAAGTATGCTTACGGAGAGTGTTCTATGGATCGTTTTTAGCGACTGCTATCGTCACACTTTGTTAGGAGTTCAAGATAACTCCTTCAAGACAAAAAAAAGCCGTGCTTCGATTGTATTTAGGTAGAAGCACCGGGAATTGGCACATCTAAACTAAGGTCATCAAGGTATCGGAAAAGCACGGTTGTTTTGTTGTCATCCTTTTGCTTAAATACGCTGAGTATGAAGCAGTCAAAATGCTAATCGATTCGTTACACCAAACTCAGCTTTTACGTTTGGGGTGAAATCTGCGCTGAAACACTTTATTCTGTTGGCCAAGAAAACTCCCGGTTGTATTACTTAATGCCTGGTCACTTTAAATAATATTGCCGAGTTTCCTTGAGTAAGATCTTCGCTGTATTCCAGGAGAAGCAGATCAGTGGCTTTATCGATTTTGTCTGATGTCTTCAGGGTGATAAAAGCGTGAGGAATCAGGGTATGCGTTAGTAGACTCTAACGTCAGTAAGCCTACATCTGGAGACCGCCATAGTTACCTCCAGTATGCACAGTTCTCTAGAAGAGACGCAGAGGCACGTGATATTGAACACAAATTCAAGGAGGATTTTGAGAGAAGCGGACTTATCTGTTGACCACTCAAGCAGTCAGCAACATTGTCAGCGAATACACTATGCATTTGAAAGAAACTGGCGTTTAAATGAATTATATCTGTGTTACTTAATTACACACTCTTTGTCTGCTGGCCGTGACCGTCTTCAAATTTCACTGCATTCCCAGCTAAAACATCATTAATACACATGCTACGTTGACCGAAAAATTGCTAAATAATTTTATGGAACCAAAAATGCAAATTCAGCATGTCCGCTTCAGCGTTACAAAATGTTTCACCGACTTCTGATACCACTGAAACTCAGAAACTCTCTTTATATCTCAGCAGTACTTGCTAAACAAAAGTACGTCAACACACGTAGTTTCATGAGTTAAACGGATAGTGCATAGAGGCTCAGAGTAGGCCTGTGTCTTTAGCGTGATGTTAAAAACTGTTTTATCTCTCGGATATCAGTAAGCAGTCGGTAAATTCAAAAAAATTATAGAATAAAGTCACTCCAAGGAAGTTTTTAAACCAAACACAACCTTTCTTTATACGATTACCTCGCACTCATTGACATGCACTCCTCCATGTAATTGAATTGTGTCACAGAAAACTTGTACCGAGACATCATAATTTACCCTGCTGCATGTTTTGTTACTAAGGTGCACCGGATTTGCTCTCAAAAGTCCAAGAAACTAACAGGCTTATCGCAAACGGCTGCAAACCCCAAATTTCCTTCTCAAATCGTCAATTACATACGCGTTCTGCTACATTTCGACCGCCAAGTACGCTAACTGGGCTCAACTCTTCAGAACATTACGCAAAGAAGCCGAAATTTACCATAATTATTCGTAGAACTCCAGAACTGAAAACGACGGCCCGTAAATCAAGCAGCAGACTAGCTGTGAGTCTTTTAAATTCAACAGACAGTCGAGTATCATGGATAATTATGTTAATTTATGGTGGTTAGTAACGTTTTTTTCACGTTAATGCCCGGAATTATTAATGATCAGATAATCTGAAACTGTGATCTAAAGCTGAAGGTGTACCCGCTTTATTCTTCGGTTTGTAAAAATTAACCACGGAAAAATCGCAGGGTCATTTTGCAGATGTTCAAGTATTGTTTTTTGCAAATCGCGCGTTTTTCATTACCAACAAAATTTTGCTTGCCCAAACTGTCACGTGACTGACGAAAACAAGTCAATCATGAGTCTGAATTGGAGCTCGCATTTTCCTGCATCATAATTTATTATGAGTTGGCAAATTAACCCAGTTGAGAAAACGAAAGATACCTCTGTCTGTATACATCCGTCCGATACAACAACCTACCGGGTTGCCACTGACGTGTGTTACCATTTGTTGGGCAACTCTCGAAACAAAAATGCTAAAAACAAGTTGAACGTTCACGTGATTTGTCGTGAAATAACCAATGCCAACCCTATGCTTGGCATTTAAACAGGTCCATGGCAGCCAAAACAGTAAAGCCTGTGGGTAAGTAGAAAGTCCCGGAAAACCTCCAAACTTGTTGTAATAAACACACTTACTAGGTCACGGAATGTTAAAAAATTTATTCTCGATGAACCAGCACTAAATCTGCCATCGATCGGACTGGATCGAACGTGGTAACAGTTCTTGGACTTATCAGTTGCACACCGTCGTGCATGAAGACAAAAACAACTGGTTCAGAATAACTCATGGCATGGTCATGCGAAGATCGAAAATGTTTTCCACCAACAAATCAACGATATCCGGTTACAGCCGGTTTGTGATACTTGTTTCAAAGTTGGTTCATGAATACCACTCTTCCTAAATGGAAATCAGAGAACGACGATCTGTGGTTCCAAGTAGAAACGCCTTTGTTCACCACTCTTTAAGAAACGCGAGTATTAAAGCACCACTTTTCAACATGATAGTGAAACAGAACTCTTTTCTTACAGTCAAAATACACGACTAAGTTCCCGTAAATCAAATTTTGGGAATGACCAGTTTATAGTCATGACCTTGTCGATAACTGATGGGATATTAGCTCGATAGTTAAAGTAAAATGCCTGACTGTTAATTTTGCTGTGCTGAATGAAGCATCCTCTGGAAAAGAACGAAACAACATAACATAATACATGTACAGCGCACCTACAAATCATATCGGAAAGACAGTGTAAGTTTTTAATCAGAAATGCTTTTGTAGAGACCATATTTATCGCAATGTTAATAAGATGCCCGAGAGAACAATGGTAAATTTTTCGATTATAAACCATAGTGGACATTATTGATCGAAAGCAAATGGCTGTAAACCATATATTTACAAAACAACCTTTGCAGTGGGACGTATCAAATTCAAACGTAGGATGAACACACCGCTTCGTAATCGATCACAGCTGTCGAGATGAGAAAAAAGGTGATGTCGACAACGCGCACCTAACAATTGCTGGTCTCGGGCTAAATGATTTAGTTCCTAGAGTGAGGTTCAATTTAAATTGATACAGAAATTTCCGACTGTGAACACCGTTTCCTTCTATTCCACGTCTAGGTGGTTGTAGGACCGGTGGGGCTTATTATTTGCAGGAAATTCTTGTGACTGCAAATTACACCACTACAAAATCGGACACGGCGCCAACATTCACGGTGAAACATACGTCGTTCCCTTCATAGGTCTTCATCTTGCTGGTGGGTTTCAGTGGGTTTAAATAACCAGATTGATCTAGCATCACCAAAGTACGAAAACCCACGATGAAGTCGATATAGTCTACTGGATGTGTGCGAAGATGAGATGAATACTTGCACGAACATCCAATCAAGTACAAACAACAGTTAATCATTGATGAACCCGACGAAAACTGAACAGTCATGCAATTGCTAACCAATTGTTGAAGTTTTATATTACGTTGAGGGTTAGGGACCGTGCACTGCACTTCTGACACCATGGGCATAATACAGAACAGCATGCACGTGATGTATTTCAATGTGTTCAGATGCACGGTTTTATGTACGCGTGTAGTGGGCAGTTGATTCCTAATGCAACGAGAATCTATATTCGTATTTTTGTGCGGAGGGTAATTTGGTCGTTTTAGTCCCAGGATGAAGAGTTTTAAAATCTTTTAGTAAACACTTTTTGATATCTGTTACAGGAGATCGGGAAGGTTGACTCTTCGCCGAGTCTGACGCGGACGGTGATGAACCAGGCGACGGTGAACGATCAGCTACGAGTCGTATGTAAATACTTGGCAGTAAACGTTGCGTATGTCCTTTTAATTCCTAACAATGAACGTAGGTTTACGAAGCAGGTTGTTTAGACCAAACACTCAGTAGACTGGCATGATGATTAGGTGTAATATGTTGCGTATGTTTACGCTTAAAACACCAAAAACCGAAAGACCACTTTTTCTCTGTTCTTCTTCCTGAGGTCTCGTTTTCCTGATACAATATTTGTAAATGCATATTTCAAATTTTTCTATGATTCACAACTCACTTGGTTACCAACTGAGTTTCGGTCCATATTCCAAAACAGTTGAAAGAAATTACGAGGAAAATCAAGTGGTCACACTGTATTTTGTAACGTGCCAGTTGGTTCAAGATTTGATCAGCCACATGATTTGCCTGTAAGGTTAGATTGCCCTGTTAAAAAGGTATTTTAACTATATCTGCCATGACACCGGGAACAGAGAAACCGTAGAATTATGCAGTGTGTTTTACATATGATCCAAGAGCCTGGACTATTTACCCTCAGGTACTGCATCCAAAAACATATCGGCAAACATTCGCAGCTTTTTGATTAAGTAGCCTTTACTGAAAAATAACTGTAAATAAGGAAATGTGGTATAGTTGAGAGAAAAAATATCCAAGCACTATGTACGTCGTCCCTGTACGTAAAACTAGTGCCATATATACTGACCATTCTATTAAGTAGTTCAATACTTTAAGTAAGCGCATCCTAACCGACTGCTTGTAGTACACTGAACGTGTGTTCGTTCAGGGGCAATCCACAGTTTAATCCTATTATCAGTGTATATCTGATCAGCTAACAGTCCTCATAGGTTCCCGGCGGCTTTGAAACCAGGTTTAGACATAGATCAGTCTGAAACCCCGACCCCTTGAAGCGGTGGGCTCCTTTTATGGTACACCCGAAACTGCTTCCAGTTCGATTGGTTTGATTGTAAAGTTAGTCGGTATTGTCATTATCCCTTATCGTTAGGCGCGCTCAGATTGGCTTTGTTCCTATCATACTAGCAAACTGTCTGAATTGTGAATCTAATAACTATACATTTTAGTTCGTTTTAAACGATGATCTATTCAAAGAAATGGTTTTATTTATTCTTACACTCCAACTACGGAGCTTCATCAGTAGGTGCACTATATTTTATTTGAGGTTGTTGAGTACAAGTATTGTTTCAAGCTTTGAAAAACGTTCAGCTATACTGAATATTTAGCCGTTATATTTGTTATCTTTGACTATGGCAACGTTGCTGGTCGTAACCTTCACTTAGCCAGATTGAACTCCTCTGTTATTTTCAACCAACGCATAGGAGCATCTCTGAACCTTCTAGATTATTTGTCAATTCCTGAAAAAATCAAGGCGTTTGTTGGTGTATCGAAATCTTCTCTTTTAAAATAAGACAGTTAACATTTTTGAAGCATTTCTCAGACGGAGCAGATGATACTTGTGTCGTCAAACGAATTATGACTAGTCACAACATAGTTATTTTACATCGGTACATATTAAAGACCGCAACGTCTGAACGGAAACGTTTGCTTTGTTTTCCCGAATTTATACGGCCGGCCTAGGCCAGACACCGTTAACAAATCTTAGGTAGGTTTGTGGCTATATAAGGAGGTAATGTATTCTTGTTGCAGTTTTTTCTGCTTTTGTGTACAATTCATTTTTGTTACAAACGTCGTACAAGTGAATTCCCGGTTAATGTTTCCTACTGATTTTTGTACTTTCTTTCGTATGGGAATAGTTCCCTATCTGACCAAGAATTCAATCGAATGACATCATTCACGCTACCAAACCGGATTGTTCCTCAAAACTAGCAGTTTTCTTATCTACAAGTGAAACCGTTCACGAGAATTTTATCCTTAAAGATAAAAATGTCAAAGTAGTATCTTCTGACAAGTAGGACTGTTTAGTCGAGATGAATAGTAGACCGCCATTTTCTAGTATCTTACAATGAACAGCTAGGAAATTCATTTGCTTCTAAATTCTTAATTGTCACAAGTTTATGCGAAAATGTTTCGTTGGTCTCCCATCAGTTTTGCAATGGGCAGTGGCCTCCAGAGTCCGGATAGAGCCCTTGCAATACACCTCTGCAGATGAAATACTCAAAGCAATGTCCAGTCCAATTCTTTCGGAAAGTCTGCATGCAATTGTTTGCGTAACGTGCTGCACTGAGTCGGTTGAAGGGACGATGAATAGTGAGTTCAAGTTATTAGCTCTGTTGAAATGAAGTGCTATAGTTTTCATTATTTGACGATCATATAGTGGTTTATTTAGGCCTAAAAATGTGATTACTGATGACCTTTATTTTTAAGCTTTGAATCGCATTTCAAATTATTTCATTCCACCAATTCTTTTATCCGAATTAGCAACGATAGTTTCGGGTTATTCTCAAACTGCCTGATTACCATACAGGAGCGTTTCGAAGCAGTTAGAGAAACTCCACAGCTGTAGAACAGGACAGCATTAGTCGGTATTGAATGGGCTGGATAATATTTTGCAGTCATTATTGTGTCAGTATATAATTTCTTTTCTGGTTATACCTGTGAGTAAATTTACATAAGCACAAGAAAGTTATCCGCAAATCACAGTGCGTATCTCAAAGCTAATATAAAATAGAACCTGCAGCCAAAATAATTAAACTAAAAAGACATTTCTGGATATATATGGTTGGCAGCATCCCTGTATGGGTTTGTTTTACACAATCACAAAAACGGCTGGGCACTTATTTAATCACAAGTGGTTTGAGATCAGCAGCTGTGGGTCTGCAAGAAAAGTGGTCCAGCAAAGATCGTTATAAAGCAATAGGTCTTGACATGCACTGGCATAACCCAAGATATGTTGCCAGATCATAAACATTAGAGGTTGAGGTTATAGGAAAGAAAATTACACTAGTTACAGAATCGGACAACAGGAGGAGGTAAAAGGTGGTGCAAACTGTACGAAATCTGAAGAACGAAAAGAAAAAACTCCAGGGTACAAAAGAGACCACACGAGGAAGATAGTAAATATAAAAAGCAAAGAGTGTTCTACCCAGGAGATCATCTGCACCAGTACCTCTGAAGAGAAAAGGAAAAGTTTCACACACAGTCACATGGATAAAAAAAGATATGATTGAATGAGTTTGGCTGCGGCCAGCACACATATCGTTTACTTATCGGTGGTTTACCATATGTGAGGAAAGTGGACGTGCGATGACATTTTCGTCAACAGTGACATAGAAGGTCTGTCACATCGAACAACATTACCGCCGAATTTTTCACCAGTCTCATGATTTTCACTCTAGCAGACGGTGTTGAACTTATTCGTTCCGAGTGATCGACAAGGTGTGCATATTTTAGGACCTTCTCGCTGGCGGATAGTCTCTTTGTGTTACTTACCCGCTGGCGGTCTTGTCAAGTAACGCGTGGTTTGATGAGTTAGTTGCAGTGAAGAGAACGGTTATACTCATTGCTCGTAAAATGATGACCGAATCTAATCAGACTGTTCGCAGAGGCTCCTCAACGAACAATTTGCTGTCTCGTGATTTTGTATTTGTTTAACCTGCAATAACTGCTGAGTTCATTATACAACTTAAAGGTGCAGTTCGCCAGAGATTGCAAAGTTATTTGCTGAAAGGAACTGCTCAAATTCAGATGGCGTCTGCCCTCTGTTTGATGGCTTTCAACCTGGGAGATCCTTGTTGTATTCAGTATTTGCGCAATGTATTACTGACGGAAAAGCAACAAGGATCGCATGTTTTGGAGATACAATCTACCGTTTATCCTTCAAACCAATCCAGGCAATTTATCACGGATAAAGACAGACAAGCAGCAGCTATGAGTCTTGTTGCTTATGGCATTTACGAGCCTCTAGTAGTGGAGGAACTTCTCAGTCTTATGTTTTCTCGAGTGAGACAAATATTACCCGCAAAATGTCATTTACACGGTGTCCAACCAACTATCCACTTACAACCGAAATCTAAACCAGCTCATGCAGTGGAGGTACAAGAGCATTTGAAGATCCATGATTACCCTTTGATGAATATGCTACAACAGGCTGCTTTGCAAGAAGTCTTCTACGCAAAATTGTTGTTCGTAGAATTGGAACAGTACTATGAGGTGGCTCTTCTGAGGAGGCTTGCTGAGAAGCACGTAAGTAAATTTCTGGCATTATTTGACAATTTGAAAGTGATTGACGAGTTTTTAATTGAACAAACAAAATTTTTTTATCCAAAAACCAACTTGAAGCCTATCTGATTAACAGGCATGTCAATTTTTCTGACACACGCACTGAGGATATATTGCAACAAAGTGCTGGGAACACAGGCGGTTGCAGAATGTTTCGTAATACAGCATTACAAACTACAAAAATTTATGTCGGTCATTTGTATGATGGACTACTGAAGCACATTTCACACTGCCTCCTCAGATTCACAATACAGTCTGCAGTCTCACATAGTAATGTTCAAAATTATTTTACCACTGAACCTGAGCAGGTCAACATCCTGGTATCCTCAAATAACCTCGTAACAACTGCTGTGTACTACCGTCTACCTAACTAAAGCACACGTAGATTCATTAAGGAATGTCTATCGTTACTTTCTCTACAAAAGTGCCTTAAGCGTTGGTGACTTGGAAAGCTGTTTTATAACAGCTATAAGAAAGGCATTCTACACACCTCGGTTGGTCAAGTTGTCTACCACCACCTAACTCCTAACTTCGCAATAAACGCACTGTTATTATTCACACTCTAGTACTATTAACCATCTCATGAGCGTCGGGTCACGTACCTGAAAATGGTCGAGCTAGATTATCAATCAGCACGCACCAGTTTGTGTTCGCATGGCGTTCATAAAAATCACAATACCATTCTGCATTCAGAATGGTGAAGCAAGTCACAAGAAACTACCATAGACGACTTCTCGATATCTGTTGGCTTGTCGCCCGTCTTCAAACCTGGAAAAAGCTTTTCTAGTACGTCACACAACGAGCAGCAACCGCGTCTGCGGTTCATGAAGGCAGTGGTCGTTAATAAGTGGAACCCACTCCTCCGTGCACAGGAAGATTTGATTGTCAGCAGCAGCTTTCCTTGGGATTTGATAAGTATTGGTATGTATAGTTGTTGCCATTGTCGTTCGCTCCACCTTTCTCATCGAACTTTACCGTATACACTGCACTATATAACATGTGAATAATGGGATGCAGCAAATTGTGCTCAGTTGAAAGAGTGTGTGACAAATTCTTTCTTAATTGCCTTTCCGAAGTTAGTACGGGAAGTTGTTGCACATTTTGAGTCAGTTGTAGTGGCATTATGGTTTTTATTCGACATCATTTCTGAAGGCAGCGACGACCCAAGGCACGGTACCTTCTGGTTAGGCTCAACACCGTATACTGATTGACCGACTAGTTGTGGCATACTGGCTTGCAAGAAAATGGTGAATTATGGCCTTCCTTTTTCGTATGCTGCACACAGTTGAAGTATGTTAACGGGTGCCAAAGCATGTGCTGAAAAAATTAAAGTGCGGATGACCGTAGCGGAATTCTTCCAGTCGTCCCATTTAAAGTGTTAGTGCGTCCTGCTTCACCACGATGAGTATCAAGATCATTGTTTACCCACTGTGCATACGTATAAACACTTGTGAGTCACGCGACATGAGTGGGTATGAACTTGGGTTTGGTTTCTTCAAGCATGTAAAATTTTGTGGTGATAGTTGTCAAGTTAGTTAAAGATTTTCAGTCCTAGCTTTCCTGTGTTTACGCAGTTGTTCGTTGTTGACTTGCCAAGAAAGACTTCCAGGCAAGTGATTCACGATATACACTAGAGTAAACAAGGGTGGTATGCTCGTGCTCTGGTGTACGCCCACACACACTTGAACTTAACTCCATGGACTGCCATTCGAAAGAGCAACAGCAGGACTCCATTAACTGTCTAGACAGCCTACAAACTCTAACGGTGGTTACCGTCAGCAAATGTACTTAAAGTGGGTGAAGAGCACCACACAACTATTTGGCCCAGAATGCGGTAAAACAAGTTTTATTGCTGAAGTGGCACTAGAGACGAACATTTTTCGTGTGCCCTGTTCAGCCGTATGAGCGCGACATTTATTTGTTGGTAAAATGAGCGGCAGAAAGTTGAAATTTTAAGGTTCAAATTGATAACACAGTGCAATAACAAGTTTATGTGAGTGGGTTTTTTGAGTCACAACCTAGGGTCTAGATCAGTGCCATCTACAGCCGCAATCTTGTTCGATATAGGATTATTCAGGTGAACTGAGAAAGAATCACGGTGTGCAGCGATGAAGTTACTTCTTATTAGAGGAGGGATTATTGATGAGGTGGGTCACCTGCCATTGATCAAAACTTGAGTACTATTGTCTAAATACAAGCTCTTTAAGAATCCCTCAAATGGGCTGTTTGCAAATGGAGCAGTTTTTCGCTGATAGTAAGATGTAATGCTTTGGCCACCGTTCTCACGATGTGTTGCTTCGGCTATTCTGTTCACCTCGTAAACGATTCAGGTCAATAATCCATCCCTTTTTTTGGTTCCTAGTGGATGATCAGTTTTCTGTTATCGCGATCGTCTAAAAATGACAAAGATACTTGAATTAGGGTTCTAGGAATTTCCCTTGAACTTCATCAGCCTCGCAGAACAGGCGAAGAGCCATGATCCCGTAGTGACCTCAATGCCTGTCAGCCTTGGCCTTTCCTTGGTCGGAGCCGAACCTTGGACTAAACCAATTCAGCGGTATGAGCTCCAATCAGTTGATTTACCTTGGGTTACTTCTGTTATTCTCAGTATTTTTGGGTATCCTGGTAACGTTTCGGACCACATAGCCACATTGCTAGGCTTAACTGGCGCAAGTGCTTACCAGGTAGCAGGCAACTGTACATTCATTTTTTTGAGCCACATTGTGTCAATCTGATGTGAGTTTTGTCCACAAAACCTGCGTTTATCACTGTTTCGGTTCTTCGGTTTTGTATAACTTATTGTCTGTACATGTTTATTGGTGAAGGCTAACATGAAATTTTCTGCAGGGGCATCAGATTGATGGATCCGGTAGACGATGTATCTAGGTTCGACTGACTTGCGCAGCTGGTTTTGGATGGTTAATATTTCTCACTCCATCAGTGCATTTGTTATTCTCCACGCTGTGCTTCTAGTGTGAATAAAGACTGATCCAAGCAAGTCTGACACAGAATGTTCTTAGGTTATAGGGCAACTTCAAGTATTATAACATGTATAGTAGATTCGAACAACGAAACTTTATTTGTTACGTCAAATGAGAAACATCAGACACAAAGTTTGTCAGTATCGGCGCTCTTCAATCATTCATCTATTACTAGCATCAACAAACTGACCACGAATCTTTCGATTAGAATGTTGTATCGCCAAGCTGCTTGTCTTATATTAGACACGGTCTATTCACTACAAAGCACATCACGTATGACCACACTGTGTGGCCGCCCACGTTTAATGGGCGCATCACGATTTTGCTCAGACGTGTTCAACATCAGCCCACGCAAGCGGTGCGGTGAGAGCGGTAGAAAGAACGTGTGACCCCAGAAATGGGAAAAATGTATTCTGACGTTGAAAAGTGGCAAGTTGTTAACAAATGCGTCATTGCTCAATAAAGGCATGGTCAAGCAGAACATAACTTTAGTCTTAGCACGAGCATGGGGAATAAACAACAGTAAGCACCCGTTGATTTTAGACCTCACAATCCGCCAGGTTTTGGTCACATTTCGGAATTGGCCATTTTGTGAAGCCAACTTCACACGTCATAGTAATAAACACAAGTATAACCATTATATGTGCAAAACTGTTAATAAAGGTAATTTTGTGTGCATGATTAACCGTCCCAAACAACTGATCATGTACCAAGCCGAACTGATTATGAATTTTCAGATAATTTGCCTGGGTTTCACAGAGTTCTGTGTTTCAGAAATTTCCACAATAACACCTAGTGGCTAATAGTTTGACGGTAAGGAAATTCAACTGATATTCACAAAGCAACTTACGGTTTATGTTTTAAAACCCCCCGAAGTCCAAAAATGATCTCTCTGGCTTCTTTGCAGCCTAGCTTACAGGATACGTTATCTCAACATCTGGACAGCCAGGACTGGCGCGACCGAATTTCGATGTGCTGGCTGATGCCAGAATTTTTCAAGCAATTAGAGCACGTGAGCTTAAATTTTGTCTACCTGTTCCTTCATACTATGATGTATCTTATGTAATGGGTAATCTAGTTGACTTGAATGTCTGTCGATTTGCTTACATGTTCTGTTTACTCAGCGTAGATTACAGATTTTAAAGCGAGCCCCTCCATGAAAAAGTTGAGCCTTTTCCTTGTCTTGGAAGAAGAAAAAATTCTACCTGAAAGTAATGTTTTGAATGTTAAATAGGTGCAGTAATCATCAGTCCAGTTTCTCTACCTGATTATAACTGCTAATATCTCGTCAACCTACTCATTCGAACACATCTGCAACTGAGATCAGACGAACGTTTCTGCTTATGTATTGTTGCATTAATTAACCGTGTCTTGCGTATCATTTTGCATGGAAGTCTATAGAAATTGCTTACTGTTTATCTGGTTAAAATACTGAGCACTAAGTCTTACTAACAGCAAGCTGATGTGTACATTGTGCGTTCAAAAGAAAAACCTGTTGCTGATGTATACTAAATAAAAATAGAACAAACGAATACAGCCTAATTATAAAACTCGTGTGTTTAGACTCAGACAATCGACACCAAGGTGCTTACAACATACAAGAACCATTTGGACAAACCGTGAAGGTATGAGACAGCAAACATGAATATTTCTTTGGGGACTCAACCGCTCCTCCTAATGACATATCACAATCTCATAGACACTGTAGTCAAACGCCAAAAACCTTCCGGTTCAGGCTAACGCCAAGTGGTTTAGGAAGAGTGCATCAGTACAGAACACCATCTACTCTTCCTCATCTGTCAGGGACGTTACTAATAATCAGATTCGACGGCACAAACGATCAATCTTGACTCAGAAAGAGAAGAGTAGGAGACCTGAACGATAGGCTTTATTCGTCTAACAATTGACGTATGACAACTAAAATGGGAAACGTAAATGGATTACCAACAAATAACTCAAAATATTGTAACAAGTGGATGTCACGTTATCGGCTGGTCCACAGCCTTACTTCTAAACGGCACAGCAATATAATCCAATTTGATACACAAAGTCGACTGCTACATAAGTAGATACACTGTTTGAAAAATTTAGCGCACAGTTTAGCATTCTATACGTGTACATTCTTAAATATTAAGAGAATGAATTTGTTTAGCTATTGATATTATTGACCCGCTTTCTGTTTTTCATTAGTCTCTATTTGTTGTGACAACCACACGTACGATTAAATGCATATATCAAAAATAATGTATCTGAATACGGCCTGAGGAATTTACACTGAGCTGCTACGTTTTGCAGCTGTGAAATAACATCGCTTTATAGCTAACTCGAAAATGTTTGCATTAGTCTTCAGAGATATTTTTTGTTCTAACATGCACAAGTTTCTGTAGAGGGTTGCGTAATGAAACAAATTTCAAACACTATTTATTAAACAACCATTTAAAAACCAGAAAACAGCTCAACGCATGCGAAGAATGGGCTACCTAGATTGGAATCTACTAGTGCGACTCGCGGCGCTACGATGTGTCAAGCAAAGTTTACTAGGACAAATCATTACAGACCGACTGGATCCCCCAATTGACGATTCGTTTTTGACACGCAGAAGTTATACGGACGCAACGAGTTATGTTATGAAACAGCCACTACTGTATGAATCACTACTTCCCTCGATGAACACACCGTCCCACAGAGCAGAACGCTTATTCGAGTTATTTTCAGCTTGTAAGTGTTCAAAGATAGTGCTTAGTTCTCACGAGTTTGTTTGAAAGTAACAATACATCACACATTAAAAACAAGTCAAACGGCCACATATGATGATACATTTAGGCATAAAATTAGTTTCTTTTTCTTGACGTAGCAACAACTCCACCTTCCAGACTCGATTTATTTTGGCGAAGGTTGTGTTTAGTCAAACGAACCAATTTCAACTTTCACGGAACAGAAGTCCTGGAGAACTCTACCTTATCTACCTCGATGGGAATGACGATGAAAAACTTGTTAGTTTGCCAGTACTTATGAACAGTCACAAGAGGTTAGTATACCGGGTGTAATTTAATAATATATCTTTTGAGCACTGGCAACGCCACAGTTAATTCACTAGACAATTTAAATTCAATGCAACCAGGTTGCTGAGCGAACTGGTAACAAGTGAGGTGCTAATATTCGCACTCATGTCCACTGTTTATTAAATATTTGTACAAATTCGGGGCAAAATATATGGTTTCAGCTTTAGGTGGAACTGGTTCAAAGGTGACTGCTCCAACTGAAAGCTGCCATTTTATCGGCAGTTTGCTACAAACAAAACTGACTTAATTGCATTTCGTCAAAGAATTCTTTTTGAAAATTCCTGTTGAATAAAGCCATCCTAGAGGTAGTAAAATATTCCAAATCATGCGTTAAAATATGTGCCAGTTTGTGGTTGTTTCAGTGCTGTCTTTCAATGAAAGTATACTGAAACGATAATCAGGCTAGAGTGCGAAAAAACCAACGTTACATTAGCCGAAGTTAATGTTGTTTTCTAGCTGAAACCACAGTCTAAGTGAAAACAAAAGAATCTCTAATAAAATGTTTGTAACCGGTTTATTTACTCTAAAACATTACTCGAGATCTCGATAGTACCTGCCAATCTTGCCACCAAACTAATGTTGGCTGGTTTGTTATGCACGACGACACGCTTTATGTGATTTTCCTATAAGTTGTTAACTCTACTGGTTAAACCGCAACTCGTCCAATCACCTTCTGATTTATTCCAACTTTTCACAGCCGACAAAATCCAGTTCATCCAGATATTAGCCGATAATCTGGAAGATCCGTGCAATTTGGTCAGGATGATGGCCTGCAACCTTGCAGTCCAGTCGGATGGTGTGAACAACGCATTAGTGGCGGATAAGCTACTGAAGTTGCTTTGTAGCGATCATGACAATCGTGTGAAGTTGTCCGCCGCCGCTGGTGTGTAAGCTGTTTTGATATTAATTTGCTGTTTACCCAACCGTTGCTAAGCAGATAGGCGTGGAAACTTTAAAAATGTTCCGCAGGCTAAAGCAAAAACAAGTCGGTATTGTGCGATCCATAATATCAAAAAACGATTGAGAAACTATTATGAGGTAATTATTTATCTGCCAAAAGCAAAATGTGATAACCTTCTTGACCCTTCTGATGAAGTACGGTCAATCGATGCTTGAAATCCCCTTATTTAGTTTTAAAATGGAATGCCGGTTAAACAGTTTGATCTGCAAGCACCTGATTCGCGGGCACCCGATAAATTCTCACTGTTATTACAATAGCCATAATTTGTGAGTATCTTGATGCATACTACTAAATTAATCGTGCATCGACAGATTGTAAGTGTTAATAGGCTTCATTCGTTAAAGCAGTTCTAATCAAAGAATGAAACTCTTCTTGAAAGGTTACATGATTTGACTTGTTCACCGCAAGGTGGCCAGAAAGCAACGTATTCGCGAATCGTTCATATCGGAAGTGAGTGAAGATGAGTCATAAAATAGACTGGTCACACTGTGACTGCCGTTGTGATCATCAACGGCTACATTTCAGTTGTTGATCCAAATGTCCAATATAAAACAAATAAGTAACTGCAATTGATTTACATAAATTTATGGAAGTTATAATTAAAAACCCCACGTATGAACTCAGTCACTGAAATTCATGGTATACGTGGTTTGAAAACAAACAAGTAGACTGGAAGCTTTGCAAGGATAACACCCAAACGACGGTATTTTTGTGAAGTTCATAACCCCATTCGACAAATTGTCCTCAGTTCACAAATACTATTCATTCCATCGAAAACGATTAGCTATCTTTTGGCTTATGGTCATCATACGGTAACTCCGCGAGTCAATACATTTGAGTACAGGAGATGAACCACGCAGGTACTGGTCAATCCACTAATAGTTAGGTTCATTTTATGGTGCAAGTCTATCATTTCTCTGTTTGGAACATTGAGCTAGTGAAATTTCACATTGATTGTGAATGCCTGTCATCACAAACGTTTAGTTGTTCTCCTTAAGGTATCCAAGTACGTGCATCACCAGATGCACATGACCGGCTGAAAACACATTTCTGATACCAGCCACTAAACGTTTCCGACAAATTCGATCTACAATGCGTTCTTTAGCCGACACGTCGTCTTAAATGCATAAATGTTATGAATAGACATATAGTTTAAGTCGGAATATTTTTTAATAGCAAACAATTCTCTAACCAAGAATGAGAAACAGATTTCTATTTGTATGTACGAGAACGGTTTCTAGTCATCCGCTGACACCGAACACTTGGAAAACCTTCTCAGACTGTTTGCACATGATTTAAATTTTCATCCTCAGGACTACAACTACCGCCAGATTTCTGAAGTCTTTATGGGTAGCACTTCTTGTCTTCCTACGGTATAGTTCCATATGTCTTCTATTGAGTAGAGGATCAACGACTCTAAGGATAATAACTCGCTCAATGGACAATATTTAGAAATATTTTACTCGTGACTGAAAACATACTGGAAACAATCCAGTTGTTTGCAACCATGAACTGTGCCCAGTTGAACATCACTGTTGCAGACGAAGGGAAAAGCTCAGGTTGACTGTCATTTTTGTACATTTTGGTAATTCAAAGGAACGACTGCTCAGTTGCACGAACAGTCTATGGGGCGCCAACAGTAACTGGCCAGTACAGATTGCTCCACAGTTTTTCACTCGATTTAAAATAAAAGGGGCCTTGTATATGCCTTGTTTTCAGAAGAGCGCATAGCTAGGTTTCACGAAGTTTAGTTTTTCCATTTTAAAAAAGAACAGCAATGCATCACCATTTATTGAAAACAGAGTAATTTTGGAAAATCGTTTGTCTGATTGCACTGCTCAGTAGGAGAATTTACTTTGGGGTTTCATTCACGGGCGGTGTGTAAGCCAACAAAGTGAAGCCACAGCTGAATGCTGCGATTCCGAAATGCCGAACTTCACTCATTAAGCAACCACCAGTGTGATCTGATAAGAAGAACCACAGTCAGAAAGTCAGATCCTACTTAAGTTTTAAACGTTTATGTAGTTAAGTTGAGCGCCATACAAGATGGACCAATCGCCTTCTGAGTAGTGGGATCAGAGGACATTTAACTAAATGGTTTTCAAAGTAAATTGCCAATTTGACTGCACCAGCTGCTCACAGAGACCAAAAGTTATCTTGTTCAGTAGCTAATCTCACAGTCGACACAGACCACTTGGTACACATCTTCAAAATATTCACTGTTCTCTCTTCTGCCTAGGAAGGAAAGACGTCTTACAACTTGTTTGTGACGTATCAGCTGCCCTTATGACTTGTACCTAAAACTAACCCGACCCAATCTCTTGTTTTTTGTTTCTCAACAGTCTGTTCATAGACTGTTTGTTCGGAGAGTACAAAATGCTGCTCCGGAGGCATTACGCAATGTTGGTCTTTTGATTATTTTGCCCGATGTCCTCAGATGAGGCTTAGTTTTCTCTTGCAAGATGTGGATTTGTTTTTCGATCGACACAATAGTTTAGAGACGATATTTGAAATGATTGTGTATAGTACCAAATGACTTGTTCACATCAAATGAGTGTTCGTTTTGTAAATACTTATGTTTTCTTGCGCACAATGTGAAATCTCTCATGCTTTGTCATCATCGGAGTGAAGTATGTCGGTATGTGCCACAATTACACGGAGTAGTGAGTTAGAATGAAATTGTATCCAAAGACGTTGTGTTTTATGGCGAGATTGCTCTGTTTCTTAACACTTCATGTGTAAACGACTAGGATCCAAAAACTGAGAGCAAATTAGGTTGGCCACTACGATACTTCCGATAATTAATTCGCCATGAACCTCTATTATTTACATCTATAGGGGGTTACACAGAAACAAGAACCTTTGCGGGTTCAAGAATACAGTCAACAACTAAGTATTGGTTAAAACTAGTTAGAAAACGCGGAAGCCACAAGCCGCTGTTTTCCAGCGATATGAATTACATATGTCTGAGCCAACCAATAGAAAACAACGCATGTGGAAAGGTGTTCGGAAACAGGTCGGTTCACAGTATAAAATGCACATGAACTGGATCTGAAAAATCATGTAGCGGCAGTAACCATTGTTTGACTTGGAAAGGTAAACATGGAATGTCTGTCAGCCACGAAAGATCACCGACGGAGGCCAGATTGCCACTACCTTGATCAGTAAAAGAATCTCGTAATTAAAACACAATACACAACAGGGATCAGGATTGCTACCTGAAGAGTCCACAACGGTTAGTATTGGTTGCTTTTAGCTAGATTCTTCATGACTAGAGAACGATGCTGTTATGATAAATCACTTCTGAAAGGCGTATGGTTTGATTCTGACTGACTACCACCAACCAAGGAGCCGGATCATTCGTCATTTTGTTCTTAGTAGTAGCATTTGAATACGACAAACCTGTATAAAATTCTCACTTCCTGCCACTTAACTACATACTGGTTTTGCTGCCGGTTCAATTCAAGCCGAAATTTGGGCATTTCAAAGTTGGATTTCACTCAAAGTGACAAATTCATTTGCACATTTTTTCAACTTCAAAATCTCTACTCCTGTTTGTAATGGGTATATATTTGTTTCTCACTTTCCTGTGTACATCCCAGTGAATAAAACAGTCGTTTCCATTGTTTGTCCACTGCTGTTCACAGCAAAAAATGTGTTACATGCGAGTAATTCGGCAGATCTGTTGAAAGGAAAAACGAATGCGAAAACTTCGGTATTCGGCTAGACTGGGACTAACGGTAGAAACAGTGTGCCTAATTGCTTCAAACCTTTGACCGGCCAAGCAACAGAGCCTTATGGCTTGCAGTTTCGTTTGCTGGTTCGAGCTCAGCAGAAGCTGTGGTTTTTACAATCGGATTTTATTTTCAAAAGACAGCGGTCGGTAACTATCCAACTCCAGCGACATGCTTGTGAATCATATACTGACAGAGTTTTGATAGGCCAGATTTGGAAAGAGATAACACACTACTCGATCTGTAAGAATGAATTTTCTAGAACGTTTATCACTAGTTAACTATTGCTCAATTGGTTCGACGAGGTCAGTTAATATCAAGTAACACAGAACACATTGGCGAGAAATTGCAGATAGGATTTGGCAAGACCAGCATTGTTATTCTCGTCTAAATAGGTGAAGCGACTTAAATGCTGCAACGATAGGATTATGGCAAAATTTGGAGGTTACAGTTTGACAAGGATCTTTGTGAGGCTAGCTAAGTTGTGGTTTAAGTTATGGGGGTTATATTGTTTCAACTTGATTGGCACTTTATTTTGTTTGCAGTTTCCATATTTTGGAAAGCTTTGTAATTGGCCCGCCTCAAAAGGACTGGAATTGTGATTTCACTGGTGTCCATCAGCAGTGAATAACCTTGTCCAAATAAAAACGCGCAACTCCGCTCTCTTTTGGGGTTAACTGGGGTCGGTGAGCAAAACCGACTCGCGAAGTTCTTGTTCATGTGCTGTCGTTTGTATTAACACAATATCTACGTGTTTTCTCTCTCTGATATTATCCGGCGGGCTGAAAGCTCTTCATAGAAGGTTGTAATTGGCTATGTGTTTGTGATTAATCGATCCCGACTATTTTGACATTCCTGGTGTTCTGACTGATATATACCGCATAATCATGAGTGGAGATGTGCAAACTTTTGCACAGTGCAGGATACACACAGTTACTACGTCTTATAATAAGAGCGGAATGCTGGTCTACTGTCTTCTTTCGAAGTGGGCTAGCGTGGATGGTGTCCAGGTTGAGACTGAGGTGCAGACAACAGGTTCGGCTGACTAGTGTGGACACCAAAATATTATTTTCATTTTGGACACTCTGTGCACTGCTCCCGTGCTCTGAACAATTGTAACAAATAAACTCGAATGTGAATGGTACTTAGCTCCTCGGGAATGGTTTGACTGTGAAGCCTAAATAGCAGAACATTGCACACATAACGCTGCTGTCATATTTTGTGTTGTAAACCGAATGTGTCAAACAGAACGTCAGTGCAACGGATGATTGAAACAGTTTCAAGGTAGCCCACAAAGTGGATCACTGAAGAGAACCAATAATAATTAACCGCACTTTTTTCTGTCGTTGGTTTGACTAACGATATATTTCAGTTCTACATATCTTGTCGTGAGTCATTTGTGAATACAATGCTTCAAGTCCTAGTTCAAGGATAATAGGGTAGGTTAACTCGAAAGGTGCAAACCATGCAAACCGTTTTTCTTTCCCTCTGAAAACGTTCATTCTGAAGTCAAACTGAAAATTAGTTTACTGTGAGTTGGCTAATAACGAGACTTTATTAAGCAACATGTTAACCGGATTCCGTGGCCTTGCAGGTGTATAATATGCCAAAATAATCGTCAAACTAGTTTTGGTAGCGAGAATATAATTGGCTGGCAAACCACTGAAAGATATCATTTTTCTTCCATCTTTTATTCTATTTTGTAGCCAAATTCACGCACCCGCAAAATTCTTCAGCATTTCCATGTCTAGTGTAAGCTTTCTAGGTCAAGAGTCCATTTGTTTACTCTCCATATGTTGATCGGTCGTAAAGCTATACTATTTTGCTTGCAACTGATTGAATTAAAATTCTCATAACTTCGTTGTCGTCCAACTAGTTAGACCCACTTTCTACTCTTCAATGAGGTTCAACACACATTGATTTTGATGGCTACAGCTATAGCCTTTGGTTTGACAAACACGTTTCTGACAACACACGTGTTAACAATGCACGTTCGATTCCACCGAAAGACAGTCAGAAAAAATAGAAAACTTCTTCAGCAAAATAGTATCGTTAATATCAGCGACAGTAATGCAGCAACAATTCTTTCTGATGCTCGTTGTGAAGTCAGAAGAACACAATTGCGCAATATGAAACCCTGATTCAGCCTGTTACTCCAGTTTTACGGTGAAAATCAGTAAGGTAAAATATCTATCACATACCAGTGAGATGTTGAGAGTCGTCGTGTTTTAATGTATATCAGTTATGAAAAAGACGAAAATGACGTTCAGTTTTACTCATTCAGTCATAGTAGGCACGGGCATGATAAGAAGATATTGTGGTTCAGGCTATCCCTCAACGTAACGGAGATGTAACATAGCATAATGGGAAGGGGATTTAACAAAGGAGATGAAAAATGAAAAAAAATTAAGTAGACGAAGCAAACATAATACGCACTCGTTGAATGTATCTTCTGCACGTTTTTTCCCCATCCCTCCATGCTTTACTTCTATTCCCATTAACCGCTCAACGTTAGCTTTGATGGCCTTGAAGGTGCCTTCTGCACACACAGACAACCTGATGACTTCCATACGGGAGCGTATCCATGACGACTTGCGAAATGCTGTTCGCGATGAACTGAATCCCAACGTTCGACTGGCTACAATCGATTTGCTTTTGGAGCTTATTCGTTCGCACTTTATTGAAGACAAAACTCACATGGATAGGCTCTCAGATAAAGCGGACCAGCGACTGTTTCCGAGCTTGAAACGACATAATATCAGAAAGCACAGAGTCAGAATACATATGGAAGATTACCAGGAAGACGACAGGAAGGCGGAGTTAATTTCTAACCTGTTATCTGCAGACAGCATGACTGACGAAAGTACAGACAGCTATTCATTGAAATACATGAAACAACTGGCACAAAACGACGACAGTCAGTCGGAAACTATATTACCGCTATCAAGAACATACGAATATCTGACCTTTCTGAAGTACCAAGATCCTTGCCAGAACATACGCCGGTAAATAGTAATAGAATATAGCAAACTTTTATGACACATCTGTATACTTTAGCAGAGACTTGTAAATAGATGTTCAACAACATTGGTCTAGAGTTTGATAAGTTTACCAAGGTATTTTGAAAGATGGGCCTAACTATGCCTATGTTGTTTCACCCAGATGATTAACAAGCCTTCCGATATCAACCATACATTCAGTAAATCAATAGAAGGTTTCGTTTTATAATCATACAGACATTAGCTTCGCTTGCCTGTCAGGATTTTCCATCGAAGACAAAGGTCGATTTTTTCGATGGGATGTTGCTAAAAATGTTAGTGTTCAACAGAAGAGAAATGCAAATGGGCGTGTCAGATAGAAGTTACATTTCACAACTGGTTGAATATCGCAGTATTGCAACAGGAAGGACAGGCCATATTGTCCTCTGTTTAGTCTTACGTTCAGTTTGTGTAAGAAAAGTCTCAGTCAGCTTCATGCTGACCGTCACCCCAACGTCATCAACTCATTAATCATCGGTAGCTCTGACATAGAGTGAGCTAGTTTTGCATTGTGGAACACGGCAGGAGAATGTAATGGAGAACATCTTACAAAAACACGATTTTGGCCCTCAGTGTTGCGCAACTCGGCTGTGTGTATCGTAAAACGGATGGAACGATCTAACTGAGTGGTGTATGGAATTGTTACAAGTTCTAATACACATGGCACAAACAAACGAAATGTTTGAAGGAATACGTGCTCAACATCCATCCTTAGAAACTCCCCCGTGGCGTGTTCAACTCGAGTGATATCAAAAACGGTCAGAGTTCAACCGTTTTATAGAAACGGTTCATAGAATTCTGAGGAATAGGCTCATTAAAGTTTGAAAAAAACGGAAAGCATTTCACAACCGTTTGTTTAACACATAGAGATCTGTTTTGGATGGCTAAATAGGAGACGGGGATCTTTGGTGTTGAAAACTTTACTATATGTATTTGACGAATGGATTCACTGAGAAATCGATTTCAGAAGGGACTCTATATAGCGTAGCCAGCGGCCATTTGTGCATTCAGTTTCAGCGGTGCACAAAAGTTGGTTTCCTTGAAAGGGAAAAATGTGCCCATTTTTATCTACTCACATTTTCGCATCATATACCGCCGACCTTGGAACTAATACCTACTGAACTTCAGCCGGTTTAATGATAAACCTGTTCAAAACATATTGCTAGAGTAGAAAATGTGCTTCACAAATACAAAAGGACCATGATTCACCGAATTTAGATACATAGGTTCCGGTTCAGAACGCAGCTGTTAAACTTTAGGGGTTGTTGAATTGACAACTGCATGAAAATGAGCATGCACAACCAAAACTTATTTTGTTGACTGTTACAAAGTGAGATGGACTAAGAGCGCTGTGCATGTTGGAATTGCATGTGCATACAGAAATCATTATTTTACTTGTCAAAACTATGCAAACCCCCGGTTTTCGCGCAGCTGTATGGCACCGAGAAGGGTACTTGTTGATAGCAGTACAGCTGTGGTTGAGTGTGATAAATAATTGTCATGCCAATGTCAAAAGAGAAAAACATTTTTTTCCACACCTAAAGAGGACTTAGTTCACAAACATGCATGTCCAGACTCAAATGGTTTATTTTTCAAAAGTTTCTACCGCTAGACTTTATTCAGAAGGGTTTACTGTTAGGCACTACGTGCATGGTTTTGTCTCATTTGGGGCTACTCGTGAAGACTCCGGAAACACTTCGCGATAACAGCATATAACTAGCTCCATTCGTTGACTTTTACTAGAAGTTGCAAATTGTGATGAGAGAAGCATTAGTATGACTAAGGAGCGAAATAAATTATTTTGTTATGCTGACGTTAAAATCTGTCCTTTATTTAATTTCAGACTGCTGGAATCCAAACTCGACTCGACTTTTGACGCTATTCTTAAAGACGCGAAATCAAACTCAGCATTTGACCAAAACATTGTGATAAAAGGTGACATAACCTATTTGAAAAGTGTCGTGCAAGACCTTGGCCGAAACGCCATCAAAATCTGCGGTAGCCTGATGGAATATGACAAACAATGGAGAGAAATGATGGAAACCGGCTAGTTTCTGTGATCATGAACCAATGCCTTGTATCACTTAATCAGTTAATTATACTAAACACGTTTTTACGCAAATTGCATACTTTCGAATCAATTTTATTTCTATCGTTGCATGCAAAAGTTCAGAGGGAACGTTAACTCCATTTCATTACGATAAGAAGATTGATTGACGGATTGATTGATACAACAATTGTAGTGATGTGTGGAACAGGTTGTGTGAAGTAGCTAACAGCAGCCCATGATTTGCTATCGATGACTTTTGCCACAAAGCTAATATGTATCGCCACGCTTGAATTGTCGCAAACTCGGTGACATTTAAGAACGTTGATAGCATATGTTGTGAATCACTGGCCGAAATTTTTAAAGTGCGATTATTACCCGGTATCTATTTTGCTTTCCTGTAGACGAAATATCTAGCTGAAGCATCCGGGGGGACATTTGGGTAGCACGTCAAATCAGGCCAGTGAATTGTTTTGGTCCATGTCACAGGTCACGCTCACATTTGTGAACAAACTACCGAATATTTTCTTGGTCTGGTTAATAACGTGCATTTTTATCAACTATGCCTTTCCCAACCTAGGATGTCTCGATGTCAATTCAAAATTTTCTAAGTAACTGAGTTCAGAAAAGCTAGCCTGGTTTACTCTCTGCACCTGAGGGGACCGTTCCCTCTCACTGTAGAGGATACAACCGAATCCTGTTTTTTCAGCTTATTCATGTGCACGTTACCCACGGGACCGTGTTCATAGGTGACACTCAGCTTACCTACCAACAAGACATCTTAAGATGGATATGGTGTAGACAATGAACCGTTAAGGTGTAGAACGTTCTTTTCACGTTTTGATTGCGTCGAAACTTCGTCTCACAAAATCCAAACAGGTTGAACTCGCAAGCGAGGTATTTTATTAAACGCATTGTCTACCATGGTGAGAAAAATCCCCTAAAATTGTCATCGTTTCTTGCATTCTGCATGTTTGTTTGTGCTGAAACGGTTCAACGGTGGGTGCATTGAAAAACTTGCCAGCAGTAAAAAATGATGGCTCAAAATGCTTGAAACCTAGAAAAAAAATAACGTTTCAAAGCTATACGAGCGAGTTTCATCATGGAGGCTTCTGTACTACCAATCTCAAATAGCTAGTTGAAAGCACGATAATTTGTTTGTGTCTTGTAGCCTTTCCACACCATCCAGACAGAAGTCATTCTGATTATCCCAGAATAAAAAGTGGTTTAAATATATTCAATCTTCTGATGAGATCCTGACTCACGACAACTCCATCTAGGAACTGTTAACAGAAAAACAGGGTGGTTCATAAAAGCACAATCATAGGTTTAAAACTCATTGAAAAAACCACATTCTGTGGCCTTAGAGACTGGGTATATTTCGTCGAATACTGCAAATGGCAATATGTTCTCAACCGACCTAGTAGCGGTTTAGGACGACATAGTCTGAAGCCCGAGGGAATACCCAGTAAGGTCTCACGGCCTGTATATATTGCTTAACAACGCGTGTAATGTGCACCCTGTACTATTGTTATGACAAGCAGAACATCCTAGAAAGCTTGTCAACTTATAATCCGCCGCGGTATCTATATGATCCATTTGGATCTGTTTGATCACTGGAGCAGCTTTATCAAACCAGAGTGCATAGCATGTCATTCACAATACTGCCTCTGCCAACACTTGAAGCGGTCATGAACACCCAAGGCTTAACTTGAGTCGAACGTGACAATCTAACATTCCGGTAACTTGAGCTACCCATTTTTTGAGCCCTATCAATTGGGACTGTTCATCGTTTGATGAAAAAAATTAACGTAGTATCATACTGTTTTGGGGGTAGTCTCGGATTTTAACTTCATTCAGTCGCGCTCAATCATGCACGCTGAGTGACGGCCGTGCGTTCAGACGTTTCCAAGAAGCTGGTCAAAAGCTACTTGCTGTGAATCACGTTTCTTGGTGACCAAAACACTGGGATGAAAAGACTAAGCAATCTGACTTGAGTAGACACTACTGTGTTGGCTGGCATGACTGTGATTGCGACGGTGTGTTAGGACCATTTTGCCACTTCGACTTTGTTAAAATATCCGCTTTCGGGCAAGTCCTATGGGAGGGCATTTCAGTTGAAATTTCAGCAAAACAGTTTGTACTATGAAGGTTTCATCCCGGTACACACTCGTGGAAAGACCAGTGAACGAATTGTAATTTTTTATTTTATTCTAAGCCCATTATGAGAAATTCCGAGTGTGTGACACTTTAACTGGTAACATGGTGATCAACCTCTGTGAGTGGAACTGAATTACACCAATATATAACGGAAGTTTTACGATTCCAATTATACGCATGTAATATTTCCTACATGAGGCTTACAGTGAACAGATGAGTCTATGTAATCACCACATATACTACCTTCTAGTTTTGCTGCAAAACTAGCGATTAAACAAATTGCTTATTTGTGACCTAATTACTACACCGTACGTTAAATAATATAGCTTGTAGAAGACAACAAACTAAACACTGGGTGTTCAGCGAGATGACAGTGTTTTATATCATCGAGCGATGTCCAAAAATTGATGTTGTTACTCCCAACATACTAATCAAGAAACGCAATCCTCTCAACTAACGGTATATGCATAAAGAGTGATGTGAACTCCAGGGCAAATAAACGCTTTCCGATTGTGTTCAATTGCCTTAACGTTTCAACAGATTCAAAGAAGTTTCTCAGAGTATGAACCTATGGGTTTCTTCCGAGTAGTCCTAACACCACGGTTATTGGTTCTGTCTCTGTCTGATGAGGCCAGTTATCTATAGCTTTAATCCGTTGTAGTGCTACTCCAACTAGGGTAACCAAAAAGGCCTATGGATTACGGTTTCTACTTGCCCAGTATTTTCAAAAGTCGTAGAATCTGTCACTTCTTCTTATTTTGAGCGTCGCACTGTTTTTGTCTGTGACTTCCCAACAGCTGCTGTTTCGACATTTTTCATTATGTGGACCATAAAATTTTCTCTAATATAATCTACACATCGGTTTGGCAAGTCTGGATGCAACATTCGTGAAGTACGAACAATTTTATCAGTCACATTAAATTTCGAGGTTTCATTGAGTTTTAATTAAATCCACGCTGCCTTCCGAACACAGCTTTGTCATTTGCCTTCAATGCACTCTGCAAATTTATGTTTGTGTATTATCTTGACAAAAGCTCAATTGTGAGAAACCTGCAGATTTGATCTGTTGTATATGTTACTGGCGAGTAGTCAGTGCGTGATTACACATATTTAACCTACTAGTAAACAGAGGGAATTTGATTCATATAAGCTGAACATCACAAATGACCCAAAAAGCTTTGACATTTCCGAAAACGTTTCGGTCATCTCGTTTTAAAGAGAATCAATATATCTGATGCGTCCGCGTGATGCGTTATCGATCACTCCACACATGTTTTGTGCGTCTCTATCGCTCGATTGATCGATAACACTTTTAACTGAACATCCTATCGACTAGAACTAGAATCACTACCACGTCTTCATGAGGTAACAGTGTTAACCACTGTGTAGATGATCAAACATTGAAGACAACTGAACTGTCGTATGCAAATGCTCAGTCATTCTCGTTCATCAGCAATGCTCAGGTTGCTGATTCTCCCGCAGATTAGACACACTGTCTTGTCATCATTACTCGATCACCCTTGGGCTAGGAATTCTCTGTAGGTTGGAATCACAAGAATTGTTAACTTGTTGGGCAGTATTTTGATTGATGGTGACTGCTAGATAACTTTGGATCCGTATAAAGTTAACATCACTCATAGTCCACGAGAACTCTAACATACCCATAGATTTTCGGATCGGTCCTTTTCGAGAAAACTACGCTCCAGTTTCGACCTTGTTACGGTTCGCTAACATTGCGTATCCTTGCCGTGGCTGCGCCTAGAACTCCGGCCATGCAAAAGTTTTGGCCAGTGCACCGCTGACCACACATCTGACACGAATATGTTATCATATGCAAGCACCCAGTCACATTCGCTTGTGAGAAATGTTCGGATTGCGCAGTCGCGAAGCTCGATTGTAGCATTTTCGAAACAGACTGGCTGAAACATTTATGATAATGCGGGGACCGCCGTCAGTCGTGAATGATATCCGATGTATATAGAACAGGATCTCTTACTGCTCATCGACAGATCAACTGTGTGAGCATATGAATTCACTGAAATCACAGTTAATTGTAACTACCAGGAGCCAGTCTCCGCTACATGCAGCTATACCACATTCTGTCTAACATTTAATTCGGCTCGTTCATTGAGGTACATACCAATCTTCCCTGTTGTGAATATGATGCGAATTGTCAGGCATGCGAAGGTTAATCGAGTGAGTCTAGTGTACAACTTGCGTGTCCTATGTGATCAGCTGGACTATACTATTTCGTGTCTTTCCAGCTGAACACGACATCTCAAGGAATCTTTCCATATACGGTATCCAGTTCCATTTAAAGTGCCACTCCAAACAGCAAGTGGTGGACCACATTTTCCTGTGTAATAAACACAAAACAGAAGTTCAAATCTGCAGATTCTATCAGGCTTGTGATTCAAAGTTATCGAAGGCAAAACAGGTTTATTTTCGCTTAGCTTAACAATTATTTCCGAGTCCACCTCGCCTTCGCTTATTGTAAATTAGTCGAAAAATTAGCGGACGATTTACAAAACCAGTATTAACATCACGGTGTGATGAGGTGTTGAGATGTACGTAAGCTATTTGAAGTCGTCATCATTTCAAGTTATGTAGTAAAAACCAAGAACGTTTGACTAGATGTCTGCATTGTTTGCGGTATATCTTAAGGGTAATATCGTACGCAGAAGTTCCAAAACTTCTCTTATTGGAAATTTTTTTCCAACCTTAAACGCCCCCTTCAGCACTGTTGTGCACAGTTTTTATGAGTACAAGATATCTTTCATTATATGGACAACTCAGTCTGTCTGTGACATATACACCCTGCGTATTCCGTAAAGTAACCCGATAGAGTCTGTGTGATTCATTTGACCCTCAACAATAGATCCAATGTAGCATTGGCGGAAGCGCTTCACGATGCTCAGTGAAAAATCATTTTACTGATTCTTTTGCAAATGCATATCAAAGGTTAAATCTTACACAGTGCAAATTATCGAACCCTTGTTTAGCCGCATTCTCTTGCGATAATGAAGACACAACCTTAAGTCGTTATGAGGTTATGCAGTTCCAGTCTCACTGCGCGGAAATGGCTTGTTTATAGTGGATTTCCTGCACCTAATATGTCGTATCACAGTGGTCTGCGACTAAAAAGTGACCAACCAATATAATAAGTGAAAGGATTTATTAGGTCGAGATGAGATTTCAACAATTACCAGGTAGCCTACCCCTGCCACGTGGAAAAAACTGAGCAGAATTATCAAAGAGTTATCGGTTTTAGACTTGTACATGATGACACGGCTTCGTAGCTCTTTGATGGCCCTAAGTACCAAAAACTTCGGAGGATCCTATTTATCTGTTCACATCACATTACGTTCTAGGTGTGTGCTAGGGCAAACGAGGTACTCAGCATGAATTTGCCAAGAAAAGACTCTTAGCATTGCTTGTACGACGTCTTAAACCCGCGTACGACTATTGTACGGTTACATAGAGTGCTGTGATTGTAAAATAACTTGCCATTCTCGACGGGCAATACTAATGTTATTTACCATTTTGTCAAGCCTTCTTAGACGAAACGACTAACAGTCTCATCCAGAAGGACTACTCTGGTTTTTACAAGTTCACCAGATGGTGGTACACACATGGAGTGAATAATCATCACAGTTCATCTTAGGAATATTTAGTTTTGAATCAATCCTCATAACAATACTCTTTTATTCAATTATCGGTGGCAAATTTTGACTTACCAGTAGGTGTTCCATATTAGGTTTGTGAAAGTTAATGTGCCAAACTCGAAAAGATGGCGTTAGTTAATGGTTGGGGCAGTTCAAGTAATCGGTTGTCACTAGGACGCAAGCAATAACAACCATGACAATTTGATTCAATCAGTTTGACTAAGTGAATGTCCATTCAGCATGCATGTGAAAGTCTAGTGAGTTGTGAGCGAAGGGTGTGCCCTTTCGGTGTTAGGTACAAGCCAGCAACCAGGCGGGAAATATAGCCGTCCATAATTTGTTTTAAATTCTGACGATGACGTACCACAAATGATTACGCCTCGTCATTCTTACCACAGGGATAAGTTGAAATTGGACCAAAATTGGTATGCGCAATGATGATGCTCATCCTGCAGTTGCAGTACGCGACTGTTTGTGGGATGAAACGCGTAATGTGCTGATTACAACCATATGACTGAATTTTGGATAGCTAGATGATTTCTATTTAATGTCACTGTTCATAGTGTGATATGTGCAGTTCAGAAGAACTTCCGTTGTCTCCTGTAGTAGGTATTTTGCCGAAAAGCTTTTTGCATGACATCCTTAAAAAAATAAATGAGATAACGATGTACTTAAAGTTTGTAATAATCATCCAACACAAACAGCCTCCCTCAGAAGGTGATCAATATTAACCCAGAAAATTCGGCGAACACTCGATAAACGTGATTAACACAATAATTCTACAGGCACTGTTTTCGTGAACAGATTCTGCTGTTTTTTGGGGTCTGGATCGTTTTATGGACTGCTCGGTGGTGGATGATGACGACGATTACATCCGTTTGTCGCGGGAGACAGTGGGCTAGAAAACCTTTGATTTTATTCCACAGCGTTTGCTGTAGTGAAACAGTCACACCTATGATAACAACAAGATATCCATTGAAACACCACTCTAGAACTGAGCGGTGGCTGTCACCAAGTATAGGGAAACGATTATGCCTTTAATTTGCTCTCAACATGCTTTCCATCTGTCATGTTAGAAGTTACTCAGCCTCCAAGACAGCAATAAGAAACTCCGACTATCAACGCCAGGCTTCTCAGACTTCTCTGTAAACGTACTCATACAATTTAAAAATAAGTTTTAGTACTTATCAGTAGATTATTCAAGTTTGTCCTAAATAATAAATTTTAGTATTCTTTCGGTTCCTGTTTTGCAGTAAAACTAAACTTACTATTGTCGGTTGGAACATTTCGTATTCAGGCAAAAATTCCAACCACTTCGTTCACAAAAGGTAATATACACACGTTTTTGTCATGTCGTGATCCACAGGTAACATTTATCATTACTACGACTAGAATCGAGATTGCAAGTCAAGTAAACACAAATGACATTAGTAACTTATATTCTGATTACATACGATTCATTTACGACAAACCGAAGACTGAAGAATTTCAACCGCTTTAAAAAAAATGATCCTCAATGATAATAATGAAAACGTTCTATACTGGCAAGAATTGTCAGTATGGACACACAGTGCATGGGATTCCAAGGACTATGAAATCCTTGGCCTTCATCATAGACGTCTTGTGGAATACTGAATTCCTTCACGGAGGAAAACGATTAAATAACTCAGTGTATCATTCCGCCTCTACAGATGCCAACATGCCGGACCGTAGAGAAACATCCCAGTCATTGTTGAATGGGATACAGGAAATTGCACTGTGTCCAGTGTTCACAGGTGGGCGAACGGCTAACCACAGTAACTCTCTTGTGTGAACCAATACCACTGTCCATTCAATTGTCCAGTGGTCAACATGGTTTAACGATGACAGCGTGGATCTTAGATGAGATTCCAATAGTGAAAAGCGGCAAGAAAAGCGAAGATGAAACTCAGCGTTATTCGTAAAGAGCCGGTTCTAATGTGAATCTGTTTGCGATTGCTCAGAGTAATGCTGAATGATGTTTCGTGCACATCGATCGAATATGTTACTACTGTCAAAGAAGTCATTTCTCAGAATCAATGTTTGAGCTAAGTTTAACTAAAGCTACTCGCCTAGCGCGATATTCAAGAATCGTTTACGAAGAATTATCTGAAAAACATTCTTTAAACCAAACCGATATGATATGCTTATTTATAATCCTGTACTACGCCGCATACTGAATCCGAATTGTCGTAATCAAGTTATTCGTATTCACACATAAAGCAATTTAACAAACTCAATTTATTTCAATCCGCTGAATACAACGGAACAAACCCAGTTTAAAATCTCAGTCTGACTAAAAAGTTCAGTCTTTCATCAACTGCAAATTTTTGGTGACGGATGGATAGTCTTGTATTTCGAAAACGAAATTTAAACCATCCCCATCTCTCCTGCCAATAATTTACCCTCAGGCCAAAAGTGTGAGTACGATTAACCAACTGAAAATCACTCTTCTGTCCGTCATCTGACCTCATGCATGATTGGGGTTACCGCATCAGACAGATTGTAATTGTGACGTGTTCGTTCGATGTCCGTGTTCCTTTCTTATCTCATCTGTTCAAAGCCAATCCGTAACCAGCAATCGAACAAACCAAGGGGGCGGGCTTTTGAGACGGTTTCGTGGTTGAAGGACCAGACATTCGTTAATTAGCCGTTAACCCATACCCCTAGACTTTCAGGCAAGCAACATTCTGTGACCTGATAACAATTTCGTCCGACAATCGTCCACCGTAGGTTGTGTTCACAACGTTGTTAGAAAAGAACAGACTAGAATGTTTGTGGTTTCAATCCACTACCACCTATCACCACACGGTAGGATGTGTTTAAGTGCAAAGACGAACGCAGAGTTGAAACCATCTAGCGTGCAGGCCAGAAGTGGTATTTTGAGATTACAAATTCGGAATAGCTATGTTTTCTGGTGCAAACTCAGTCAAACACGGATAACCAACTCGGGTATTCTGGCAGGTGCTGAACAAATAGACAGTCCCCAGCGCGAACATAACTGGTGATCATTACAAATAATGCATACACAAACACTTCAAATAACTATACCCATCATACTGCTATATCTGAAGGGGTACACTGTACAGCATGCTTCATTTGTCTGATCCCTCGAAATTGAAATACAACACTTTGGTGTTGCGGTAGACACAAGCCAAGGCTGAAGGCTTGCGAGTTTCCCTAAGGTCCTACAACCAAAACTTTTGAGAACAATTGTATACCCACCTTTTGTTAACAGTAAGAGTGAGATGACGATTTGTTTTCACTGGGTCACCCACGACATTAGATTGCCAAAGTCGTGATGGTTTCATTAACAGAAATAATTTTGTCTTCCTGAATATACGAGTAACACAGATTAGAACCTGCCAAATTACTCTGCCACGTGAGGCAGAAAGGATAACCCAGTTCGTAAGTGAACTTAAGCAGCAACCATCCTGCTTGTGAATGTATTGCTTAAATTTCGCCGACCCTACTACAAATAACGTCGATCGCCTCCCATATGTACTACTTTCAATTCTACAGCCTATTCTTGTTTGGTGCATATGTTTGATGTAAAGATGTCGTGAATGACCACTTGTAAACGTAAACAATTCGCCAGCCCAGTACACCTAGTTTTCCTTACGAACTGTGAAAACTAACACACCTATCTATTCAATTCCCATGGCGATTTTCGATGCAATGTTAACCAAAAAACATGTTGATCAAACAGTGACAACCAGCTATCTCTTTACTTTAGCTGTGACTTTCTAGTCACCCGACACCTTCCGCTCATTTTTGACTCACCGGCTGGGTTCAAACTACCTGGAACGAGGGAGACTAATTGACCAGAGTCAAACGAATAACCCACTTGTTCGATTGGGTTGTCTCTGAGATAACTGCAAGTAATGGACAGCCTTAAACTTAGCTTCAGCTTGGGTGTTTTCCTTTTTGCTAGGTGAGGTCAGGTTGGTGGAAGTTTTTGTGGTCAGACTTAAAGAATGCCAGTAACAAGAAGTCATCCCCGCTTTTCTTCAATTTGAAGCGTGTTCTCATTTCCACAAATGCATAATGGTTAAGCATCACAGCTAGTTGCTGACGTTTTATCATCGACGATGATGACAGTAAACATACTTCCTTCTGTCCAGTCACTTTTGCCATGTCGTGCCATATAGTTTTGAGTTTAGCAGGGAACCAGTTAAAAATATTTCGACTCTGACTTATTTCAAACCAGCCACCAAAACAGCGTGCCCACAATCGACAAGTGCACTAGCAGCTGAGTTACCAATACTGATTATTCAAAACTGGTTAGTGGATTAAGATGTGTACTTGGACAGAGCATGGAAAAGAATAGTTAGCGTTGCTCAGTCGGTGCGGTTTATTCAAATACTGAAAGCCGACGTAACTGGCGTACGTTACTCCCCCGTTTCTCTCCGTCAGCCATCACCGGCCTGACCTCAAGCCTAAATGAGAGATGAACTTTCATAATCGGTCGTGTTTATACCATGCGCAGACTAAGCTGTGCAAACAATTGTCTTAGTGTAATATTGACATGATTGTGACCTGGAGTTCAGGAATCGAAGACTCACGAGATTTTGTTAAGGCGATTACGCCTCAAAACCGGCCCACATTCACATGGGTTAAGGCTTCAAAATCCACCTGAAAATGAGATGTTTTGTGGGGATTACGACATTGTTTTTGGAAGTGAACAAAAGGGACTCCACAGAATAAAATCTTGTCGGTTTCTCTATACACCACCAACATGCCTCTATGAAAAGTAAACAGATTTTACAAATAGATTTCATTGTTTCCGCGCTAAGGCATTTCGTTCTTGATAGATTAAAGACAGAAGCAAAATAAACTATAATTATCTGTTACTTATAAATCGTTTTGTCGGTTGAGCCTGCAGGTGTTTTTCATAAGAAAGAAGTGTTGTAACGGTGAGTCACCTTGTCAATTTTTAAGGGCTGTTACGTCTGTGGGGCACTTTTGTGTTAATATTACCTTCCCATGAAACAAGGTTGGATGCAAAAATATCGGATCAACTATATCGAAAAGTAGGTAAACAAAATTCCGCACTTACGAAGATAGCCGGCGGCACGTTTACACAGTTGGTGTTTCCCACATAGTATTTTACATCCTGTACATTTCACACCTACCTTCATTCATTTTACGATTCAAGGTTCATTTACTCAGTCCGAATCCAAGATTTCTTGGCGCTTTCGCACTTTCCATTTTCATCTCTAAGGTACAAAATGCTGACAGAATAAACCATTTTTGTGCATACCATCAAGTTTATCTGAATGACAAATTCTGACAACTGTATCGCAGGGGAAAGTATAAAGTGTATCGGCGATTTTGGGGTAACTCAGTTCTGCATAAGTTAATGAAACTTCCAGTCAGGATTAGTTTTCGAATTAAATTGTAAGACTATTTATCTGTGCGTTTTGTTCGTTACAAACTGGAACCCTCCCTGTCGGAACAGAAGATCAGTTTCACAATTGTTCATCAGTAGATTTGAGATACGTGGGGTTTCACCGCCATTAATGTTTACATGACTATACAATGAGTTGCCTGTAGGTTTTGATGTGTACTTAGGGGACTCGAAAAAGTTGTATCATTTGACAACACACAAGGAATGAGTTATTATTAATGAAACCAGTTAATGGATCAGTTCTGTTAAGACAGCGAAAGCCACGAAATTCACGAATTTTGTACATTCTGGAATTATGGGTGGAAAGTCTCATATCATCTTACGTGCTGACGAATAGACAAAAATCCAGCCACTTGACAAAGAAACGCTTCGCTGTAGTTTGTTTTGTAAATAATGGCCCTTTTTATCTAACGCGCAATACAGAAACATGTTACCAAATCACTCACAAGGGTTTAGACAAAGAAAATTGATAGCGTTTATGTTTATGCCAAGTTTTGAAAGAACTTAATCCACTTTTGTTTGTGGGAAAATGTAGAAGGTTTTCTGCGAGTGTTTTGATGCTGATGTTTGTTTCAAGTGAAGCATTTAATGCATCGTCAGGTACGACAGTAACGACTGAGGTTCGGGAGACATAGACTGTTACGAATCGCTCAAAACTCACATTTGGTTGCAGCGTTTGTGTTTTGGTGTTTCTAGGACGTGACACTCTTGTTTCAGTGATTGTGAGACAAACGTGTTAATCGTCACGAAAGTAACTTCCTGCGTACACGTCGGAGTACCAACATCAAATGCATCATTATAAACACCATCTTACAAATATGAATCTTAGTAAAACCGTCATTTGACAGCCTACCAACAAGTCACGTTTCAGTTGCTTCCATAATATTACTTATTAGACGGCGACTAGGTTAATCATCAACACATTTTCAAGGACGATGGCGAACGAGTCACCGCTTAACATGTTCCAGACTTATACTTGAAGCTTCATAGCTGACAGAGCTGTATATTTAGGTTAAATCGTTTATCTCACATCATATCGATCAATATGCACAGGAATTTTCCTCCCGTATTTCATCACCTGCCTAGGTGGGTCTTTTATCCCAACAACAGGGCACTGAAGACTGAACGTTTCTTTTTCCACTGAAATTGTCGCCTACCCACCAGAAATAAGCGTCCCCTTGCATGTTAGATGAATTGGGAACATAAATTGGCAATTCGTGTTGGAGTTTTATACAAACTCCTTCCACAGAACCGCTCAAGCCGGTGATACTCTTATCGGGCTGGTTACGTCCATTCAACAAGTGCATGTTGTACACTTGGTCACTATAAATACAGGTATTAGTATTGATAATTAGTGTCTTCTTTCTTGAATTCATGACGTTGCCATAGCGTCTGTTGACTAAAGCATCTCCTCAAATGCACAAATTACTTGTCTGTTGTGAAGCATCTCCTAACTCGAGAATGAATTTAGCCACCCAAAACAATTCTCATTCACGTACAGGTTACAGTGAATATGATTTTGTATAAAACAGGCGAAATAACCCATTTCAGAAGCTTTCGTGAACTTAGTGGGGACGAGAACCAGATAACGTTGACAATGCTACAAAAGCTGTAAGCCGTGAGCTATTAGCTTGAAAATCCCTAAAATTCGTCATTTACAGCATAAATCAATTCTGCCCTGCACAGTGTGTGTGTTACTTAGTATGAAATCGTGGTTTAACCAAAGCGAAGTCTTTGAGTGCCAACGGAGAAAAAGCATGAGTAGTTCTCCTTAGGCCAACACAAAACAAAAACCGTATATAATTAGTTCAAGGTCTTTGAAAATGTTTCACATTAATAATAGAATAGTCATCCGAAGAAACCTCTTTACTGATCGCCCTCGAAAGGAAGATATGCACTATGCTAAGCCAAGTTGAACCCATTTAATATAAAGATACACTCAGTTCGTCTTCTTGACAGATTTGAGCAAAAGCCGTGAACTATTGTGCTAATCTGACACTGTAGCAAGCGCCCATGAATAATATTCAAAGACTTAGTCAAAAACATGCACGCCAACATCTGGTCACAAGGTGGTTTTGAAAAGAAGTACTTCAATCAAATTAAGTTCACCGAAAGTTGTGGATTCTGCCGAGCAGTTCTCTTAATCCTTATCGCTTTAGTTTAATACAAGGGTTCGTATTTATTCCCGGACGACAGTGATCACCACTGATTAACTGTTACGTCATAGCTCGTGCTTCCATCCGAAAGATCTCATTTTTAACGGGTGTCCGGTATAGTATATGAGGAGCGCCCTCATTATAACTGTCGTACTACTAACTGTTCTTTCAGGCTACAGTATTTACTGACGATTCGTCCCATCAATCTGCACCTACTTATAACTTTTAAACGATCGTTCTGTCAAACTTGGTCAGTTTATTCGGTTTAGCAATCAAGTATCATCACAACTCAGCGTTGTCTCTGGTAGCCTCCTAGTTGCACCAGCCAGCCGTTGTTAGTAAGTCGGTTACCCTTAGACTTCATGAGTTTATGCATGTGGATGATTGGAATCTAGGCATTTTGTTCACTCGCTTTGCACAATCCCTGCAACATTTCAGGCTAAGCACGATCCCGCACTCGGCCTCTCACTCCATATTTAATAGTAGCACTGAGTTGTTTGCGTTGAGCAACCTCGGGGGGAACCTTGGCACACTAAACGTTCAGCAGCTCCAGCTAGGTCTAACTACTCTACCTGATTTCAATTCACTGGTCGTTCTCGATCGAGAAAGTGGAAATACCGCCAGTGCCTTTGCGCCGACGTCTACCAATACACAGGACGGGGGAACAGACTACATCTGTTCAGAACGTAGCCAGACATGCAAATCGAACACCGGTTTGTCTGCGTGTACTCGTGCGAATCGGCACAGAGATGGTGCGGAACAGGAGGGAGGTGCTTAGTTTCCTTCAGTCTGTGACTGCGCCAAATGTGACCGCAGCTTTCCAAAAATAGCTGGTCTTAGTCAGCACAAGAGGCATGCACATCCTATGGAACGCAAATATGAGAAGCTCAGGTGCATGAAAACCACCGGATCACATTGGTCTCAGCAAAGATGAGCTTCCGTGGTCACGCTTGCAAACAAGGTGGCTCATTCGTGTCCCAATGAACGCAAAATTCATCACCGGATCCTGTCACATTTTACTGACCGTACTCCGTACAGCATAAGAACGCGTCTACATGCTGTAAATTGGTAGAAATATGCTGCCCCCATTTAAAATCAAACTACTGCCTCACAGTCAAACATCACGTCCTACATCGAGAATAATGAGTGGTTCTCCTGTTACGCCCAAACAGCAATAACCCAACTGGTGTTCAGTGGTGAGGCTTTCTCATACATCGGTGAATTGTCAGCAAATGCGCGCGGAATTCATGAGTGCATTTTCACTGTGGTGCAGGTAGTCATTGTTAAATAGGCACAACTCACATGCTCTTTCGTACACCTGGCGACTTTATAATCAACAACCGGTTTCCGTCGTTGCAGGAACCTACACGACCAGAAAGCTGGTACTGAAGGCTAATTACGCTACGATTCAAACTCTGTACTGCCAGCGAGAGAAAGATGCTGCTTTTGCGGTTTGTTCCGGAAACTGATGAACTACCTACAAGACCAACCGTGACCTTCCGGATAGTTCCGGCGAATACTGGCCTTAGTTTATATCGGCTCATTCGCGCCCTGATGGGCGACCATCATGTAAGATTCTGTCACCGGACTAGTCCTTGTTCGAATCGATCAACAGAAGGAAAGTTTCCCGCACTGTGAACAGCATGGAAATCACCTCTTCCGGTCTGGATAAACTGTTGCTCAAGCATTTGAAGTGTATGAAAGCCGATGGCATAGCCGTATACTTCAACATCTTCCTGGTAAATCAGGGTTGCCCAATTTATTCGTACCCCTGCCGCATCACGCTTGTTCTGGAAGTGAAAAACCCTTCCTCTCCTGGCGAGTTGAAACCCATCATCGTGTCTTCAATGCTGGTACATTGCCTTAACAAGATACTGGCTGTTCGTTGAAACACGCGTTTGCAACTGCCCGCTCTTTACTTCACTTTCTCACGCCGTGACGGCTGCCCTGGGACCACCTCATTACTCCACACATTACTCCGGAACTCGTCTTTCAGCTTGTGTACGGCCTCTATTGACATTTCTAAAGAGTTCAGTTCCACCTCGCAGAGGTCGGTTGTCAGCTCGGTCCAGGTGTTTGGTGCCTTCCAACTCCAACATACTATATTGCCGACTTATATCGAAATCACTTCCGTGACGCCGGAAGAGTGTCCTCTGGCTTCAACGTGGCGTTCGCAGGGGTGACGCACTGTCAGCGCTGTCTTTCGTCATAACAGTGGGTGAGGTGATGGCTTTATCTCGGACTGGACTTCTCTGCCAGTTCCATGATGCACTGGTCAGCGGTTTCACCTGCATCGACGACCTGATCCTCGCGGTCTAGAATCCGAAACGTCTATTCGAGAAAACTGGAGCCGCTGCCAGTGCTCTGGATCTATCCGGATTGAAGAGCAACACGCGTGAAAACCTAACACATGGTCATCCGCAACGACGACAAACACATCACAACAACTATCGCTGACGAGTATATTCATTTCGGCCGACCTTTATCTACTCACTAAGCACATCTAATACGGTGACATATCTGGATAACCCGTTCACCTGGAAAGATAAAGCATTCACTAGTCGCCAACCACACGGTGCTTCAAGAAACAACCAAAGCGCCCCTGAAGCCGCATCAACGCCCACACCTTCTGAGGCAACATATGATCCCCAAAATGACTCACTCGTAAGTTCCGAGCCGAGTCCACCGAAATGTGTTCAAAACAATGGACTGTACAATTAGCCAGTTTGTTTGGCAATGGACCCACTTTCCCACAAACACACCGACCAGCTATATTCTTACCACATTTCGGCCGGGTGACCTGAGCATTCCAAAGTTTTCCACCACTATTTTCATCTCGCTCAAATCACTAATGGAGAGATTGCTATCCAGTCAATGTCCAGCTTTGAGGAATGTAACCAAGGACAGTTCGTTTGCCTCTATCATGAGGGTCGTCAATACCCCGATATGCGTTCAGGGTATGTTAGTGGCGAACAAGCAGGAGACTCATGTGGCGCGCGTGGATAAGTTTTATCATACTCTAGATCGCCGTGGTTTTCAAGAAATGTCTGACTCTCTACTTTTCAATCGTTGGCTGTTGCATTTGGACTGCTGTTTTTCCAGGACCTTTAAACGTACCATCCAGTTCTGATGCGGTCTTAATCGGGCTAAACACCGGAGTTCTTAAGGTGGCCAAAGTGATTACTCAGGTTCTTGTCGTGGCAAGTGTGGTCAAGCAGAAAGCCTTACTCATATTCTCCACTCGTGCTGCGTCACCTACAATGCACGTTGTGCTCAGCACCATTGCGTGGCCGAGAACCTGCAGAAAAGGCTACGTAATCTGGAGTGATCAGTCTTCGAGGAGCTACCAGTACCAACAGCAAGCCCGTCCATTAGATCCGATGTTATCCTGGTTCATGATGCTGCTGCTGTGTTGCTGGACGGCAGTACAGTAGATGACTACCGGAATCATTGTAGCTGGACAGAAAAGTTTGTGAAGTACGGGACCGACTCACATAATACCACCATTCAATCAGCCCTCCATACCACTGATTGTGATGTAGGCTGTATCTGTCATTCTCCTGTGATCACTTCTTTTCGTGGCATCATGGTTCCCTTTTTTTTCAATGAGATTCTTCTACTGGGAATACCCTTTAAGCAGCCACCGTCATATGGTCTAAGTTCTTTGTATACCTACGATACACTTATCTATGGAACCTGGCTTCAATCATTGTTATTTTCTGACGGTTGTCTCAATATGAAAGGTAATTCATAGTTTTGATGCTTGAGCCCTGGCTATAATAGCACCTTTGTACCCTGGAGAGCCTTTGATTTTGAGAGATTGCTTTTTTATCCCAAACTCTGGTAGCATATCATAGAAGTACTTTTTATCTGGTGACTGAATTACTGACATATACTCCAGTGGAAGAACTTGTCAATTGTTCAGTGTTGTTAATCATGCTGCCCCCTATATTTCAGGGACAGTTCATTTTAAATCTCCCTTCTTCACAACTTTGTCGTTAAGATTTTTTTTCCTTTAGTTGGATGAAGTTGTGTGTACTTCTTGTCAAGTGAACCATAAAATATTGAGTAATATGGGCTAAGTTCGAATAATTGACCATCCACTCACATTAGCAATATAGGAAATACATCGGCCTAATTCCACGGTGAACTTGGAGTTATTCAAAGTAATACTGTGGCATGGTCATTTGAATTTAATATTGCTTTGACAAAAATCACAAAGCTATAATTTGTGCCGGGTATTCAACCGTTTTTTCTTTTTCGATTGAATGGACTCCTCAAAGCCAGATTCCCCGCTTGAGTGGAAAAGTATGCCTATCATTTTGGGTCCGTTACATAATGGTTTGAACATTTTCTTAGACCACTTACTTGTTCTTGACCTTAAGGTGGAACTTTCTGTAATCAGGTTGTTGAGTTAATTTTCCATTGCCATAAAACTTTGACAACTTTACGTATAAACTCTTTCTGATACAACTCACTTTCTTTATTCAGATCTCTGTGGATGCATTTGCACATCTTCAACTATGTCCAGGTAAAATATTTGGTTGCGTGCATTTGCACACACTCTCCCTGTGATGAACCTAACTGAAACGGGCATCCAAAAAAGTAGTCTTCCTGACTATGAACCGACTAAAAAAATGACAAGAACTGTTTTCATGTCTTACTGGTAATAACCATTAACCAACCTATAAATGGTTGTATTAACACATAGTATTTTCATGTCTGATGAGTCATGTTGCTCTCCATCTGTGGATGAACCTCCATATTGACTGGACTTGTCCTAAACCTGTTGACCTCACCATTAAATATCTTCTTAAGAACACCGGAAAGTCATTTTACAAGTTGCCCATGAGTCTCAAGGTTAGATAAGTGGATGTCAAAAACTGCACAGTTTTAACTCTCACATGCTAGCAATTCGGCTAACGCAACACACGCTCTGTGATAAACCCGTCTCCACACAACACACTTCATCATTGGGAAACAAAGCAAGCGCCTTCGTCTTTGTTAATTTTTAGACGAGGTGTCAGCCATGCTGGTCTACGCGCAGGTATAGTTATCTCAGAAAAAACTAGCAAAGACCGATTGGGACTGCTGGCATCACTGACTGAACTTGTTTGCACAAATGTCTCGAGATGTCAGCTGCGAAGACAGTTGAAGGGGACGACAGGCGCTGCGTCAGACTAAAACTGACAGTGTTAAATGACAAATGTTATTTGCAGGTCTGTACGAACTTGGATGAGTCTGCAAAGAGCGAACACAACAGCAAACACTGAAAGTTAACTAGCAGCCCACACACGCCAGACTTGAATGATTTGCGATTATTTCAGTGAACATAAGAGCTTAGTTTCTGCAGTGAGCTTACTGAACAACTATTAGTTCAACCATATGGTAAATCATGCTCACCAATATCAGCCGTTTATCGTTGTTCAAATGCATAGGCTGGAAACATGCATGAGAGACGCGTCAAAGTTACGCCTGGTTAACAAGTATGAGATGACTAAGTATCTTGATAAACTAAAAAGCTCGACCTCTGCAACCGCGGAGATTCAGTTTTGTGATGGTGGGTATGATAATGATTTTACACCATTCGTTATACAGAACATAGAAACCACTGGTGAGTAAACTTTCTCCCCTACAGTCCCCATGTTTTAACAGTAGTGCGAAGAGACCTGTTCTGCCCGGCTTCTTAGAGGTTTGATGGAAACATCTCTTGAGAAACCGTCAAATCTCCCGGATGCTTAACATATTTACCAACCTAAATTAGTTTAAACCTTTAGGGAAAATCGCGACGTTCATCATCACAGTGAGACATCAAACTGAACCGCCAAAATAATTGCCAGATGTATGTATTCTTCAAGGCGTCTTCTACCCAAAGGTTTGACCTTAAAAATGCAGCCTGTGTCACTTTATTACAGTTCAACCTGCCAATAGTTAGCGGAGTGCAGACCTCAATTGGTCTTCAGACTATCAAATCAATCAAGGTTTAAAGATACGCGGTACACTGGCCTCGTTCGACTCATGTGATACATTTAAAAATCATATTGTCCCCTTACGAAACGTATACCCACTGAGAAGCAACTAGACACGATATTGTGAAAGGCTCATTCGCAATTCAGTTTCACCTGCTGATCTGTATTGATAGCACGTATTTAACGGAACTGATATTTTGCCGTATGCCTTACACAAACGACTGATCACAAAGTTCGGGTTTCAAAATGAGATATACCCATATGATTCACATAACACATGAAGTCTATTCGTACATCGTGTAGAATCAGTCAATTTACCCACTCACCAAATGCTTGTTTGCCAAGTGGAGATAACGGTATTTCTAGTCGACCTATACTGCTAACTTGACGAGGTGGTTGGGCTTGTGTACTGTTTTGATCCGGCAGGCTATGCTGACCAGGAATCCGGTCATTTCAGGTGCAGTCTTGTCAAACAGGCCAAGGAGGATAAATCACACGAAAAGCAGTTACACTCAGAAGATTGTATGTCGCACCAATGTCCGCGTAGGAGTGCTTAGACAGTGAGACACGATCCTATGGGCATACAGCAGAACTATTTTTATAGTTGCGGCACTGCTGTCTTCCGTATCAGGAAGAAAGGGGTTAGAAAAGGTACCCTCAAACAAAGTGCACTCCGATCGCCCAACGGTTGACCGTGACCGCCGGCGTATTATCCAATACGGTCGAAAAACATCA